>OX421446.1:6549821-6582321 GCA_949126865.1 Montipora capitata
GGATGAGGATTATGAGGATCAGAATTACTTTTAGCTTATCTGTCATGCAATTCCAGACGTTTCTCTTACAATATCTGTAATATTCCGGAAATTTCTTTGATTTGACTCAGCAGTTTCCACAAATAGTAAACCTTGTAAGACACTATAAATACCAACAGAATATTTTAGATGCTTAGAGTAAAGTATAAAAGCAGTTTGTAAGTAATAGAAAAAAATCTTTTGCCCTAGGGCTTAACCCTCGTGGCTGACTGTGAATGAGTTATGCTATGGATGGGATACGGGGAGGAAGCTATGATCAACTGCGATAACTATGGTGGAGATATAACCTTTGACTTTGCTATATTCGGAGAGAAGAAAGAGAAGAAAGAGACGATAGCTGAAAAGGGAAGAAGACAAAAAGTTCAGAGTTCATTAAGAAGCCTTCCGTAAACGTTTGCCACGTTGTACACAGAAAATCCAGTTAATGGAAGGAATCCAGCGAATCAAGGAAGTCAAGAATTATTAAACACAGATTGTTTAGAGTTCAGTCTGAGTTCACTTCAGTATAACGTAACCTGTGAACGGTCAAGGAGATATGAAGAAAACCAATTATTAATTGTTCACCTTATACCATATTTCTGAAGTAGGATTGAATGACCCACGGTTTCAAAGGCTTTCCTTGGATCTGTAAAGACTCCGCAGGTAAAAAGTTTTAGGTCCATATTATTCTGTATGGTATTGATGATGACAAGGATAGCATGTTGAGTAGAATACTTTTCACGAAAACCGTATTGAGATTTAAAAACGATGTCATTTCTGTCAAGAAAGCCTTTCAGTCGATGATACATAGTTTTTCCAAATATCCGGTTGAAAATGGAGAGTAAGGATATTGGCCGGTAGTTTCCAGGGTCCGTTTCATCATCGCTCTTATAGACAGGATCGGAATGTCTTTCGCTCGCTTTAGTTTCGCTGGGAATACGAGAGTTTCAATCGACATATTTGCTATATCAGCTAAGGGACTAGATACGATGTGCTTCAGTAGAACCGGATAATATCTCGTTTACTATGTCTGCTGGGGAAACCGGATCATAAAAAAAGGAATTTGGGTTTGTTGTTGACAAGTATTTGGTAAGACAATGCAAAGAGTGTGGAACATGAGGGTCTTTGCTACCCCCGATTGAGGAAAAATATTTGTTCAAGACTGATTAGAAATCTAGATGGGATCAGTTGTCAGGCTGTTATCACTGAGGCGTTTCAGAGAAGAAATTGAATTTTGGCGCGAAATTTCAGCGTTAATTTATAATTTCACATGTGAAATTACATTGTTGCCATGGCAACTTTTCATATAGTGCTAAAATGGCGTCCAGGTTTGAAAATTAAGAAGTAATTTGTCACCATGTTATTAATAGCTAATCAAATGGTATACCCGTGAAATTAGGGAATAATTTCACTTGCGTTTTGTCCAAAATCAAGTAATTTCCCTCGCCTAAAGGCTCGGGAAATTATTTGAATTTGGACAAAACGCGCGTGAAATTATTCCCTAATTTCACGCGTCACCATTTGATTACCCATACTTATTCACGTTCTTAGAAAAGAATTTATGATGATAATTCTTCTTACTTTGTCTATGAGTAAGAGCTGTGATCTTATTTCAGTAAAATTTGCATTTGGCAAACCCTCCGTGTGAAAATGGCTAAGTCTGAAAGCTGCTCTGACAGTTCACAATTAGACCTGCTTTCAGAGAAACAAGAGAAGTCGCGGTACTTTTGTTCACTACAATTCGTTTTCATGTAAAAAGAATGGGAAACACGGAATTGCGAAAAATTATCGCTAATATCAAAATCGATTTTGTTGTTTTAGAATATTATCGATAAGCGTAGCTGAGTTGTTATAGACACTGGTAGATTTGTCAATGGTTG
This sequence comes from Montipora capitata, assembly GCA_949126865.1. Lineage (NCBI taxonomy): Eukaryota > Metazoa > Cnidaria > Anthozoa > Scleractinia > Acroporidae > Montipora > Montipora capitata. Next base: position 6,551,720 of record OX421446.1, read on the forward strand.
GCATAAATGTGAAACTTTGCAAAGAAAAAAGGAAATCGCATAACTTAAGTTTCAGCGAGAAGTCGCCCATAATATAGACTGATTTGGTTGAATTGATCAATTTCTCAAGTGTTTCATCGAAGTATTCTTGAAAGCGCAGAGGGGAATTATCGGTTAAATAATGCCACTAACGGTACGTGTTGCTTTTTCCCGAGTTTTGGATCTCGATCCATAATGCCTGGAATGCATCCTCTGATGTGTTTTCGATAACCGTATACCTCAATTTATGGCTGATATACATATACCAACACCTCCAGATATTGCGTGTGATCCTTGCCAAAGTTAATGTCTATAATTTCGTATTACTTTCAAATTCGGAACAGCTCTAAATTCGGATCAACTTCAAATTCGGATCAACTCTAGTGATTCGGATCAACTTCAAATTCGGAACAACTATTAAGGTGGCTCAAACCAGTTTAAACACTTGAAAGAAACGTTCTTATATAGAAAGATTGACACTACAACACTTTATCACTTAACAGCAATGTTATTGTACCATGTCAAACACCAATTATTGCTGAAAAAGATTCGGTCATTTTTGTGACGTAAAACGTTACCGCGGAAAGGAAAGCGCTGCAAATACACTTCATATTTTGGATGCTCATATCTCAAAAACGAACTCTGTGACCCTCATTTTTTATTTCCAAAATGTAATCAACATGCCAGAATGAAACGTTCTTCAAAGTTTAAAAAGATTCTGTGGAGCGGATTCAGAGCCACCTTAAATAATTAAAAATTTAAGAAAGCTCTAATCCGCTCCACAGAATTTTTTTATACTTTGCAGAGAGTTTTCTCTTGGCCTGTTGATCAATTTTGAGCAACTAAAAATTGGGGTTGCCAAGTTCGTTTTTCAGATATGATTTCTTTTCTTTTCCCTCTATATATTCTTTCCCATGGTTGGGCACCGAGACGAAGCCGCCAACGGAATCACAGAGGGAAAAGGGCGACAAATTCGCGCCCATGCAAGTATTCGATGACGTCGAAATTCCACGTAGATCACGGACGATATCTCCGCTACCTATTTGTTTTCTACATTCGAGCCGCTTGTTCAGTATATTGGCTTAAATCATTTGGAAAGATAAATTTATAAGAAACAACAACGGCTGCGGCTACGACAACGCCACAAAACAATACCATCATTGGTTTAAAGAGGAAAAATGATCGTGCGGCACGAATTTCAGTTAGCGCATATTTTTGCGGTACGCTGTATATCCTGACCAAACTGATTTGGGGTTTGATGACAACGTCAGCATACAAATGTGAACCTTTCATTCAGCTTTTACTCTTAAACTGCTCGCACTACTGATATGATTAATTTTTAGGACACTTCGCCCATGCACATTGTAGGACGTAAACGAGATGAAATAATCGCGATTCTTACGACATTACAAAGTTCAGGGCCGTAGCCAGTATGAGGCGAACCGAGCCACTCGCCTCGGTAAAATTTTACCAAATGTTGTCGATTATTATTATTATTTTTTCATCAGACTGATAATATTAGAAGATTTCATAGTAGCCCAAGTAGCCCACGTACCAGTAAGTAGCCCAAGGTACCCCTAGTACCTCAAGTAGCCCAAGTAGCCCAAGTAGCTCAAGTAAGATAATTATATAAATCAGTACATTATATTGTATCATATATGAAGTACCTACCATGTTCATGGTCGGCCATTTTGATTTACATGCGATGTACTTACAGTCTTTTCGTCATGCAACGGTCGATAAAAACCTTTTTAAAGAGGAAACGGTAAGTAGAGGAAGACACTGCACCAAGTCTTTGTTTGAATTACTACAAAACCCAGAACCACCGGCAAACAGGTCCATCGCGCCAACGCACGTGCCGAATCAATTGACGAATTTTACAAGTTTTTGTGGTTACGATTACAGTATTCGCTTCAGTTTATCTTAAAATATTTTCTATTGGTTCCCACTTATTTGCTTGTTATTTCCAATTTCAAGGCTGAATTACTACTACCCTTTTCTGGACCATAGGGTGTTTTAAGCCGCGGCTACACGAGCGTAATGTTAACTCAATTTGCCGTTAATTGTAGCAGTTTTATAGTTTTCATTTAACAATTTATGTTTGCTTTTGAATCTTTTTAGGTGAATTAGATGGAAAGAAACTCAAAAGAACAACAACTGCATCTCCTCACTTACAGAGCTTGTCGCATGTTGCAACAGGCTCTTTATCAAAACATCTCAACTATTCTCCAACTTGTGCTCACTCTACCTGTCGGAAGTTGCTCGTGTGAACGTAGTTTTAGCTCTTTACGTCCGCACTCGGTTGAAGACGTGGTGCCGGTCCTCTATGGGCTTTTATCGGCTGAATGGCCTTTCATTAGCCTATGTACATGATTACATTCACGTAGAGACACTTGAGATTTTACAGCGCTGGGATGCCAGTGGACACAGAACAATCGCCCTTGCATTCAAAAATACATAACAATATTAAAAGCTAAAGTTTCTCGGGGGGGCATGCCCCTGGACCCCCCTAGAAACTCCCGCCATCGGCGGTCGTTCTCTCGCCGTCGGCGCTCGTGCTACTCCCTCGGGGTCTTTCGCCTCGGTTGTAGTTTCTTCCTGGCTACGGCCCCGATGTTATATTCTGAGATGATGTTGTCGTCGACGTAGCGGTCGTAGATCTTAAAAGAGGGTTCCCTATACTTTATACGTGAAACGTGATGGGCCGATATATTTTCTCGTGAATCGTGATTTAAAATTTTTTTATTCGTGATTCGCGGTGATTAAAGATGGTAAGATCTTTTCATGTCCACGTGAACGAATTTTTTTAATTAAACGTGACCCGTGAATGAAGATTTGAATTAAACGTGATTCGTGAACCACTGTGTTTTGGGTGATGAATTTCCAGCCATTTTATTGTTTTAAAAATGTACGTATTGTTTTCGAACGGCTTTGATTAGGTTTTAATAGGACATGGATTTCATTTGGATCGATAAAAGTCACAAAATAGACCACCAATGGTTTTTGAACAAATAAGATAAGACATTACGCCATTTCTTGTCGCGTATGCCGACAACCTCAGAAAGATTGGAACCACGTGCTCTGACGTAGACCTGGTTTGAAGTGAACCGGCTTCAAAAGAGAGAGGTGAATTGAACCAACTAGTGTCATTAGAGCGGGAATAGTCGGAATATTGACCAATATTTTGCCTTTCGTGCACAGACGCTACATACATGAATACAACGGACTAACCGTGCGTGACTGGTGCAGGAAATAAGGAAAACAACTTATACCACAAATAATACGTTTCGGTGAATTCAACGACAGTCCATTAACTCAGGAGACCTCAGGAGACTAACAATCGAATTTTCAGTGGAAAAGCAGTCATCTACAGCGAACGACGGCGAACCGAGGCGTGCAAGCACACAAATCTTAGATTATTTTAGTAAAGGGTCGCATTAGTTAGAAGTCGAAATGTGGCTCCATCAAACAAGGACAAGTCCAGGGATTCCAACCCTCCCGATTTGATGTGTTCCCTCCCGCTTTCCCGATTTTTATCAGATTCTCCCGATTTATCATGAAATTCTGAAAACAAGGAAAAAATTCTTATCTTAAGTACTTTCTTGCGATCTGAGTGTAAAACGTTTAATACGTATCCTCAGGAGTATCCTATAATGTCTCGCCCAGTCTCCCCATTGAATACCCTGTGTTGAGCAGACTCGTAAGGCCCGCAGTCTTACTCAGTCATAAGAATAAAGACCTTATAGAATATCACAAAAATGGTGTCAAAATGCAGGAAATGCCACTTGAGAGAAACTGAATTTGCACAATTTCCTGGGGGAGGGGGCTACCCCCGGACCCCTTCTACAGGCTCGTGCCTTCGGCGCTAAGAAATACTCCCTAATTTCCTACAAAACTCAAAAGGGGTTGGAATCTCTGCAAGTCAGACAGACCTGCGATTTAGATGACCACTCGATCGAAGAGTCAAACTCGGAGGATAAACACCTTTATAGAAAGGTTACAAGAAGTGAAAATATTAATGCGTGAATTTCATTTCTATTTTTACGTGAAACGTGATCGTCTCGAATTTGGCGTGAACGTGAAAGAATTTTGAATATTATTCGTGACGCGTGAAAAGGCGAAATATTTTTGCGTGACCGAGCTTTATAAAGGGATATAGGGGACCCTCTTAAAAGAGAACTTAAGCAACGCCACAAAGCCAACGACAACGTCACAAAGCAAGAATATCATTGGTTAAGGAAGGAAATATAATCGTGCAGTGCATTTTTTGCCGTAGTTCACAAAACAACAACTTGAAATCACCAAATTTCAGGTTCACGACAACGTGAGCATAAATAATGGTAATAGGACTTAGTGGAGTCCAATTTGGTTTGTAATCAGATCTTATCAATAAAGAGCAAAATTACTGAGTGCTGATTGGCTGAGACAGAGGGTATTTTTTTCTTAATCGAGGGCATTTTTGGTAATCGAGGGCATTTTTGGTAATCAAGAGAGGGCTTGCCCTTTATTGAAAAACAAGTAATCGCATGAGTCCTCGTACTATTAAGGATTAATTGCACACTCGTGCAATTAATCCTTAATAGTACTCGGCCTCATGTGATTACCTATACGAATTGGACGACACGAAGTCCTGTTACCAATTAATTTAATCATAACCATTACAATTTCTGAGAAACTCATCACGCTCTTTCCATCTCTGGCATCTATTTGGCCACGATCATTTTTATGATTGACAAGGTCACGTGACACGGTCATGCAAAGAACGCAATACTCCCCAAATCCATCGTAACCATCAATATAAAATAATCATTTCAAGGGAAAATACAATGGCCTGTAACTAGTTAACGTCAGGAACGCATGGCGGAGCGTGACAATGAATGCGCCTGTTTTGATGTGTGATGTCATTAGAGAAACATCGTTCACCTGAAAATTTATGATCGTGAGTGAAAACACATTGTGTTGTGTACACTTGCTTTGAGTGTTCGTTAATATTTATTTCCGAACCAGCGTGTTCTATTTTGAGTGAACGAACGTTTTCTTATCGGCCGCTGGTGTCAATTTCGGCCCGGGTGTCATTGTCAAGTTTTTGTTTTGTGACCATTTAGTTGTGAACAATTTAATTTTCACAGGAAATGTGAAGCACACACTATCATATAATTTATGGCTGTATCTTGCAAAATAAAAATTCTACAATTATTATACAAAAATCTGGTTTTATCAACGGAGTTGATAATGTAAATTGGACACCGTACAGAGATTTTAAAAGCTGACGTTTCGAGTGTTAGCCCTTCGTCAGAGCGAATCGAGGAATTGTGTGTTACGTCAGGAGCCCATCTGGAGCGTGCAACTTCCATACAGCGTCTGTGAAACGGCGTTTTCACAAGTAAGTTTATTTTAGACTAGCCCTTCCCGCGAATTAGGTCAAAAAACAAAGGCAGTTCCGGTTCGGTGACCCTATGACGTCAGCTTAATTTCTTGTAATTGGTCATCGGGCTCCTGTGGGAGTCTAATTAGCGGGAAATTCAATCTAAAAATAACCTTACTTGTGAAATAGAGTTGTAGGCTCCAGGTGGGCTCCTGGTTACGTGTAGTTTTAATGGTAGAGTAGGAGCTACGCTATTGGTGGTAACATGGCAACGTGAAAAATAGGAATATTAGTGAAATGAAAAGCGTTCGTTAATACCGTGAGGATTAAGGGTGCCGATTTGGAAGATGAATTTTTGTTCCAGATTCTTGCGGTTTTCCGTCGTACCTGGATGTAGGGAAAGGCCGCAGATAGCCATGTGTTGTTTGGAGTGGTTAGGGATATTAAAATGACGAGCGACTGGCTTAGATGCATTCCTTGTCATTCTTCTCAACATCGCGAAGGTGTTCGCGGAATCGGTCGCCTAGTCGTCTACCTGTCTCGCCAATGTATAATTTATTGCATAACGTACAGGTTATGCAATAAATGACATTTGCGGAGGTACATGTGAAACGATCGGTGATCTTAACAGATCGCTTAGGTCCCGATATCTTGCTAAAGACAAGTTTTGCATCGTGAGCGCGCACATTTGAAAGTGCCGGGTTGTTCGTTAGTTTTGAGCGCGCTTCTAACTAAAAAGTTGCTCACGTCTTTGTCGCGTCTGAATGAAATAAGTGGAGGTTGCGAAAAGATTCTACCAGTCTCGAGATCATTTTGGAGTACTTTAAAATTATTAAGAATGATACTTTTGACTGCGTGATTATGAGGATGGAAAGTGTGGGTGAATGGAATTTTGTCATTCTTATCTTTTTGTGACGTTTGTAGTGCTGACTGTCGACCACAGTCAGCACTAAAAACGTATATCCACGTTTTTCGAAGAACTGGCACATCTCCTCGAATTTGCTGGAAAAATCGGAGTCATCACTACATAGACGTCGAAGTCTAAGAAATTGAGAATAAGGAATGGAGTTCTTGACATGTGATGGATGTGACGATGAATACAGCAAATAACTGTGAGAATCTGTAGATTTCCTAGTGCACACTGGTACATAGCACGTTGCCACTAATAGAAACTTTGATATCATAGTAGGAAAGCCAATGAAGTTTCCGAAATTTCCCAGGTATATTTAAGAGCCGGATGAAAGAGGTTATAAATTGATCGAGTTCTTCTCTGCTGGATGAAATAGCGCCGATGCAGTCGTCGATGTAGCGGCCGTAGAGTTCAGGTTTGGGGCCGTTGTACTGATTAAAAAATTGGTGTTCAACATATCCTACAAAAAGATTGGCATAGCTACAGGTCCCGTTCTTGTCCCATTCTTATTGACTGTATCGTTGGCACTTAACGATAGCTACTACTAGTTTTAATGCAAATACAGTAATGAAATTGGAAATGGTCACTCGTGCAAGCCATAGTTAATTGAGGGACTGGTTATGAAACTTTAAAATCTTAAAAAGCGAGAACAATGTTATCGCAATCGATGTTGAATAGGGCATTTGCGTGATGACACCATTTGACTACAAGTACCAGAATCCTACATGTTTTGCTTGTCTCATGCTAATTGGAGCTATTGTTATATTTACTCCGCTGGGAATACAAAATTTAAATAAGAAAAGAAAAGCAAATTGAATTTTGGTAATTCTAGTCAAATGACGCTATCGTGAAAATTGCCTATTGAGCGTGACAGTGCACAATCCTTTGTTTTCGCTTCGCATGGGCTCGCATAATTTAATCAAGAGATTTGATTGGTTATATTCTCGAAAAAAGATGTGTTTTGTGCACCGTCAAGGCCAAAAACACAGACAAAAACATGAAACAAGTTGCAGGTTCCTGGTTATGGATTCCGGCTAACGTACATGATCCCGAGCTCCTCATAATCAATTTGCTCTTTTTGTTCTTGGCAATCTTGACAAAACTCGGAAAATTCTCTTTTTACTAGTTTCCATTGTCGAGTGGTAAAACATCGTTGACACATAAGAGACGAAATCACCCTCGAAGTTATTTCAATGAAGTCTTCTATTCTTAGTTTGCATGCACGTGATGAGACGGCCATGTTGGTGTACAAAACATTTTACCACAATTGCTTGTAATCTCGCAATCTGATTGGCTAATTTGCCGTTGTCGATAAGAGTCTAGACAACGCTGCTCGCGTCATGGTTGCGTCAATTTGTCACGCAATGTAATAGCCAATCAGGAACGCTCATTTTGGGAAATAAACCAATCGCATTGCGAGAAAGTTATAGACAACGCTTGCTCTTTCTTTGAGTTATGATTTTGGTCACGCTCTGAAATAAAAACTTTCTTTGGCGTTGAATATTGTGGTAAAAAACAAATCGAAAGTGGTTCATTGTTGTCTGTACTCTTATCGACAACGATATTCGTCATCACAGTGGTCAAAATTTGTTGTAGACTCACTCGGCTCCACAACATTTTGACCACTGTGATGACGAATATCGTTGTCGATAAGAGTACAGACAACGCTGAACCACTTTCGATTTGTTAAATAGAAAATGGCCCCACAAGTTAATAGAGACAATTTTACTGCATTGTTCTGTTCACCAACATGGCTGTGGTGAAGTCAGATGCAAACCATCAGTACAAAGACGTGAAACTTCTGTGCTATTCTTGCTTTGATCTGTTTATTGTTCAATTAATATCTTGCTGTCCTCGACCGAGGCGTTGTTTAGCCCGTGAAATTAGTTTTATTTTCTCCTTGGTGTTATTGTTTGGCAGCAAAATAAACTGAACCGACATTTGTCCAGGAATCGTCAATTTTGGAGACTTGCAGCGACCATTTTGTTTGATGCCAAGGAAAAGATCGTGATGTTTGTACTTAAAATATTTGTGCGACGTGAAGGTGTGGAAATAGTTTTCTTCGTAGATAGTCTGAAAAATGCTATCGTCGCAGGTTTTAGCCTAAAAAGGAAACAATAATTATTAAGTTTAGTTCACATAAGAACGAGATGGATTACAGTGTGAAAGTTTCATTGCCAGGGTAATACGAAGAAGGCCAAAGGAAGGAGTACGGAGAAGGCCAGAAGACATGGGAGGGGGAGCTGCCTTTTTCAACTATTCCCCCCTCCCACCCCCAACACATACAGGTTCCTCCAGGTCCTGGGTCTTTTATGTTTGTGTGAACATTCTCTTATCCGATTAGCTTAACCTTTAAAACCCGTGAGGCATTAGATTGAAATCAGAGAGGGACAAAAGGTACACCATCGGCCTCCATTGACAACAGCTTTAGCAATTTCTGTAACGTGACCAAAATTCTCCCAATTAAGTTAAGTCGTATTTGGTTTTAGTTTAGTGGTGACAGCACCCGCCTTTCAGCGATGCGCTAGTTTATCGACACTGCATTGACGTTTGTTTTCCAGGTTCTCCAGTTTTCCTCCATCACTAAAATCAACAAGTAACTTATATTCTACCTCAGTGAAGGCCGCATGGAAGTATACGTATCAATGCACCTACAGTAGCTCTGGCCTTATACATTTAGGAACAATGCTTATCGAGAGTGAACAACTGGACACGGAGTCCCATACACAGGTCGACATCCGAGCATTTATGATTACCCTTCCAACCATGATGTACCACTGAGGAAAGACCAGAACAGCGAAACGCTATGCCCTACTCTGTGTGGGTTCTTTTATTCCCCACAGGCCAGGTTATGATCATTAAAAGCTTGGGAGAGGGGGACTACGGTTTATTGTCTTTATCTGAGAAGACTAGAAGTTCTAACCATTTGCAAATGTCGTTACAAAGGCAGCACCTTCTCCTAACTTATTTTAAGACCCTGAGTGATGATTCGGGCGAAGTTCCCGCGACCTACCTCTCTCGTTAAATAAAACGATTTTCATCTTCATATTCATTAGAGAAGACGGAAAAACCAAAGTTAAATAGAACGAGGTAACCTTGTGCTCAACGTCCTGTTCGAGAATATTTTGAATGTAGGAAGACAGTCTTTCATTTTTGAAATCCGGTTCTCCGCACCTTCGATCGATTCTCTATTCGGAACACATCACTGTTCCCCAAATTCAAAGCTACCCCGTAAGGCTAAAACATAAACGCTCGTTAGTTGCGTCACGATTACAATTGAAAAAAATAAGACTGAGAATCTTACCTGAGTGACAACACGACCATTCGAGTTTATTGCTAGAAATCTTCCTGTTACAAGATTTCGGAGCCTCACAATGCTAGTTCCGAAAGATTGGAACTCAAAAAAGGCTGCGTTGGAAAAAGGTAAAAAAAAAAGTCAGATTATTTAAAGAAAAATAAAGAGCAAAGTAGTAACCTCGTTTATTTTTCATCGTCTATGATACAGCTACTTTGGTAGAAATTCATTATACTCCACTGAAAAGCTTACAGCTCATTTGATAATTTATTTTCGGGTCGAGAGAACAGGCCCCATGCAGGTGTTCGAAGGGTGGATAGTGCTATCCACCGGATAAATCGCTATTCACTGGATAACTTTGCTAATGTTTATCCGCTGGATAGTGATTTATCCAGTGGATAGCGTTATCCACCTTTTGCCTTTTGAACAACCGAGGCCAGAGCTCGATCTCTATCAACTGAGTTAATTACGCTCAATGATCCGACGTTTTTACTCTTTAAGCTACATCATTTTTTTACTGCTCAAGGCCGGAAAACAGTACTATTCTTTAGTGCAAAATGCTATTATTGTCAAGAACCCCGTTTGGTAAAGTTAACAATTATTCTCCGAAATGGAGGTGGTTAGTTTTTCTAGTATATACTAAAACAGTGAAATAAAATAGCACAAGAAGCTGATTTTAACTCAATTATTCCTGCAGCGATTACAATATTTTCATGTACAAATCTCGCGCAAGTTGCTCGGAGGTGAATAGCAAAGGATATTTGGGGTTTGAGTAGCCAATCAGAGCGCACTGTTAACGCTATCCACTGTTTTAGAATACTATCCTAAACATGGAATCGATGTTGGTCTTATGGAACTAGACATGTCAAACTTGAGCTCAGTCTAAAGAGGGTAACCATGAGTCAATTTCGAACCACTCATCGTTTGCAGTCGGTAATCTGACCCGGTAGCACTTGCAGACAGAGAGACAAAAACAAACACAAAGAGAGACAGACAGACAGAGGCAAGGAGAGACAGAGATGTCAGTGATATCAGCTGGAGAATTCCGTTAACGTTAGTCACATGATATTCTTTGAGTTTTCAAAGTAATGAATGAAAGAAATGTATAATTAAAGGACGGGTTATGGACGAAAGAGAGATTGAAGTGATCTTCGCGCTTAACTAGACAATTTAAGCAATTATCTCTTATAGACAACTTAAAAATTCATTTGGCTCCAACGGGATTGGACCCCAGGACCTCCGCGATGCCGGTGCAAGGCTCTTCTACTAAATGAGCTATGAAGACACTCAGTTTGGAGCAGGTTAGAGCGCTTTTCGTATGACCTTGAAAAAGTGTTCGCTATTTGTTTCACGGACCAATGTTTGGCAAGATTAAAACAAAGCTTTTCCTTATTCCCGCCAAGGAAACTCCTAATATGGGCAGTAAACAGTTAAATTGCCGAATCACATTACTGCATTTCAAATGACGTTCAAACGAAATGTTGGTTTTTCCAGAACGTTCCATGGAGAGATGACGTTGTTTGCAACCGCGTTCGCTAAACCAATGAAAATTCGCGCTCGTTTGTTTTTGTTCGATAAGCCAATTAAATGCTTCGCATTTTCTTTACGTTTTGTTTTTACGTTTACTTTTCAAGGTCATATGAAAGTCGCTCTAGTTTGTTTGGCTCTTTTGTTCTCGTGAAGGAATAAATTGACTAAATTGTCCAGATAAGTACGAGGATCACTTCTCCCTTTATTTTTCAAGATAATGTTGGAAAAAAAACGCTAATAACACTCAGAGGTGTTCCCAGTTGTTTGAAAGAAAAATAGAACATAGGGAGTCTTAATTCTGGGGTCCCAGTAATTTATCGGAAACAAAAGGAGCTCTGGCATTAGAAGGGCGCCAATGGTCTCTTGATTTCCCAATGTACTTACTGTTTTCACTTGATTGATTCACAGTGCCGACGACTCTGTTTTTCCTGGCAGAGACGTCTAACGCCAAGAAATAACCCGTCTTGCAAAACAGTTGCACGATTTGAACATGAGAAGGCCCTTTCGAGGCGACTTGAAAGATCTGGTAGTTGATTCGTATTGGTAATGATTCGTTAAAATGCCGATGATGTAGGCCGGCAAGTGGACAAACCGAGCGCCCGCGGACAGGGTCGCTGATCACACATAGGACTCGAGCTGATATTAGAACCCTGCAGAAAAACAGGACGATTGTGCCCTGAAATGAGAAAAACAAGAAGACGGGTTGGTTTAAAAGCCCCCTGCAGTGCTAAAACTAGACAAAGGAGGCTTGCAAAACTTCACATACCCTCTAAGAGCCTGTTTATATAAGGCGAGCCAGCCCAGTTTACCAGGATGAATTTCAGGAATAGTTTACGTTCCTTGTAGCCGTCAAAGTCAAGCAAGGGATAATTAGTGAATTTCCTTGTTTTGGTTCGAAATGAATTAATGTTCATTTTAGCTCCAGCATGCACAAGGACGGAATGACATTTTAAAACAAAAGATGCAAAAATAATCCTGTGATCATAGAAATCTGGTTGCGTTTTCAAGGCAACCCACGCGTCATGGCAATTTTTCATCCCGGCAGGCTGACCCGCCTCACATAAACGGGCCCTAAAATCCAAAAATGCGAGGGTTGCCGGGGCCTGAGATTGTTACGCGTCATAAACATGGAAGTTTACGGTGGCTTATAAGGGACACATCGATTCTCTCGTCGCAAGTTACTAACTTCCGATGACGTAACTCGCGATCGCAACTTATAACTTGCGATCGCGACTTATAACTTGCGATCGCAACTTATATCTTGCGATCACGACTTATAACTTGCGATAGCGACCTATAACTTGCGATCACGACTCACAAGTTGCGATCGCGACTTATAACTTGCGATCGCAACTTATAACTTGCAAGTTATATCCAAAAGTGCTGAACTTTTATGAGTATGCTTCATGGGTTTCTTTTCTTCTCGCACGGGATCAAAACGGGCAGTTCCCAGTGGACAACGCTCTGAAGCCAATCAGAGCCGAGAATATACTTCATCGTGCCCGCCGGCGGAGTCTTTTTAAAATATAAATTATTGTCAATGTTGAACCAACGGGTTAGATCTTTTCGTACAAGACCTAACAGTACCCCCGGCATTGTCACTGTAGAGTTTTTCTTGCCATTGTTCCATGTTGCCTGTTAAAAGTAACTGCTGGACCACAATAAAAATGTAATCAAAGTATGTCAAGGATAGAACACGCGAGTTTACGTTTTTAGATGAGTGCACCATTTTCCCGAAGAGCTACTTTTATGGTGATAGATGACGTAAATCTCTATACAAGTGATTGTTAACCACAAGTTTGATCTGAGATGAGTTTTCTTGCTTCTACTTATATTATAATTCCACTTCCCACTTTTTACGTTCTTGTTTTACATTAACATGTGCGAAGTCAACTAGGCGTCGTAGAAGACCAATTTCATATACTGATGTGAATGCTGGAGTTCTCTAATATCCACGATTTCCATTTGTAATGTTTATTGTTATGGCGATAGTTTTGATTGCTTTGAAAACTATTTCCGATTCATTTCGTGAGGTTGTTACCTATTATACATTAAAATCTGGGTATTTTTCGGCTTAAGTGGTTTGAGTTCATGGTAAACATTCATCTGCGGATCGTCAACCACTTGGTTGTAGCAGGTGCTTTGCATCTTGATATTCGAGTAAACAAGCAAAAATTGTTTTACTTTATTTAGTACAGATTATTTCGCATTTACACTGTTTGAATTCTTTTTGCCCTCGAGTTACTTGTTGCAGTTTTAAGAGGATTCCATTTCGATTCAATATCAGAAAGAGACATTACTGATTAAACATTGAGGAAACCGATTACTCTTTTGTGTTCTAGTCGGGTACTCCATCGGATGAAAACAATATGCGTGATTGGAAAAGAACTGTAAATCATTACTTTCAGCTGCAGCATGCCTTTTTCTAAGAAATATACTGTATCCAAAGATTTCAAATGATTTCAAAAATGTCAAATGATTCAGTAGCGAACTGCTGGTGCCTTCCGAAGATTACAAGATGGCGGCTCTGATAAAGTTGTGTCCAGGGGCCCGTTTCTCGAAAGTCCCGAAACTTTACGGGCCGTTTTCGTGTGTCACAATTCCATTTGTATCTCAAGAACGGAGAGGATTTAAGTCGTCAAACTTCACAGGCCTTTTTCTTTTGGTTACCTTAAAAACATGTTAAAAAATGACGATCGGCTTTCCAAAACAAGCGGTTGACAGTTTCACAAATGACTTTTCGGGCCCGAAAAGTTTTCGGGACTTTCGAGAAACGCACGGGCCCCCGGCAGATGCCTAAATCCGACACAACCATTTCCCCAGAGCGTTGGCGCCCAAAATGGCAGCAAAGTTAGCCTGGGATTCGACCGTGGAGATGGCGAGATCAGATTGTTTGAGACAAAAAGCAATGCAACAAAATAACACATCGGCCTTTCCTAAAAATTAGCATTCATTTGTCAGAAGATCATTTCTTAAGCATAATTTAAATATGTAAGAAAATTCATACTAACCATGTCGGGTTATTTGGGTGCATTTTTCGTAACCAAACGTTAAAAAGTTTGATCCGTTGGTTAACGGGTTACCGTTAATTTCGAGCCCTACCAAACTTGATGCAATTGCCCCCTTCCGCCCCTATTCCACTGAGCAAGACCAAAGCTCGCTTAGATTGAAGAGGAACTCCCGTGAATTAAGATCTGAAAAAAAAGTTTGTTCAACTTAAAAACAATTAATACAAAATGTATCTAGTGCATGATTATTTCCCCTTGAACTGTATTTCGCATGATCAACGAGTTTTGTCAGCGACTCGCCGATGACAACCACCTGAAAAAAGGAGGGGGTAGCTTTTTGTAAACAGCATATTGCTGACTCTTGGAAATTACAATATGTTATCAATATCGTACAAAAGTTCTACAAATAAAGACAAAGCTTCTTTTGGGTTCCTGGGCATTTGCAAGCCGTTATCTTCTATTATCAGTTTTATATTTAATATTTATATTGCACATTTTCTATAAGAATAATCAAATGCGATAATCAAACAAATAACGGAGAGCAACCAAGAGGATGAGATCTGTTGCTGTTTCGCAAAGATTGAATTTATAATCGAGAGCACCAGCCTCAGTGCGGTACAAAAAACAAAATATCCGGCTTCCCAGGAGGCGTGTCCCCGTTACAGGGCCTTATTCGATGGAAATTCCAGGGCTCTGCCATGTTATGCAACTCCTCTTGAACTAAGCCCATAAAACAAAATCTTAGGCACTCCACGTGCATTAAATTGCCGTCGTCAAAATGCCCGGTTTCTGATAAATCTTTAAAAAAGCGCGTCCACCAGTCAGTGTTACTCTCTCCTCTTAGGAAGGACCACCAAGCCTCAATCATCTGGTTAGCTACAGATTTGCCGTATATAAAGCTTTTTGCTCCTGAGAGGCGGTCCTGACAATTCCGTCTCAGTTCCACAGTCGCCTCTTACTATCCGAGGACAGCCACCGAACTGAGGGGCACAGTCAATAAAGTATTGTACGGTTATCATCGGGTCATTGTTGGACGGGCCAACTTCAAGCCATAATATGCGTCGGCTGTATCCGTCCATGGCACCGTGAATACAAAAGCCAAACGGTTTCAAGTTATCGTATCCGTCAAGGTCCTGCTGGTACATATTTCCGTCTTTTGAATCGTTTCCTGGATCGCAGCTCCACTCTCTCTGGGTCCAGTCCCTTCACTTAACGTCGAACTGTCTCTATATCTATCACCAATCCGTCATCCTTAAGGAGACGCTGGTGAATTTGTCGATACCCGATACAACTGCCGCTAGACTTTAACTCTTGGTCTATTGCATCTACAACCCTTTCAATTCGAGACTGAATCTTTTTTGGGCCAAGTCCTTGAGATACGAGGATCCTTTAAACTCAAGCGGACACCGTGGTACAAAGCCAAAAAGTACAGAATGTCGGTGTAATTAAAACCAAGACGAAAATACTCCTTAAATCAAATAGTTTCTGTCTTGATTGATCTTGATTGCCATTCCTCATACTTGGTAGATACTCAGGGAGAGTAGAGCTTTGTGAAATTGTTAAACAGACAGGCAGTGCTTTAAAAACAACACCCGCCATCTTTGCTGTTAACTTCTCAGACAAACATGCATGCTTTATGTAACTGATACTGAAACTAACTTCCAAGTTATAAGTCGCGATCGCAAGTTATATCTAGCGATCGCAAGTTACGCCTTCGCAAGTTAACTTGCGACAAGAAAATCGATGTGTCCCTTATGAGCCCACCGTAGGAAATAATCAAACAATGTTTTTCTTCATTACACAAAGAAAACCATTTAAAGGAACTTGATAACGGAATTTATTACTCATTGAGCTCCCGACACGCGACCACGGAAATTTCTTTAGAGATCTAGGTTAGTTCCTACGAAAACCAGATTGGAAAACCCTAAAAGATTTTTGAAAAACGCTGTTTGTTCCTCAAATACTACTTCTTCGGTGTCCGTTAAAGTAGTTTAAAAAATGGAAAATATCATATTGAATACAAAATGGATACAGTGACAACTAAACCATGGCTAACTTAACATGTATATATTGAAATGCAGTTCACGAGTAGGATTTTAGTCTGTCCACTGTCGATGAAACTCTCGAGAAGGCCAGAGCAAGGAGGAAAGCATTGTCTCATCTCGGCTTGAAGCTTTAAACTTCTGTGAAGTCCTGGTGGTAATTATAAATTGACTTTTGACAACAGCGGTCTATATGTTAGAATTCGTTTACTCAGACCAAAGAAGATTATTACAGTTCGTCGCTAAAAGATCAAAATCTCATTTTGTTGTTTACAATGTACACGATCCATCTCGATAGATCGTTTTCAGACGTGTTCAACGATAATCCGCCGGGATTATCAGAAACAAATTTTTACTGATCTCACTCGCCAGCATCATTGGCAGTTGATTTCTTACCGCTTCGTATTACATTTTCAAAACCTTACCTCCCTTCATTTGTTTCTGACAAAAAATTCTCATTTCTAAAACACTACCCACGCAATTTCAGCTCTACTCACGACAACTGGGCAAGAAGCTAAGTACCAATGTATTATTATGCATGCTCTTTACCACACACTGACTTTTCCACGAAAAGCTCAAAGCCTTTAAAGTTGATCACTTACTCTTGTAGAAGACATTTTGCCCGTTTTTCGCGCGATGTCTGGTGAAGAAAGGGCGTCGCCCTCGAATCAACTGTAGCTACGAATGTTTGGGATGGTGTTGTGTTCGAAAGACTAATTATTCTTCAGGTCAGTAAATTCTCGCCGACCTGTCTGATCTAGTTGGACGTCTTGTCGAGTTTGAGGTTCCAACCGGAACCATTGCGACGAGTATAATACGTGTAAAGAGAAACAATCACAAGAAATCACGGAAGTGAGTATTAGTGGGTGTTCTAACCAAAATCAAAACATCCCCTCTTGGCTCACAGTATGAAACAGCTTGAGACGAATCGAGAAAAACGAACAATTATGCTAATACTTCAGTTATCAAGGGCCCTGTGTCGTTGGAAAACAACATGTTTTTCCTCCCATCCACGGATTTACTACGGATTAAACGTAGGACGCACATTTCCTGCTGCTAATGGAACGCGAACGGTTTCAACTATGAAAAAAAAATCTTAGTCAATCACGGCTACCTTTTTAGCGTTTTTAATGTCTCAGTTTTGTTCCCGCGAGTACGATTGCTTAGGAAGATTTTTCTTATATAAGAGGAAGGCATGCAGAGGTGTAGTAAGATAGGACATAAGTTAAAAATTATTTTCGATTAAGAAGTCCGATAATCGTTCGTCACTGGGTTTTGTCAGTGACGCCTTAATTTCCGCTTGTTCCTGCGAAAAACGAAGCTCTTCCGTTAGGGTTTGACTCTGGTCAAAGCGCGATGTATTATCAGCATTATGGTAACGAACCAGCAAAGATTTCGCAGAGTATATTTTTCATGCATAATTATGCCTTTCACATGAGCCGACTTGGCCCAGTGGGTACCCCGCTGACTTTCGCATCCGATCCACCGGGCTCATATCTTGCTCTGACCAGGCACCAATTGGATTTCTGGTCTGTGTTCCGGAATGCCTTTTCAGTTCCAGTTGGATTTCTTCATATAATTTATTCTGTAAGATCCAAACGCTTGATCATTAGCGGTCTTGTTTTTCTTGATTATTTTAAAATAGGAATTTCCTCGTCAGTGTTGTGCGTGCTGAATGTGGGCATGTTAGATGAATATTCAGTTTATATTATAACCAAATCAATGCGCGCGCTCTGATTAGTCAATCAGCTATGTTTTATTGTGCCAGTAAACTCATGGAAAGATCGCGCGTCTTCTTAATTATTATATAAAAGCAATATACCACAGATTTATATGGTTTATAGGCATGATAAACCACTTGGGATGTTGGTTGAACTCGAAGAATTCGTAAATCACTCGCCTGCGGCTCGTGATTTACGAATTCTTCTCGTGTTCTACCAACATCCCGCGTGGTTTATCAGCCTATAAACCATAGAGAATTGTGGTCTATTGTTTAAGTAATACATATTCTCATTTCTTTGCTAAAGGTTCTCATGTGGTCATTTTCCATTTTAGGGCGCGTTCGATTGACACTATTCCAGAATAAGAATACGTGGAGTGATGACTAAAAGGGTGTGTTTGGCGCGTTTCGAAGATGCAAGGATGATAAAAATATGTTTAAATAGCATTTTAGCAAATGTTTGACAATTTTAATGTGAATATCCTCAAAAACGAAGGATTTCCAACTTGTATTCCATGTATTCCTATTCCGGAATACGGTCAATCGAACGCACCCTTAGTTCAAAGCGGACAAAATTAAAGCTGATAGCATTTTTCAAAAAATCCCAGAATCATCTTGTTCATTATTTAACCATAATTTCATTCGTGAGTGATTCTCAGGTTACCATTTTCGAGTTTAAATTTAAAACTATGACCATGAATAAGCATCAAGGCAGCCTTCGAAATTTTTCTGGAACGTCATTTGGGGGCGCGTTCGATTGACCCTATTCCGGAATAGGAATACATGGAATAGAAGTTAGAAATCTTTCGTTTTTGCGGAGATTCATATTAATATTGTCAAACGTCTGCTAAAATGCTATTTTAAACATAGCTCTATTATCTGTGTTGCTGCAAAAAGGCCCCACATAGTGTTTTAAATCATCACTCCACGTATTCTTATTCCGGAATAGGGTCAATCGAACGCGCCCTCACGATCTTTCTTAGTAAGCGGAAGTCGATCAAAACTTTGCCGAAATTGGGTCATGTAGTTCGAAAATCTCGACATTTAATTTACCACAAGTCGGCAGCCATAAAACATACGGAGGCCAAATTTACCATGTAAATCGACTTGATATAGTGCGAAATGGTCGACTGCATGGCGATGACAGGATGGGAAATGGGCAAGTGAAAGGGAGATTTTTGGAGACCCTCTTACCAAGAGCTTGCAATTATCGTTCGTTTTTTTCCTTTTCCTTTCCTGTGTTGCAACATTCGGCCAGGTCCACGTAGTAGCCCACGTATAGCTGTACTCAACCCCTCCTCCGACGAGGGTAAACCCTTTTTTTCTCGGGCATTGGTACGGTTACATGGAGACTTTGCAACATGATCTCTTCCGTAAAGTAACGATTATCGTCAATTCGTAATTTGCTTGGAATTTAGAATTATCGTTAATTTAGGACACTGTGTCCCAGGGCTTGTGGTAGCAGAGAAGATAGGAAAATAAACCCGGACCTTCTACTCTATAAGAACCGCTTCTTTCCGCTTCACCACTGAGGATCAAGCCACCGCAACCTCAAGAAAACATTAATTCAAGTCTCCGGCCCATAGAATATTGCTGCTGAAGAATTATTACACCTAAGGTAGATTAATAATTTAGGCCTACGCTTTGATTTTAAATTGTTTAGCTTCGTCTTGCACTTTGGAACCCGACATTTCGCTTTGTTTAATATTGTTTACTCCCGACGGATAATACAGCATAATCAAATGGTGTTTAAAATATTGTCCCTGAGCAGCTAGGTGAGAGTCCTATGTCCATACACTTGGGTTGTCTTTCGAAAAATTTATGACCATTACCCATAATACACATCAAGCTTTCAGTCTTCTTAATTAACGATGATAGTAAATTCAGAGCAAATTACGAATTAACGATAATCGTTAATTCACGGTAGAGAATGGGTTGAGACTTTGATGAACGTGGATGATCTGAGACGGACCCTACAGATTATAGTATCTATTTTTAGCCTTGGTACAATATTATTAGCCAATTTTATTAAAATAGAATAAAGGCCAGATCGTATTCCACCGTTACAAGTAATCGGAAAAACCTTACTTTCGTTTGTATGATCATGCTTTTGAATTCGGCTCAACTGAAATTCATACACTTGTGTAAAATAGTGAGTTATATTAGAGCCGTAATATTTATGATGAAACGCAGATAACAATGATAGTGTATACACAACTTACGGAAGGAAATGGGTGTTGAAATGAAATGTCTGGGCAATTTTCTTTCTTATCTGAACGAATCCGAGCTCAATAATGAGAACACCTGTCCAAAAATGTAAGACGTGTGGTTAATATCAAGGAAAATACGACCGATACCAAACTAAACAACCTATTTTGTAAAGCAGGAGTTTTAGTTCTTTTGGACATGAAATAAGAATTGCAAAGCGGATTTCAGCAAGGACGAAAAATACAAATAAAATTTGCAAAATCCAAAAAGAAATTTCAAGCAACTGGCCTTTTGTGCAGGCATTTTTTTGTTCTTTGAATGGGTCCACGAGAAAACGATTAAAATCACTTGACACTGAAAAAGGTCGTAGACATTAATTTCGGAAATAGTCCTTTGTTTCTTCGCTCCACCTCTGACCAAGTTTGATGCAATCTAGCAGAACGAGGGCGGGCATGCTGAACTTAAATAATAGATCATTACATCACTTCCACCTTACAGATTGCTGCCAAACAAAACCAACTAAGCCACCCGTTATGCAGCACGAATGAATGCATTCTAAAGTTGAAAACAAAGACTTAAAGCCAGTCTTGTTAAACGTACTCTGTTTACTTCTGGAAGTGGATTTGCATGTTTAAGATTAAAATAGCAATGTGCTACAAAGTAATAAACAAAACACTACGCCTAAAATGGGTTCTTCTGAAAACTCTTCTGCAAATATGCATGAAAATTATAAGATTAACACAGGAAGTTCGACATTTCCGGAATAAATGATTTTCAAAAGCCTCGATTCATCAGCTTACATATTAACAACGAGGACACGATTACATATGTTTTCTGTGGATCGCTTTGTTAAGAGAAGAAAAGAAGTATAATTTTGGGGGTGTGTTCTTTTCGCAACCTTTCTTTGCAAATACAATGGGAAATAACACCCTGGTATTTTAAGAAGCAAGCGAGACAATTTTCTTTTGCAACGAAAAAATACAAAAATGTCTGTTCTTAGAACTAACAAAAATTGCGACTCGTCTTTCACATACCACATGGCATACCGGATCTGAAATAATGCATGTACATAAAACAAAAGAAGGAAACAAGGGGAACAATAGGTAATCAGACATTCGTAATCAGAATAACAGTGGTTCTTTTGTCTAGAGCAAATTTAGTCCGGTAAGTGAAAGTCTACCCACAATTGATGACCCACTGAAGATATTCTTTGTGTTTTGAACTGTTCAAGTTGACTTTTGATTTCTCAATGAAGTGCTAACTCTTGATCAGTTCAGACAAAGTGTTAATTTGGGTTTGTGTCCTTTCACTTTTAAATGAAGTTTATAACGTTCCGAATTTGCGACAACTTATTGATAGTTGCTTCAGAGTCTTCAGAAATCGCTCAGTCCTCTTGAAAGGAAAGCAGGGATAAGATCTGGCTCAACATAACTGGATTTGATCAAACTTTGACCGTAAGCCACCAAAAGGTAAGAGAATACCTCCAATAACTTGTTTTACACGATCGATAGTGTAAAAGGGGTATTGAAAAAATATTTTATTTCTCAAATCCGTAACTAAATTTAAAACATTCGTCCACGTTGTGAGGAGTCCAAATAACGTAATCTTCGTGATAGATACTTCAGTAAAATGTAAGAAAAAATTATAGTACGCTATATATACTGTACTGGTATATGCTTCACTACTATAGTAAGTAGCATAGCCTGGTCATTACAGTAACGCATTCCCATATTTTATGATGAGGTAATTAAAGAGTCTTGTTCTTAATGACTATGCCATTGATTTAAGTTTTAATTTGTATAATTTGCCTGTAACCCTAAATCACCTAAAGATTAATAGGATACTCGTTGAAATAAAGTTGATGAAAAGCTTTCGTTTTCATTTTGATGTATATATGGTCCTGACAAAATTTGAAACTTTGAGATGCCCTTTCTTCATCCTTTTTAGTGCAAGAAGGCTGAGGTACTGAACAGGGAGGGTTTAAGTGAAGTGCTTCTCTTTTTGATAATAAGAAATTGTGTATTCGTCAAGACTTCCTTAACAGTCCCCGATAAAAAATGGGTCATTGCCTTTGGATCTGATCTGACTTAGTGTTACAAGCATCTGTATACTACAGAGCCTGAGGCAACTCTTTATCGGCCCCTTTAAAGAGCTAATAAGACCAAAAGATTAATTTTTCTTTTTCTTTGGATTTCGAAATTATGTTAACCAAACACTAAGTCAGACCCACGTCTTATGCATTGATTTCAAAAAGACACCCGTTTATTTTCCTATTTAATGGGCCGCCATTACTAACTTTAAAATCTTGAGAGAGCTGGAACGAGGAGAAAATGACTTCAAACACCCTCCAGTTTAAGAAAATTGATGCGATGGTTGTGTTCGAGGCTGAACAATGTGAACTACTGGGTTTACCACTAATTTGTGTAAGCCAATAAAGTTCTTTCTTTCTTTCGTTCTTTTAACTGAATATGCAGCACGGTAGTTTCGGGATTTCAGATTTTTAAACTCCTGTTTTGCATATATAATATGCTGTGTTTGAACGCTAAAATCTTAAGCTGGCCACAGTTGTTCAACGGGATAGCGCTATCCGCCGGAAAAATCACTATCCAGTGGATAAGTGATGGCGAAAGCTATTGCGCTAGCCGATGGATAGTCATTTTTCCGAAAAGCCCTTTGGGTAAAAATGAAAGATCAAACTTTTTCCAGTCAGATCAGTATGCAAACACACTTTCAAAAACTGGAGAAAAAGGAAGTGATTCAGTTTTTTTTTTATCATAGTGGTACTTTAAGGACGGTGCCTACTATTGTTATTGCGCATACGTTCTGCGCATCTCGAGATACTCAGATTTCCTATGGGTGGTGCTTATTAATACAGGGATATTTTTGAGCGGTTCAAAACTATGCGGAGATAGTAGAACTTAGCAAGTGCTCTTGGTATCCAAAAAGAAAATTCGGGGTAACCACGCATTTTTCAGAGATAATTAAAATTTGGAAAAGAATGCCTTACATTGCTTTGAATTTCAAAGCTTTTTACAAATACTGTTGTTTGGTTATCTTCGAAAAATGCGTGGTTACTCCCAATTTTTGGATTTCAATAACACTTGTCAAGATCTGCTTTTCCCGCATATTCAGTAAACCGCGCAAAAATACCTTAATAAGCGCCGTCCTTAGGGAACCTCCACTCCGATTAATGAATTATTTTAAACCAACAATTTAATGTTTGCAATCAAATTTGTTCGACAATTTTCTTCGAAAATGTGTGTAGCTAAAAAAAAGTGAATTTCAGAATCACTTATTTTCACTTTCAAATTTCCCGAGCACCGCCATCTTGAATATTTGTGACGTGCTATCGGGTCACCCTTATTTTTTTCACAGGGCAACCACGACACGTGACAATTATTCAAGATGGCGGCGCCTGGGAAATTTGAAAAATAAAATAAGCGTTTTTAAAGTTAATTTATTTTGGATACAAATGCTTTCATTGGAAAAAGCAATTTTGATTGTTAAAACAATATTCTGTGGTTTAATTAAAGTTATTTTCTTGTTTTAGTGGAGGTTTCCTTTTAAGACAAAAGAAGAGATTTCCTAATAACATAATATCGACAGCGAACACTACGTTTAAACGATCTGAGTCACCAATTCTGTTTTTCTTTATTATTTCTCCCGCAACTAAGATGAGAGGCTGTCATCTTTTTCTGTTGTTTCAACTCTCCTGTTTCCTGAGGGCAAAATCTTCAGCCAAGCCTCGAAATGACACAAAAGTGCAATCTGAGGAGAACAAAGAAACAAGAAAGTCATGGGCAACATCCAAGAAAGATTTCAAGGACGTGCCCAGAGCTGTTCTTGTTCTAAATCAGAAATGGCCACACCAATCCATGGGCGATAGTTTCTTAAAGCGTGTCCGCAAGATCACCAAGTTACCCACCACTACAACACAATGCAAAATATTCTGCCGAAGCGGTTACCACCTGGAAATTCTTCCAAATGGTGTTGTTAGAGGGTCTGTTGATCAGGACAATAAATACAGTGAGTACACGCGTTGTCTTGCACGCAACTAGTTTTCTATAACCTTGTTAATAAGCTGCACTAAATATTAAAACAAACAAGACACTTCGTGGACAATTATGTGACCTCTTATCAGGTCGAATAATTCCCTTTTTGAACAATCCCGTCAGATAATTCCAACTAGCTATAGATCCTGAAGACGAGGATTGTATTGATCACCGCAAAATTGTTATTGTCCTTAGTTTTGTTTGAGATGCAGTCTTTTGGTCCGAGGCTAGTCAAACTGATGAGCACTGGCAGATATTTGTTAATGAGAAGAGATGGGACACTTCGTGGACTGGTAAGTGACATATCTGTGGATAAAGCGGTTAAAGTTGGTAATTAAAGAAATTTTGATACAGGAATGGGTTTATCAACTGGGTTGATATGGTAAATTGGTTGGAAAGGTCTGGTTTCGCAGAAATGCTGAACTTTAGCAAGGACGACGACTGGTAAAATTGTCTGGCGCAGGAACCCATGAGCATATAGCTATAGCAGCGAGCAACTCCCATATATTCCTGTCACAGCCTTTTCACAGACCGATTTATTTTTACATTGAATTTCTCGCAAATGAGACTCCTGCAGGAGCCCGATGAGCAATCACAGGAAACTAACTTGACATCATTTTCTCGTTAGATCTCTCAAGATCCAGCGCTTCCATGCACTTTGTGAGGCTGGCCCTTGCATTAAAAATTGTCTACAAGTTTGTTTTCCTAACCCTAACCCTAATCCATAGGAAACTAACTTGATGTCATAGTGTCACCGAACCGGAACTGCCTTTGTTGTTTTGCGGCAAAGAAAGTCCAAAAATAGATTGGTCTGTAAAAATGCCGTGACATAGGCTTAGTGTAGGAATTCCTCGCTCCTATTCATCGGCTCCTGACTGGCGTTAAACAGAGTAAAATTTATAAGTGGCCTATGGGAGTTAAAGGGCTAGGAACAGCTTAGCGATATAAGCATAAGCATAATCTGACTGCGATTGCGTATGTCACTTTCTCGTATGCTTTATATGCAATCTCTTTCCCAGAGCTCATGATCTTGTGGCCGGCCGCGACAGAGCGCAAAAACCGCTAGACATGCGCACTAGAATCACACTTGTGTTGCCGCCATTCCATTTTCAAAATGGCGGACGACAAATCAAAATCCAATACGTCATTGTGGATGCTGTCGCACCGCTGTCCTTCCTCTGAGAAATTTGAATTAAAGATGATCTGAATCTGACATCTTTCGACGATGCTTCAGAGCCGTCAGGGAAGAGATCGGACCAAAACCAGTTCGCCTAAAGCAATAGAGTTTTTGACCAGCTTCGAAGCTTCATTTGACGTTCGTTGTTTAGAGTTTTGCGTTTCTTAAGGTGGTCGGTTACTCTTTAAGCTCAGAACAGAGATATGTTGGAGGTAAATTGTTTTCGCGAAACATATCAAATATGACTTTTTTTTCGTTGATATGAAAATTTTTGAGAGGTGTTTAAAGGTGGAATTCCGATTTCATACACCAAGAGAGACTTTTTCAAATCGAAGTTTGAAGAGAAGCAGGTTTTTTTACCGCTAGTGTTCGTCTTCACAGTTGTAACTGGTTTTACACAGAAAAGCGAAGTCCAGTGCCTTATACTTTCACGCCACTCGATATAGTTTGTGAGGTTTTGGGGTCGTAAGTTGTCCTGAAATGCATATAACGTAGATGTATGTTTTTAACTTCGAGTTAATATCTTGTCGACATTGTTCATGTAATACAATGTAAGTTTTCTCGCTTTATAAGCCAAGGCGACAGAGCGGCTGCCTGTTATATTTAAAACAGCGGCAAATATTAACAACAAACCCTGTTATTTTTTTCCCTTTAACAACGTTCATTGCTATGTTTTGTGTAACTAAAAATAAAACATGTCAAGTGTCACATCTGACTGCTGGGGGATTGTTTGCTTTTTCAAGTTTATGGGACTCTTTGCAAAGGGCGAGTTAAGTTAATTCAACAAAGTAAGCTGCTTTTTCCGTTTAGAGACTGAAAATGTCAGCAAAGGTGCTCTAGTTCAATGTGCAAAGCGCTTTTTTTGGCTTTTGATGCCAGCAAAACAGTTCACCACACTAGAAAATTGTTATTCGAGGGCCACTTGCTACTGGCTCACAAAGACTACAGAATTTGCCACATGGATGAATACATTTCACCAATGAAGGTGAGTGATGGAATAACATTACAATAGTTGCAATAATAATCTGCCCTGAATTGAATTTCCCCTACCCCTCAATATAGATTCTATGCCCCCTTCTTTGTCAGTGCCAAAAATCTGCCAAGAGAACTGAAGCACTAAGTTACACAGAATTAGTCAGACAGGTAGAAAACCCTCAAGGATCAAAGGCAGGAGCTGGATATTAAGCAGAGAAAAATCGAGGACGAAAACAACAACTTTCACAAAAAAACATGAAGGTAAGTATTTGGGTTTAGCTCATTACGACAATGACATGCCAATGCCTTTGCAGTATTAACCCCCCCCCCCCCCCCCCCACCCCCTCCCTTCACCAAGACACACACACCACTGACAGCAGTACACTGCTTAGCATTATATTGAGCGCCACAGGCTGTTGGCTGTAATCAGTAACACACTAAACATGTTTCATTTCATATTATTATTTACATGCACAGAACAAACTGCATTGAACATGATGCACAACCCCATGAATTTCTCAAATTGCTTTTGGCCTATGAGTAAAACCACACCAAAAAGTTAGCTCACTATAATAAGGTAAAACAGATATCATTTTCATAATGGTTATTCTTTACAATGTAGCTGTGTCACCGAACACCCAAGGTCAATAATTTTGCTATTATCCCAACAGTAAACACTTAATGACTGGTCCCGAGGGAAACAGTTCATAATACCACTGGCAGTAATAAATCCTAACATTACTCAACAACAATGACAATATTATTTGTGTTCCTTTAATATATGTTTTACAACTCAAGGAGACACTGCATTTAGCTCTCTTGTGCACCATACAATTTCACAAGTCACTAGTCAACCACTAAACAAAAGGAGGAAAGAACTTATATGATCCAGACAAAATGGGAAATTTTGGTGGTGAGCATTCTCCAGACCTGTTTGAAAATATCTTCCATGCCACAATGTATTTACAATAATGAAAAGGGTTTTCCGTGAACCAAGAAAGCTAATCTGCAGAGAGTAAAAGTAGGTTGCTGTACTACTGCACAACTTCAGTTTCTTCATAAACGAGATGCTTCCGTGAAGCATACACTGGGTTGCCTGTGGTACGTGCTACAGAAAATCAGAAGGCACTGAATTGTGTGGTATTGAAATACAGCATTCCAGTCTCTGAAGAATAACAAATAAAAGAGAAGCGAGAAACATTGGCTTCTGGGCTGACATGTTGATAATTTTCAAGTTCCCTCACAACTTCTTTGCACCACAAGTGTGCCCTCTGAGCATCTGACAGCCTTGTAATACTAAACTTCACTGAAGTCAAGCCCTGTTGAGCGGGGTTAGCGTTAGGATGGGAGACCAAAACAATAAACCCCTCGTAAAAAGCAGAAGCATCTGACCGAAAATACTATTAACGCTAACAAATGCGAACTCAGCAAGGTACAGATTTTGTTAGCTTGCTTTATGGAAAACAAATATTGATGAAAAAGCAAATAACTATTGATACACAGTTTCAGGGGGGCCAGTAGAAAGAGCAGAAGGAAGTTTCCGGGACGGTCGATCGAGAATGAAATATTTACGACATGAAAACAATCTTGAACCGTGAATATAGAATATAAAAAGTTACGATCAGCGACAAACATTTTGGGAGATTTTTGCTACGTTCAAGTAAATTGCAAAAGTGACATGGCCGGAATTCAGCGGGCGCTGTGATTAAGTTACCGCGGCATGTTTACTCGCCAAACATTGAAGCATCTGTGTTAAATGATGGCAAGATACCGGGTTTTGTAAGTTTCTTTTTCTGTCAAGTGTTATAAAGTTTGACAATGAAATGAGCGAAGTCAAAACAAAGATCCCAATCGCCCAACTCTTGTTTATGCAAAGTCAAAATTTACTCTCCAAGACGCGTACGACGTTATTTATCACCAGGTAATTCCATCATTTTGGAAATAGCAGCTACTTTATTATTCATCTGCGTCACAAGTTTTCACTGATTTGGGGGCTCATTTTGTTGAAACTCAAGCACGCTTCCAACAGGCCTGTGAACCCTTCCTGCTTACAGAGCAATACTAAAAAACTTCTCCCATATCACATTTCAACCTTAAGCTCGAAAATTCAATACACAACATGATATTATAATTCACAAAGGCAAAAAATACCACAGAATCCTTTTCGTCTCGACGGGCGATAGATTGTTGTCGAAGTCCAGTACTCGTCGCTTTTGAGATTCCTGACTAGTTTATCCAACTGACTTTCCATTATTGAACTCCATAAGGGTATATTTTGTTTAAGGATCCACTAAAACGCCATTCGCGTTACATGACTTTCGACGCCATTGCAGGCTAAGTTAATGATTCTACTGTGTCCACCAGAGAAATCTACGCAGTTCCACTACCCTCTCGATCCTAAGAAAATATGCGCAGAAGGCTCTATGCACAAAGACACCACTTACCAGGGGAGTGACAGGCAAGACTTTTACCGACACGGAAAAAAAAAAAAAAACTAAAAAAAAGAAAAAAAAAAAAACAAACAAACAAAACGTAGACCTCGACTGGGTTTGCCCATAGGCAACCCAGTAATCAGGTCTGACTACCATTTCCTACAAACAAAAACAATGATAAAACCATTACACAGAAAGTGAATAATGACAGTGTAAGCACAAGGGGAAAGATAATACCTTACATTATGAAATTTTGAACCACAGATACTGTGTTTTTAGCTTTCTGATTGGTTCACTCACTCTCAGTTAACAGCTCTTATACAGTATGACATAATATGGAAACTGATTGCGTCAAGTGTTACCACGCTGGAAACTGATTGGCTTTAAATTTGTCCAAGTGTTAAGAATCAAATGAAAATTTAATAAAACAATAATCAATGGATATGATTGAGTGGTTGATCTCATATCAACATGCACTCACGGAATTATAATAATATTATTGTTCATTATTGTCTTGTGCTATAGGAATTATATGCTTATTAGCATAAGTACTGAAAGTTCTCTGCGCTGATTGGTTGTCATTGAGATGATTATTATTACGTGATAATCACCTAAGCGGTTTTTCAAAATAGCCACAAGCTGTTTTGTTGAGGTGACAGATGAATAAATTAATTGTTTTAAAGAAAATGTGTATTATTCAAATAATCAACTATGTAATAGGCGATTTGCACGATGGCATCAAATTGAGTTGCTTCTATTGTCAGGCAAATTTAAATTATTGTTTCCGATATTCCCTCAGACTCTATGAATGTTGGTGAATAAAAACCTCAACTTCATCTCGGTTTTTATTAACCGATATTCACCTTGCCTTCGGCGAATAATAATTGTTAATAATTATTATTTGGTGTTCATACTAATTTTTAGTGTTAAAGAATTTTCAGTCAGGGGTATGCATCTAACTAAAGCTGTAAGGCTTATTATTATTATTATTATTATTATTATTATTATTATTATTATTATTATTATTATTATTATTATTATTATTATTATTATTATTATTATTATATAATTTACCTGAAGTGTTTGCATGCTTCCAAAGCTTTGCTGCACATGTGTTTTTGTAGCCGTTTTGCAAACTTACATTTACTCTGTTACAGTAATGTACTTTTCTGGGCTGTTCCACAACTGATCAGGACAATATTGCCAAACAATGAGTGGAAGACGCTTTGATGCAGATTTCCTGGAATGGTTTCTGCAAAAATATTTGCGAGGAACAGCAACAAAAACCTCGAACAGATCGATGGCATTTAACAGTCAAGGTTACGTGACGTGGAAATTGTAAATCCCAGGTGTTAAGAAAATTCAACTTTGTGGCTGAAGTTCACTCACAGTTCATCTGCAGGAAGAAACCCAGTGGACGATTTTATACGATCAAAGTTGTATGACCGCGTTACAGTCCTCAATAACAACGGCCAGCCAAACTTGTTTTCAAAAGCAAAAACCTTTCGTCCATCAAGATCAAGTTGCTCCTGTAGTTCCCGAGAACAAAGAAGAATTTCGTTGCCAGTTCGCTGGTTTCTGTAAGATTTTTAAATAATCTGGGGGCAGATCAACACCCCATGTCAAGAAAATTCACAGTAGCCAAAACCAACAAAATGATACAAGAGGACGCATTGCTACTTGACATGCAGACTTGCGAAGTAATCAATCGTGTGTCCTCGACCGTTGATTTGGAATCGCTGAGTGTTCTCTCCGACCTTGAAAAAAAATTCCTCTGGCACCCAGGGTATGAGTCGTCTTCCACAAAATTTGACAAATGCTAGAGTGTTATTCTCCACTTCGATCGATCACTTCGAATCTTTAGAGTTTG
>OX421446.1:6587321-6592321 GCA_949126865.1 Montipora capitata
CTGCGTGATCTGGGTACCTAAGAGACAGACAAGACATAAATACCAATTTGAGTGATAAGCTGAAATTGCCTAATGCATTCCAATTCGTGGACTAGTGATAAATTGCCATTCGAGTTTCGAGACCATCTCCGACATCCTGGCTTTTCTCATGGTTTTATTTATTACATTAATTTTATTTCTGCTGAATACCACGAACACAAATGAAAGAATCCGAACATAATACGGTAGTCTCTTTAACAATACCTTGGCTGTTCATAAATGCCTGATATTTGTCGAGAAACTCTTTCCTCTCCAGTTCATCAGAAACTTCATACAACTTGGAGAACTAAAAGATGAAGAGTAACAGAAAACAAGAAACGTTGTATTTGAGTAGCATGAAAAAGAAAAATATGTAAGTGTAACTGCCTTTTTTTTTAAGTGTAAGCGCTCTTTGCTTTTATCACGGGAACTCAATTCTACAACTCTTGAAAACACTCAATCAAACTCAACATGATAAGAACCTTAACTGGTAGAAAAAATCATTCTCTGTAATTATCATTAGTGAGCTTTCAAACACACAAGTGGCTTTCGTGAAGTTCCTAAGAAGCACATGTCATTTGCTGGGAGTCGAATTACGGAAAGACCCTTACTCTTTTCGAGAAGTGAGTGGGTTCTTTAACTTCTCATACTATTTGGTTTCCAACAAGGGCTATGAGACGGGACCTTCGGTTTACAGTCTTTATCCGAGAAGACTTGAAAGTCTTACCATTTGCGGGTGTAATTGCAAAGGCAGCACTTTCTCCACAGTTATTTTAAGACTCCAAGAGTAGGTCCGGCCGGGAGTCCAACTCCCGCATGGCAGCCCGATGCTTAACCAACTGAGCCACCGGTGCAAAGCATAGTAAAATTGAATTTGGGCCAGAAAACAAATGCAGCCAACAGTAAGGGAGTGGGGAGGTTAACTGTGGTGCAACAACACCTGCATCTTATGCCACCGGACCACGCACACTCAGAACACGTTTCTAAATACTGGTCATTAAGTTTTTTTCCTGGTGCCCCTCCCAAAGTGGAAAAATACAAAAAAGGGAAGGATGACACTTGCCTTTTCATACTGCTGTTGGGGCTCTCTTGATGATGGGAACTGATAGGAGGACTACAACAAAAACAAGTAAAAACATCAGATATGCCCAGAAATGCAGTGATTAGAGGGTCCCCCTTGCTCTTCTCACGAGCTTCAACACTCGCATCTGGGAATACAGACCAATCAACCTCACAAATTGTCCCCCACACTCCAGTCCTCAAATATAAAATAAGCAGCAGCATAAAATTTACCCTCACCAAAAAATAACTATAACCCCTACACTTAGCTTATTGTTGCAAATAGGGAGCAAGTGGGCGCAAATATAATTACGGGCATTTTTGGACATACAGTAACTGAAAATCATTGGTTGTAATTTCAACTTGAAAATCCCTTGGTGAGTTATCATTCCGCAACATGATCCTCTCAAATGCAGGTCAGGGGTTTCATTTGAAGACTATACCACCGTGTATGTTGTTAGAAATGTTGTCCCTCAACGCCGGCTACTCTGCCTTGATTTTCACTCAAACCCTCGTAAAAAACAGGAGTGACCGCCGCTTACACTGATTAGCCCAGGCATCTACTTTAAAAGTTATTGAAACCCCTGGGAGCTTTGGATTTAAAGGGATGTATAAAAGTCTTACCATAGAGATGGGATTGTTGGGCAACTACGGATTGATTTCATCCAGATCATCGAATGATGATGTGATGGACACGGCTGACGGAGAAAGGCCAGAGAATTTGGACAGAGGTGAAGTTTGAGGTGACCCTGACTGGTCCTCTTTAATCATAGCAGACATGTCAAGGTTGGAGTTGCTGCTGTGCTGTTGGGTCTGACCACTGCTGTTTTGACCTGCAAAGATAAAGGGGGGGGGGGGAAGTAAATTGATGGGTTTTACATTTTATTGTTTTACACACAAATAAATCGATTTATCAATAAGTCAATCAGTCAACCAATTATGGCTAATTCGCTATTTTCACAAATCCCATAATGCAGTTCATTTTGGGTGTTATTTGCATTAAAATAATGGACATCCAGTTCACTGAAGCATGATACAGTCCCCAGAGTAAATAACATGTATGAACCCCCTAAAACATATATATTGCATTACAGGAATGGGAAAGTAGCGAATACTGGCCCCTGCAATGGCAGCAGCATTACCAAGTAGTTAGGGTGGCAAGGTCCATGATTTAAGTTCTGGGGCCTGTTTCTCGAAAGTCCCGAAAACCTTTCGGGCCCTTTTCGGGTGTCACAATTTTCTCTGCATCTTATGAACGAAGGGATCTAAGACATCAAACTTCACAATCATTTTGCTTTTTGCGATTTTGAAAACATGGCAAAAGAACATCTTGTCAAAACAAGTGAATGGCAGTTTCGTAAATCGCTTCTCGCGCCCGAAAAGTTTACGGGACGTTCGAAAAACAGGCCCCTGCACTCATCACTAACTGGAGTTGGTCTGGATAATACTGCCTGAAATTAGCCAGCTGGTGGCCCTTCACCAGTTGGGAAAAGTTGTTAAAATTTTTCATAGTTGCAATGAGACTATTATTTTGGCATTATTACATAATGTATATGGCTAGTGTTTCTGGTCGATATAACGCATGCTCTGATTGGCTAAGAGCAGCTAAACACTACAGCATTATTCTCCCGTAATGCCAAAGGGCAAATTTTGGATTATGCAAATTAGTTTTTTCTTCTTAGAACCGTTCTGTTAGCCATATAATAAACAACATAAAAACCTTGACCATTCCGGCGTTACAGCAAAATCTCAAGCCTTGTCCTAGCTGTATTGACCTCGCTGTCGCTCAGTCAATGCGGCGAGACTTCAGTTTGAGATTTTGCTGTAATGACCTCACTCTCGGTTATCAAGTCGTTAATTATGAAAAGAAAGCCTGAAAAATTTAGGTTTGAATGGAACTTGTACCCATAACCTTTGCGATACCAGTGAAGTGCTTCGCTAATAATTATAAAATATTTAGGACAGTACGTGCACTCTCATTGGCCAATAGCTGTGTTTAGATGAGAGTATGTAAACACGGCTGTGACATCACAAATTTTGATTGGTTAGGTGTTGTCAGATGCACATTTTGATTGGCTGGTAGGAAACATGAGCATGTATCAAGAAAATCTGTTTCAATCAAGAAGTAAAAAAACTAGCATTTTCCTTCACCATTTTGTCTTATTTTGAGAAATATTTTATAAAAGCAATACAGGACTTCTTCCTTGTTTACATAGCCTCATCTAAACACTTGGGGAGTTGGGAGAATTCTCAACAGTTATGAAAACCCAAGACACACAACTGTCTTGTATTCCCCCAAGTCCTCTACTGCTAAATTGAGCCATATTGAAGCTCAGCCTGGTCATTTTGTAAGTTCATAAATTGTGAGCATACCATGGGCAGTAGACACTTGTTGCCGTGAGGGAGACGATTCCATTGTAGGTGGTAATGAGCCCACTGATGGTGGGGCAGATCCTTGCAATGGGGGCTGTTCACCATTGTCCGTAGGCAGTGATGTCTCTCCTGCCCTCATAGATTCAATCATTGCTTCAACATCCTCTGCTGTCGGCAATTCATAATCAGTGTAGGTGATGGCACACGTCCTACAAAGTCATCAAGGAGTGTCATTAATTTTTTTGTGTGAAAGCTACAACAAAGATAAATAATTATTGCAAGGAGACATTTATGCAGACAAATAATAAAAGAATAAACTGTTTGAGTAAGGCCTTGAGCTGCGTCTGAAAACTTAATCCTAGCTTTTGCTGCTCTACAACCAAGGAAAGATTTTCGTAAATGTAGTGAGAAAATTAGGGCACATGTACTGTAAATCGTACATACAGTGTACATTATAGTTCAAACGATAATCTAATATTATAAGCGTTATAATATTAGTGTTGTGTATCCAAATAATAAAGAAAAAGTATTATATAATTTGCATACAGAGTTCAAGCTACTGTAGTCAACCTACTGTGCTACATGTATTATTTTATTTATTAATTTCACAAGTTTGATACAATATTTGCATCAAGTAATTATGTACAAGATTTACACTGGCTCACCATTGACAATACCCAGCAAAACCTCCCATTCACATTGAATGTGTCACTGATTGCAGTTGTTACATTACTTTGTCACCAAACAATTTCAAACCTGTTTGCACATTTCCCATCATGGATCCCAACTGCATTCCTGAAGGAGTTGTGTTTTCTGACACCTTACTTCCTATGATTATCTCCTGAGGACTAACATAAGGTGACCCTGAAACCTGGGCAGGACTGGGAAATCTTGCCCCAGAATTAACACCTTCAAGCACCCCTGCTACAGCAGCAGTGCCTGGTCCTCCTAAACCTGAGCCTCCTACACTGACTGATGGTAGGCTGCTATTTGTTGCTGACATCTGGTTAGCTGGCATAACGAATGGTGGAGCAAGTTTTCCAGGAGGATAGGTTGGCATGCTTCCTGTTGAAGTGGGGCTATCTTGTCCAAAATTAGGAATGCCAACAGACGGTGATGTCCCTTGAAATGAAAGATGTTGACACTAAAATTTAATAAATAGTTCAATGAAAAAAGCAAATCTACAGTACTAAAGTACTGTAAGTTTGGTCACTCAAAAGAGCAGCAGGTACAGTAGCAGCAAACCGTTCCATTCACAAAACAACAACCACAATATGAACTAAACTCAGTTCCCGTAGCAAAATCACAAAAGGAAATGTCATCCAAAAGAACAAACAGACAAACGTTTCTTGCTTTGGGTAAGTGTTTTTTCAAATCACCATTTTGACTCGACACACTGCATTGATCAGACATTACTAAAGCTTAAGCATACAGTGTAATTCAACTTTCAATCCCAGGACTCAATCTTTGAGTATATACATAACATACTCATTGTAACTCCATTGTAACAGATACGATAACTAGGTTTCACCAGCAATCGCCTTTCTTCC
>OX421446.1:6599821-6612321 GCA_949126865.1 Montipora capitata
CTCTTCCTATTTCATTGCGTGCTTGAAGGCAAGAAACTCAATCGTGTCAAATTACCATGTACTTCAGGTAATTACAGCTCACTTTGATTTCGGCTCGACGGGCGATAGATTGTTGTCGAAGTCCATTACTCGTCACTTTTAAGATTCCACCGCCTGTATATCCAATTGACCTGCCATTCATGAGCTTCATAAGGGTATATTTTGTTCAAAGATCCACTAAAACGCCATTCGCGTTACATGACTTTCGACGCCATTGCCGGTTAAGTTAATCCTTCTACTGTGTCAACCAGAGAAATCTACGCATTTCCCACTGCCCTCTCGATCTTAAGAAAATACGCGCAGAAGGCTCTATGCACAAAGCCGCCACTTAGCAGGGGAGTGACAGGCAAGACTTTTACCGACACGGAAAATAAAAAAACCCACGAAATGAAACCTAGATTCCGACTGGGTTTGGTAACCCAGTAAAAAAACGACGAAATTAAAGACAGATTCCGACTGGGTTTGCCATAGTGGCAATCCAGTAAAAAAGAAATGGTAAGGGAACTTGAAATTGATCAACATGTCAGCCTTGAAGCCAATGTTTCTTGACTCCCGTTTATTTTCTTGAATCTTTCTGGGTTTAGTACCGTAAAGACTTGTGTATAGAACGCACCTTTTTGCTTAAGTTTTGGGCCAAAATCGCGGGTGCGGCTTATCCATGAGGTCATTGCTTTCAGAGGGAGTAAACTGGCTTGTAGGGGTCACAAATTGAACCGAAAACCTTTAGTAACTAAAGATGAAACATATTGAAACCTGTTGTTGATCACTGCTTTCGGTGGTTAGAAATGGTGGCTCCCAAAGGAGCCGTTTTCTTGCATCTTCAGGTTCTAAACCCGGATCTTGCTCGCAAGTAGTTCTTCCAAGCATTTCATTTGCACTTTGTTTGGGCTGTTAAAATCTAACTGGCATGGAATCTCCATTCCTCCACACAGCTGCTTACAATGTCGTTTACGACCGATCACTTCAACACTGATTTCTCCACTACGTGCAAGAAAATACCACACTGTTCGGGAGAACTTCCTGGTTAGAATTGGTGGCTCCCAAAGGAGCAGTTTGCTTGCATCTTCAGGTTAAACCCGAATCTTGCTCGCAAGTAGTTCTTTCAAGCGTTTCATTTGCACTTTGTTTGAGCAGTTAAAATCTAACTGGCGCGTGACAAATTCTTGCCGATTTTGGGGCTCATTTGTTGAAATTCAAGCACGCTTCCAACAGACCTACACAGGCCGCTTCCGCTTCTTAATTTTTCATACAGATATAATTTTTTGAAAGAAAAGTGGAGCGACAAATTGCATGAATAAATTATAAGAGAAGAAAGATGCTATCAGCGAAATCAGTGGACACGGACTAGCCGATATAATGTATATGTTTACCAATCAGCAAAATTAAAGTACTGTTGCCGAACGTCTACTTGCACTCGATGACTAAAAGATTTCGACATATGTGAAAACTAAGTTGCGATTTTTTAATGTTTTGTTTAATTCAGAAGAATTACTCGACAAAGGGAAACGAATTTGTGGCTTGTTTCAGCAGACGCTCGTGGAAGAGGAACGCGTGACGAAGCCTTAAGAGTTTTTGCGCGGGAGGGTACTATTAAATTGGTCGGCACGGGTTTCGAGTTCGCTATTTCCCTCACATAAGTGCGATACTCAAGCCCCTAGGTAGTTCATGCATCCCTTAATATTAGGGAATTTAAGCACGCGACGTTTTTGAGCCGCGGACGGCAACCGGAAATGAACATTTCGCACGCCAGGACAGTAGTGTCTCTCAGATTTTTAACCTAATCATCTCTAATGGAGGAAAGATACTTAGCAAAAAAAAGGTGGTAGTGACAAGACAAGTTGAAAGGGAAAACATCTCACTTCCGGTTGACGTCCGCAGCTCAAAAACGTCGCGTGCTTAAATTCCCTAATATATTGAAGAAATACCCTAACCAACAGTTCACAGTGGTGGAAACACTCGTAGTGAAAATTATCCAAGCAGCTAAAAAGTCCATTTTAAATAGTGGCAGATAAACTGCAACAGTTTTGTTATAAAGTTCGCGGCAATGCATATGTTTTCAAACTGTCCCAAACGCGGAAAAAAACCGTATGACCCGGGTGAAAGTCAGTTCTGTTTATCGATGTGCGATTGGTCTGCGACATGATAGCCGATAGGTCTGCGCCATGTCGCAGATATATAGAATATTTGTCCTTGGCCTCTGCGGCGATCTGCGGCACACGGTCTGGATGATCGGGAAAGTTGAATCTAGTTCTACTTTCCCGACCACTACGACGCTTCCGACTAACACAATTTTTATTGGAAACGTGTTTCTGAGATGATCTGTGCCCTATCGTCGACAC
Organism: Montipora capitata; assembly: GCA_949126865.1. Lineage (NCBI taxonomy): Eukaryota > Metazoa > Cnidaria > Anthozoa > Scleractinia > Acroporidae > Montipora > Montipora capitata. The sequence goes on from OX421446.1 coordinate 6,602,200, forward strand.
ACTATTGTTCGCCTTGAAAAACGTCCAATCAGACTTAAAGTAAGTGCTCGCCTTTTTCTTCTTGCTTTGCAGAGGATTAGGGGTACGCTTGTCTGCGATCGTTTCAGATTTAAATGGAAACATTTGCCTGCGGTGTTTACGATCATTAGAGGCCCTTTGGCTCATACGTTTATACGACTAAACAGATATTTTTCTGTGGTTATAAACCTGGCTACCAGGCTATTAATCATTTGTCAGAAAAAAAAAATTCCTGTCACCTTTAGAAAAAATAGGCACGCATTGCGTACGTGTGGTAGTGCAACACACAGCGCTTCGTTCCATATTAGGGAGCTTACGAAACGAGGACGACGACGGCTACGAGGACTTCATTTTAAAATACGAGCTCGCGTTATTCATATCGCTACGAAACCATTTCATGTCGTTTCGCGTTAAAAATGTGTAGTAACTGTCGAGGAATTAAACTGGTAAGAGTGAGTTGGAAGCGTAGAGAGAGAACTGAAAATTCATCGTCATGTGCTAACGTCCTCCACAGAACCTTGAATTTGGTCATTTCACGTCGTCATTTAGGAGATGACGGCAAGAAAATGTACCACAATGTAAAACGCACGTGCAGAACGTGCAGAGCCATTGTTTTTGCTCACTAAACCTATTGTTTTGTAGCGTCGTCGTTGCCGTCGGCGTCGCCGTTTCGTAAGCTCCCTACTGTCAACTGAGCTGCGTTTTTTCTTCCAGGAGATTCAAGTTGTCTTTGTGAAATATGTAGCTCTAATACTACACGATATTGTTTTGATATTGTATATCATTTTAGTGCCATGGTAGAAGTCTTAAGGCCCTAGCAAACGGCTTCAACATTTGCTTCAACATCCATTCGATTTTGTTGAACGCTGTTGGAAGGTTGTTGAATGATGTTGAAAGGTTGTTGAATGATGTTGAAAGGTTGTTGAATGATGTTGAAAGGTTGTTGAATGATGTTGAAAGGTTGTTGAATGATGTTGGAAGGTTGTTGAATGATGTTGAAAGGTTGTTGAATGATGTTGAAAGGTTATTGAATGATGTTGAAAGGTTGTTGAATGATGTTGAAAGGTTGTTGAATGATGTTGAAAGGTTGTTGAATGATGTTGAAAGGTTGTTGAATGATGTTGAAAGGTTGTTGAATGATGTTGGAAGGTTGTTGAATGATGTTGAAAGGTTGTTGAATGATGTTGAAAGGTTGTTGAATGATGTTGAAAGGTTGTTGAATGATGTTGAAAGGTTGTTGAATGATGTTGAAAGGTTGTTGAATGATGTTGAAAGGTTGTTGAATGATGTTGAAAGGTTGTTGAATGATGTTGAAAGGTTGTTGAATGATGTTGAAAGGTTGTTGAATGATGTTGAAAGGTTGTTGAATGATGTTGAAAGGTTGTTGAATGATGTTGGAAGGTTGTTGAATGATGTTGAAAGGTTGTTGAATGATGTTGAAAGGTTGTTGAATGATGTTGAAAGGTTGTTGAATGATGTTGAAAGGTTGTTGAATGATGTTGAAAGGTTGTTGAATGATGTTGAAAGGTTGTTGAATGATGTTGAAAGGTTGTTGAATGATGTTGAAAGGTTGTTGAATGATGTTGAAAGGTTGTTGAATGATGTTGAAAGGTTGTTGAATGATGTTGGAAGGTTGTTGAATGATGTTGAAAGGTTGTTGAATGATGTTGAAAGGTTGTTGAATGATGTTGAAAGGTTGTTGAATGAAGTTGAAAGGTTGTTGAATGATGTTGAAAGGTTGTTGAATGATGTTGAAAGGTTGTTGAATGATGTTGAAAGGTTGTTGAATGATGTTGAAAGGTTGTTGAATGATGTTGAAAGGTTGTTGAATGATGTTGAAAGGTTGTTGAATGATGTTGAAAGGTTGTTGAATGATGTTGAAAGGTTGTTGAATGATGTTGAAAGGTTGTTGAATGATGTTGAAAGGTTGTTGAATGATGTTGAACGGTGGGATGGGCAAACGTTTTCAACATTTCATTCAACAAATCTTAGCGAGTGGCCTGGTAATTAGTTTCAGGCCCCAGTGGTAGTCTTTACCGAAGACGTCCCTCAGACAGCTTCGCTTTTCCAGCTCATCTATGAGCGTTTCTATCTCGCCAGACTTTCATTTTGGTTTCTTTGTTTTGTCCGCCTCCGGTGCTTTTCTTTTCCTTGTTGCAGTGTTGATCTCTACTTCATAATCGCGTCTGGTGTGTCATAGTCCTCCATTGTAGGATCAGCTGATCGAAATATTATCGCCCGGACGTACTACAGCCACACACAAAATTGTCTTGCTTTGCTACCGTCTTTTCTCAATTGCGCATGCGCTTGCTCAACAATGTTGAAAGAGCGGAGCAAATGACTTTAACTCCGCTTCAACATTCCGAACATTCCAGAGAACAAAAGAAATGTTGAATGGATGTTGAAGCAAAGTTTAAACTCTTTCAACATCGATTCAACATCGATTCAACATCGTTTCAACACGGTGGAAAGGGGTGGCAAACGCTTTCAACATTGCCGTTTGCTAGGGCCTTTAGGTAAATAGCCCCCTGAGAAGACATGTAGTTACTAGCAAAGTACTAAACCCAGAAAGATTGAAGAAAATAAAGGGCAATCAACAAACATTGGCTTCTAGGCTGACATGTTGATCATTTCCAAGTTCCCTCACAACTTCTTTTCACCACAAGTTTAAGCGTGCACTCTGAGTATCTGACAGCTTTGTAATACAAAATTTCATTTAAGTTAATCCATGTCCCGCGGTATTTGTATCTGGAAGGGTGACCTAAAAAATATACCACTTTGTTACAGAACCATAGGACCGAAAATTCTATTTTAACGCTCAAAAATACGAACTAAGCAAGGTACAGATTTTGTTAGCTTGCTTTATACAAAATAAATATTGATGCAAAAGTAAATAAATATTGATTCACAGATTTTAGGAAGAGTAGAAGGAAGTTTAAATGATGGTCGATCGAGAATAAAATATTTTGCCATCAGCAACAAAATTTACGACATGAAAACAAGCGAACCGCGAATATAAAAAGGTACCATCAGCGAAAAACATTTTGCGAGATTTTTGCTACGTTAAATTTTGTTATTGTACTTTTGGCTGCACAAGTAAATCGCAAAATCGAAAGTGACATCGAATTCAGCAGGCGCCGTGATCAAGTTACCACGGTGTGTTTACTCGCGAAACAGTGAAACATCTGTGTCAAATGATGGCAAGATACCGGGTTTTTGTTTTTGATAGTTTTCTTTTTCTTTCAAGTATTGTAAAGTTTGACAGGAAATGTGCGAATTCAACACAAAGATCACAACCGCCCAACTCTTAAGGTTGACCATTGTTTCTGCAAAGCCAAAAAGTTATTCTCCAAGACGAGTTTATTTATCACCAGGTAACTCCATCCTCTTGGAAATAGCAGCTACTTTATTATTCATCAGCGTCACAATTTTGTTGCTGATTTTGGGGCTCATTTTGTTGAAACTCAAGCACGCTTCCAACAGACCCGTTTATTTTCGTGACATATGCTCGCGAAGCTTACAGAGCACTACCACAAAAATCCTCCCGTATCACATTTCAACCGACATATGCAAATTTGTTAAGCTCGAAAATTACATGCATGATATTAAAATTCACAAAGGCTGGAAATCTCACAAAAACCTTTTCCAGCGAAAAATTAAGTAAAACAAACAACATATTTGCTATTAGAGGCAAAGAACCCTTCCTATTTCAATTGCGTGCGTACAAACAAGACACACAATCCGTGTCCCAAAGCATATGCAATTAAATAAATTTCTGACAGTTCACATCAAACCCTTTTCGAAAGAACCTTGACCGTAAATAATGAAGCACAAAAGAGATAACAAGCTTTCATTCAAATAATTCTTCACAGTCACATTTCCAATTTAAGTTTTTACCTTTGCAGAGTTGAGTACAAAATAAATGTAAATTGCCAGACAACTTAGATGCGACTTTAGTAAACACTGTGATGCATTCAAGGCGTTCGATTCCTTCATGTTTGTTAAATCCATAAAAAAATTTGCCATTTGATTTCAGTGTTGTATATAATACCAAGTTAGTAAAATATTAGAAACAAACCTCACTTGATATCCAACGGCGAAAAATGAAATTGTTGTCGAAGACCATTACTTGTCGCTTAAAGATTCCAGATATTTATTTTTCACTGCCTGTCTTGTTCATCCAATTGAAGTTCCATTCTTGAGCTCCATGAGGGTATATTTTGTTTAAAGATCCACTACAGTGTTACAATGACGTTCGACGCTATTGAAGGTTAACAAGAATTAGTGAAATTTCCAATTGTTACCGGAAGTCGACTGTGCAGAGTTGAGTACAAATTAAATGTTGTCCTGTTTGCACCAGAGAAATCTAGACATTACCCTAGTCCCCTTAAACCTAACAAAATACGCAAAGAAGACTCTATGCACAAAGACACCACTTAGCAGGGGAGTGACAGGCAAGACTTTTACCGACAAGGTGAAAAATAAAAAAAAAATGAAAAATAAAAAAAATAAGATAACAAAAAAACAGAGAAATATTCCCCATTTTCCGACTGGGATTGCCATACTGGCAACCCAGTAAAAATTGAACGTAGCAAAAATTTCCCAAAATGTTTTTCGCTGATGGTAACTTGTTATATTCGCGGCACAAAATTTATGATGTTTTCTTCTCGCAAATTTTGTTGCTGATGGCAAATTGCTTTATTCTCGATCAACACTTCCTAAAAACTACCTTCTTCTCTTCTCAAAAACTGTATGTCAATATTTATTTACTTTTGCTTCAATAGTTGTTTTGCATAAAGCAGCCTAACAAAATCTGTGCCTTGCTTAGTTCGTATTTTTGAGTGTTAAAATAGAATTTTCGGCGTATGTTCTAGACAGCAAGTCGAATACTTTGAGGTCTCCTATCCAAATGCTAACCCCGCTGGACAGGGATTAACTGCTGCGAACTTTTATCTTGGAAAGCTGTCAGAAGGTCAGAGCACACGCTTAAACTTTTGGCAAAAAAAAGTTTTAAGGGAACTTGAAAATGATCAACATGTCAAACGTGAAGCCAGTGTTGCTCGATTTCGTTTTAATTTCGTCAATCTTTCTGGGATCAGTACTTTACTGAACCACATGTTTTCTCAGAGGGTATTTAGAAAAGACATCTATCATGGCACTATAATGATTTACGATACCAAAACAATATCGTGTGCTATTAGAGCTACATATTACGCAAAGACAACTTGAATCTCCTGAAAAAACAAAATGCAGCTCAGTTGACAGTTCTGGAAAAAAAAAAAGTGTCAAGTTACTGCACTACCACACGCAAGCAATGCGTGCCTATTTTTTAAAATATCCCGTATCTTGTCAGTTTCCTCTTCCCCCCCCCCCCCCCCCCCTCCAATTATCCCGTATCTCTATAATTTTTTGTACCTAAATATTCTGTATCCTGTTTGCATTTTCTGTTTTTACAACAAACAACTTCTAGTTAAATTGCAGATTCATCTTTCTGGTAATCTCTCACCATTTTAGTTGTAATTCACTGTAACTGCACAATTTGTGTTAACTGTTTGTGCAGCCCACGGATACTCCCTGACAGGCGTCTTGTTATATACTCAACAAAAGGCATAATTCATTATTGCACTCTATAACTTATTTTTGCATTGGTCATTGACTTATCGGAAACGCGATATCCTGTTGAGTTTATAATGACAAAAGTAAGCATTATTATTATTAATGATCTTTATTATTATTATTATTATTATTATTATTATTATTATTATTATTATTATTATTATCTCGCAGTATAAAACTTTGGAATGCTGTCCACATTATGAGTAGTATAGGGCGCATAACGTAACCTACACCACTTGAGAAGCTACAATTAGAAGTAAAAAAAATTAGGTACGGAACCTAGTACAATTCTAATATACATAATGATATGAATCTCTCTACTTAGAGAGCCAATTCAGAATGTTATTAAATTCTATACTCTGTAAAACCTGCGCAAAAATATGATGATATCATTATCTCTACTAAAAGCCTATTTAGAAAATTATTCAGTTTTATACTCTCATTATCTCTTATAAACCTACACGAGGCCATCATAATTTGGTTATCTCTACTAAAAGCCTATTTAGAATCATATCAAACTCTTATCCACTATAAAAACTGCGTAGAAAATCAGTAAAATACAGGTTTTGCGACAACCCTTGTGTTTCTGGATTTCAGAAGAAAAAAGAAAACCTAAAGTCTAGTGTCCTTAGCGCCCTAACTAAGTATTTATCTTAAATGTTCTGGCAATGTTCAAAGTGTTTGAGATGACCGACTTCTGCATCCGCTCAAGTACACCCCGCGCTCTCGCTCCTATTAGGTTCCTCACCGACTTCTCTAGGTGTTTAGAATAACCACACAATACGTCAATTATTATGTTGTACTGTTCAACCCTGTAACCATTGTATCTCCGCTTCAGCTCCCACATCATGGGACCATACTTGAGCGTCTTTTCCTCATCTTTCTTGCCTCTACTCTCAATCCATGGGCAACGCATTTCAATCGTGTAAACTTCTTTCCTCTCGTGGCTGACAAGACGCGCGTCTATCCGATTTGCTCTTACTTCGTTGTGCTCTGCATAGATGGGAATATCCCAAAACGCTTCACTCGTGGTGTTCTGGTATGCTGGTTTCGGCATCGCCGGTGAGTAGCATGGTGGAACCTCTTCTATTAACCCATGCTCTCGGAGGAGCTAAAAAAACAATCTTCAAGGCTGCATTATGCCTGTATAGGTACTTGGTTTGTGCCAGGGAGGAACATCTAGCCAGTACATGTGCAACGCTCTCAGCTACCTTCCCACATAACCTGCATAGGACTTCACAGTCGGTGGAGGTTTGCGTCTTTTCCTTTGTGTACAGCTTCGTAGGTAACAACTGCTCATATAGCTCATACATGTCCGCGGTGGTATATGTAGGGCATGTAGCCCAGCCTCTTAGCCATGCAAAGCAGCTGGTTATGCTTAGGCTATCATCGTCCCATCTGATACGGAATAACTTTCCTTGCCACTTTTTGTCTTTAGCGATCTCCAAGAACTGCATCTCTTGAGATTTCTTCAGCAGATTCCCAGCTCTAGCTGCAGTCACCACCTTTCCTTCCGTTGTAACACACACGGGATTTAGGATATCAAGCTGAAGTGTGCTGTTAAGTTCTTCAGCGTACTTGGCTGCTTCCTTTACAAGCGACTGGTGGCCTGATGCCATGGCGTGTTGTTCAAATTCTCTAACTGCTTCCACAGTCTGGTCCGAATTCTGATACAATTTCAGTAGCGATTTGATTTTAGTGACCTTATACTCGTGTTCGACTGATTGCAGGCCTCTACCCCCTTTCTCCCTCGGTAGATATAACAAAGAAGTTAGGCTGGCTGGGTGCTTGCCACCGTTCTCAATTATGATCTTCCGAGCTGCTCTGTCCACACCTCTTAACTCTGATAGAGACCAATGTTGTGTCCACATTAAGTACCGCAGCACCGGGAGTGCATACTGATTAGTTGCCTGTACACGGTTACAATTATTATTATTATTATTATTATTATTATTATTATTATTATTATTATTATTATTATTATTATTATTATCATTATTATTATTAATGATAAGTTAAAAAGTACACCCTGTAGGACAAACTAGGGCATATGTATTATTTTCGGGGGCCTGAAAGAGATTTATTTATTCACAAAAATATGCTTAGATCGTTCTAATGACAACTCCTCTCATATTTTGCAGTCAAGTTCGAGTTACAATCATTTGGTCCGAGTATTGTGAGGGTGAAGAGCATTAAGACAAAAAAATTCTTGGCAATAAGCTCTGAAGGATTGCTACATACAAGGGTTAGTGAGTTTGACAGAAATTGCTTTATATGCCTTTTTGCGTTGTTCGCAGCGTCTTTTACTGTAAGGTGCTGTTTACATAAGATCTTAGCCAAAGGGAAGTCCCTACTGAGCAGATACATCAGCTAAGAGTCATAAGTTCCCTGCAACCAATTCACATGCCACCGGTTGCATCTGCCCCATTCGAGGGGATATTTGTTGGAAAAGGGCCTTTCCAGAACTGTCTCGATCTGCGGTGTAATGCGGTATTATCTATTTAGGATGGCTACTTCTGGTTTTTTGCGGGAAAAAAGGGAACGGTATTGTGTTCCTTGCACGATCCATAACTTTGCATTAAGCGCGACCAATCCCTTGTGCGGTCAGAGGCTTTGTGGTAATCAGGCCCAATCTGATTGGCCATAATTTGGCGGGACCCTTATTCTTAGGGCGCTTTCCTTTTGTTAGAAATTGCGCCAGCCAGACTCATCAGTTTGCAAAGAAAATGGAACAATTTGAAGGAACACTTGCGTGATAATCCTTCGCATTCTTCTGGAGGACTGTATATTATCCACGGAGTATGTTAATTTAAAGGTGTTGGGAGTTTGTCCTTCCAAATGCTCGGTCTGGCCGGTCTGTTCTGTCAAATGGATCGACATTTCTGGGTTATGGACTTTTGACCTTTCTAGCTGTGAGATAAGAAGATCCTGGATCCATAGAGTCCTTAAGAAGAACAAATATACTATAGTGCGAAAAGACAGAAAACAAAAATAGCGTTACTTGCGTAGGCCTTTCTTTGGAACGACAAAGTGTGACTACTCATGTTGGACCTGATGACCATAACGCCTCTGATTGGTCTGCAAGCAAGTATCAACACGAGGGATTGCTCGAGGGATGGATCGTGCAAGGAATTCAATATGGCCCCTTTATGCTTTATGCTTCATGCTCCATAGAGTCTGACTGATATTGTTGGCAAGGCATTGCTCTGGGCGTGCTCCGTTTGCTGGGACACAAATAATTCCACATTTGTTTGGGATATTTTGGCCAAGCCCTGATGGGCTAGGCCGTTTATTGAAAATCGGCATGGTAACCTAGGAAATACCCAAATATAGAGGACATGATCCCAGCAAAGGTGAGGGGACACACACCATCCACAAGAAAGTAAAAATAGGGAGGGTGGGGAGGGAAAATTGATTTGAGTCACTGTGTTGAATCAGCCTCTGCCAAGCTTGCACAAATGGTGAATGATCTCCAGAAAATCCCGGATGACTGAAATGCCCATTTATTTCCTCTGGGCAATAAATTTCCTTTTTTCCCTCAAAAATCTATCTACAGCTGTCCTAAAAATAGATAATACTAAAAAAGGATGAGCTGCATTCCATTACAGATCTAGACTTCTAGGTTTTGGACTTCCGTCAATGACTTAAAGCTTAACTTGGACGTCACAGTTCGCGGCTTTCAACATAGCGGCTAGTCGCCATGCCTGAGCACTAGGCAAGAAACCCGATTTTCATCTTCGTCACAGTTCTAATCCGGCATCATCATCATTCTATCCTAGTCTGTCAGCGTTAGTAAATTCTTCTGTTCTGATCTTTTATTTTTCAGATGGATGAATCGAGGGACTGTTTGTTTTATCAAAACCACGAGGAGAACCTGTTTGTGTCATTTGCGTCTTTCAAGTACTACATGAAAGAACATTATGATATGTTCTTAGGAATAAAACGAAATGGCGAAGTAAAACTACCCTCTTCCACCTTGCCTGGGCAAGATTCTGTTCAATTTATGGTGCTAAATGTTGACAGCCTGTGACCAGCGCCAAAAGGCGAATATGACGGTTAGCTTCATGCAGTGATTGAACGTGGAAGACAGTAACTGGAAAAAAAAAATCATTTTGCCCTCTTAGAGAGTGCTGGTCCGCTGTTGAAATTCGGCAGCTTTAAAACACAGGTCATTTTTTACAGGTCATTGTTTTACCCGTACTAAACAACCCAAAACTTTGCAATTGGCTAACCTTGGGCCTAAACATCGTTTTAGGCAAAATGAGCCCAAAGCTTAGCATTAGCAAAGGTTTTGTAACTACTGACCTGACGAGAAAAGTGACCTGTATTTTAAACCTGTCGGTCACGGAAATAGGTATAAGTTGCAGCTGTCGCTTTTTAGCCTCAGTAATATATATTTATTATACATTGGTGTCACAAGCTCGATTTTGATTGGCTATAAGCACGCAGCTAATTCTTGCTTGCTCTGTTTCTCTTACGTCATACCTA
>OX421446.1:6617321-6624821 GCA_949126865.1 Montipora capitata
TTAGCATCTAGAGGATAAAGTTATTGAAGAGGCTTCCAATCAGTACGAGAATCGGCTTTGGGCAGTTTGGACTTCCCGTTGTCAATACCACGAAAAGTTCGTGCCACCAATGTTTATGCCGTACCTGTCTTACAGTACTATATGTGGACCACCGATTGGTGTCTTAATCACCTCAAAGAACTCGACAGGCTAACAAGGAAAGTTATCAATGACTGTAGTGGAAAGCATAAGCATGAATCAACACCATTGCTTTACTTACAGCCAGAACAAGAAGGGAAAGGATTGGTCGAATTAGAAACATTGTACAAGAACACCAAGCTAAAAATAGCTAACTACATTAACAACTCAAAAGACCAGCATATAAAACTCGTAAAGTCATCCCAGCTGAAAAAAGAACAAAGCCATTTAAGATCTATATTTAAAGATGCCAAGAAGTACGCAGAGGAACTGAATATAGAGTGTGATTTTGACGATGGAGAAACAATCTTGAGAAACGGCGACAAAGAAATGCGCGTAAGCGGTAAGGAACCATACAAAGTAAAGAGCATTATAGACAGGGCGAGTCTTCTCGCAAGACATTAAGATGTCTTTTGGGCTAGACAAGTGTGCTGTCCTGGAAATGAGAAGGGGAAGACAAGTTGGCTGTAGCGGAATACAACTACCCGACGACCAGCATATCGGGGAAATAGAGGAAGAAATCTACAAATACCTTGGCATCTTACAGTTGGACCAGACTGTCAACACCAAGATGAAAGGCAAGATAACATTGGAGTATATGAGAAGAGTCAAGAAGTTGTGTAGATCAAAACACAATGGAGGAAATTTGATCGATGGCATCAATACCTGGGCTTTAGGTGTAGTACGCTACAGTGCGGGGATTGCGGACTGGACAATCGAGGAGGTAGCCAACATGGATAGAAGAACTAGGAAGATCTTGGCAATGAATGGCTGTCTGCACACCAGGAGTAATGTTGCGAGGCTGTACCTGCCGAGAAAGGAAGGGGGAAGAGGACTGATCGGTATCGAGGAGTGTGTAAGAAGGGAGAGCAAATCCCTTCATGACTACCTAAGAGAGAGCACAGAGTGGATGCTTCAAGCTGCGTTGAAGGAAAAAGTGATTGTTGAAGAAGAGAGTCTGCAGGACCATGAGAGGAGGAGGAAAGACAAGAACGTTAAAAACTGGAAGGAGAAAGCCCTACATGGTGCGTTTGTCCAACAAATATCAGATGAAGCTGGAGAGGAGTCTTGGAGATGGCTCAGGAATGGATTCTTAAAAATGGAGACAGAAGGTTTGATTCTTGCTGCTCAGAACAAGCATTAAGAACAAACTCGATCAAGTACAGCATAGATAAGACCTCAGAGACACCACTGAGTAGATTGTGTGGAGATCCTACTGACACAGTACTACAAATTGTCAGTGGATGCAAGAAGCTTGCCCAGAGAGAGTATAGTAACCGCCACGACAAGGTGGCCCGGCGGGCACACTGGGAGATGTGCAGGAAGTATGGGATAGAATGCAATTACAAGTGGTATGACCATCAACCCTTGCCAACCGCATAAAATGGAGAAGCGAGGATTACCTGGGAGATGACTATCTACACAGACAAAGTGCTGAAACATACTTGGCCAGATATTACTCTAGTGCATAAAGACACACAGAAATGGTTACTTATTGACATAGCTGTGCCAGCGGACCAGAACATCACCAGAACGGAAGAGGAGAAGGTTGAAAAGTACCAGGAACTAGCATTTGAAGTCAGAAGAATTCATGGAGCCTCGAAAGTCACAATAATACCTATCGTGATTGGTGCTCTTGAAAGCATATCAAAAGGTGCAAAGACCTGGTTTGACAAGCTAGATGTACCTGACTTCCTTAGAAGTGCAGAATTATCGGCCATCCTTGGAACTGCTCACCTGTTACGGAAAGTGTTGTGTCTCTAAGCTACGGGGAGTGGCTGAAACACAATAAACATTACCAAGTGGAACAACTGGAGAGAATCGAATAATAATAATATTATTATTATTATTATTATTATTATTATTATTATTATTCCAGTCGATTCTCCCCCGTTGTTATTATTATTATTATTATTATTATTATTATTATTATTATTATTATTATTATTATTAGTAGTAGTAGTAGTAGTAGTAGTAGTAGTAGTAGTAGTAGTAGTAGTAGTGGTAGTAGTAGTAATAATGATAATGATAACAATAATAATAATAATAATAATAATAATAAATTAATCAACAGTTTAATGTAATTAACCAACAGTTTAACACGGTCCCTGGAAGAGTGTTTGCGAATTTGCGTGAGATGTTGAAGAGGGACCCAGAGAATGAGCGACCAAGATATTAAGATCCTGGAAAACGTGATCGAGATGATTCGCGAATGTTTGAAAACATAGAAGAGGCGAGCGTGTTTTGGAGAAAGCAGGAAGTAAAGATCACGATCTACGAGCAAGTACCACCACCAACGGCCAGCGAATGGGCTCTCGAAGTAGCGGAAGCGGTCAAAGTCCTGTCCAAGAAGCGCAACTGGAGCACGCCAGGGCCTGATAAAATCACTAACTTTTGGTGGAAACATGCTGACACCCTGCACAAGGGTGTGGTCGAGAGCTTCAAAGAAGTTTCTAAAGGCGACGAAGATTACCCCGAGTGGTTTCCTTAAGGGAAAACCTCCCTCATTCCGAAAGAAGGCGAGTTCCTGAGTGAAAATCAAAGGCCTATTACTTGTCTGAATAACATGTATAAGTGGTTTACATCTTGCCACCTGGCACCCGTGGACCAACTCCTTGAACATTATGGCCTGATGGAAGGCCAGCAAAGAGGAGCGAAATCAGGGAGTTTTGGTACGATGGATAACTTGCTAATCGATAGAGCAGTAATGCTGGATTGCCAGAGAGGCAAACGGAACTTAAGCATGGCATGGATTGACGTGCGCAAGGCTTACGACTCCGTCGACCATGATTGGCTATGCGCAATGACTGACGTGCAAAGGCTTCCCATCTGGCTGGGTAAGGTCATACGCAAGTTGTGTGCGAGCTGGAATACTAAAGTAGTAGCTACAACAAGGCAAGGGCGAGAGACTTCCAGAAAAATAAGGTTCATGAAAGGGCTACCCCAGGGGGACGCTTTGTGTCCTAGATTCTTTACACTGTGCCTGAACCCAGTAGCGTGGCGCCTGCGGGCAACGGAGGGATACCGGTTATCCAAGCCTGTAGGAGTCGAAGTCACCGATCTCCTGTATATCGACGACCTGAAGGTCTTTGCTTCCTCCGAGAGCAAGCTGAACCGAGTGCTGAAGGAAACTAGAGGAGCGATGCAGGATATTGGCCTTCACTGGAATCAGAAAAAGTGCTCAGTGGTACACGTGAAGAGGGGAGCCCAAGTGCTAGACGAGTGTGGTATGAAGATGGACGAGACAACTACCATCACGGCTCTTGGGGAGGGAAAACACTACAAATTCCTGGGGCTTCTAGAGAACGTTCGGCAGGATGAACGGTTGGCTCTAGCGTGTGCGGCTAAAGAGTATCTACGCAGGATATCTATTATATGGTCCAGCCCCCTATCTGATTGTAACCGTGTACAGGCAACTAATCAGTATGCACTCCCGGTGCTGCGGTACTTAATGTGGACACAACATTGGTCTCTATCAGAGTTAAGAGGTGTGGACAGAGCAGCTCGGAAGATCATAGTTGAGAACGGTGGCAAGCACCCAGCCAGCCTAACTTCTTTGTTATATCTACCGAGGGAGAAAGGGGGTAGAGGCCTGCAATCAGTCGAACACGAGTATAAGATCACTAAAATCAAATCGCTACTGAAATTGTATCAGAATTCGGACCAGACTGTGGAAGCAGTTAGAGAATTTGAACAACACGCCATGGCATCAGGCCACCAGTCGCTTGTAAAGGAAGCAGCCAAGTACGCTGAAGAACTTAACAGCACACTTCAGCTTGATATCCTAAATCCCGTGTGTGTTACAACGGAAGGAAAGGTGGTGACTGCAGCTAGAGCTGGGAATCTGCTGAAGAAATCTCAAGAGATGCAGTTCTTGGAGATCGCTAAAGACAAAAAGTGGCAAGGAAAGTTATTCCGTATCAGATGGGACGATGAAAGCCTAAGCATAACCAGCTGCTTTGCATGGCTAAAAGGTTGGGCTACATGCCCTACATATACCATCGCGGGCATGTGTGAGCTATATGAGCAGTTGTTACCTACGAAGCTCTACACAAAGGAAAAGACGCAAACCTCCACCGACTGTGAAGTCCTATGCAGGTTATGTGGGAAGGTAGCTGAGAGCGTTGCACATGTACTGGCTAGATGTTCCTCCCTGGTACAAACCAAGTACCTATACAGGCATAATGCAGCCTTGAAGATTCTGTTTTTTTAGCTCCTCCGAGAGCATGGGTTAATAGAAGAGGTTCCACCATGCTACTCACCGGCGATGCCAAAACCAGCATACCAGAACACCACGAGTGAAGTGTTTTGGGATATTCCCATCTATGCAGAGCACAACGAAGTAAGAGCAAATCGGATCGACGCGCGTCTTGTCAGCCACGAGAGGAAAGAAGTTTACACGATCAAGTGGAATGAGCTGCCCATGGATTGAGAGTAGAGCCAAGAAAGATGAGGAAGAGACACTCGCGTATGTGCCCATGATGTGGGAGCTGAAGCAGAGATACAATGGTTACAGGGTTGAACAGTACAACATAATAATTGACGTATTGGGTGGTTATTCTACACACCTAGAGAAGTCGGTGAGGAAGCTAATAGGAGCGAGAGCGCGGGGTGTACTTGAGCGGATGCAGAAGTCGGTCATCTCAAACACTTTGAACATTGCCAGAACATTTAAGATAAATACTTAGTTAGGGCGCTAAGGACACTAGATTTTAGGTTTTCTTTTTTCTTCAGAAATCCAGAAACACAAGTGTTGTCGCAAAACCTGTATTTTACTGATTTTCTAGTCCAGGGTTCTTGCTAAGTTTTTGCTCAGGAGGTAAAAAACCAAAAATAGCAGTTAACTGTGTTACCTGCCCCTACACGGGCTAGCGAGCTCAAGTCTTAACTTGACGTTCGTATCGATCGCTGTCGTGTTCCAGCTGCTCCTAAATTAATTTAATACTCAGCAAAAAGAAAGTAGCTTATGCTATTTCATTGATTTTCACTCACTGTTACGAGTTCGAATGTTTTGAGGAAAGGTAGCTTGCAAACTAAACTGAAAGCAGGGTTGTCGGAACTACAACAAGAAGATTTATTCCAAAAATGAACGTAGTTTCCACTAAGTAAAACTCTGAACAACACGTACTCAATAAACTGACACGGCCTCCGCCAACTTGAATAACACTGCTTCTGTCACACTTGACTAAACACGGCTAACGCCAACTCTCTTCGCTTGTGAAAAACTAGTAAAAAAATAAACTCCGCTTGGACTCGTCTACTTATATACTCTCTGTTACGAAAAATAGCATTGCGTGACTAGCGTTACTGTCTAGAAGCTTCGCGAGAGTTCTTAGTTTGTTTATTTTTAGGTTCATGCGTAAGCGTTTCTAAATCGGTGTGTTTTGTAATCTTTCTATAATTAGAGTGATTACTAATTTAGAAAGTTCTAGAAGTTTATTGTCAGAGTATATAAGTAGACGAGTCCAAGCGGAGTGTTTTTCTAACTAGTTTTTCACAAGCGAAGAGAGTTGGCGTTGGCCGTGTTTATTCAAGTGTGACAGAAGCAGTGTTTATTCAAGTGTGACAGAAGCAGTGTTTATTCAAGTTGGCGGAGGCCGTGTAAGTTTGTCGAGTACGTGTTATTTAGAGTTTACTTCGTGGAAACTACGTTCATTTTTGGAATAAATCTTCTTGTTGTTGTTCCGACAACCCTGCGTTCAGTTTAGTCTGCAAGCTACCTTTCCTCTAAACATTCGAACTCGTAACATTGGGGGCCTGTCCGGGAGAGGAATTCATTTGTTTGCCGACTACGTTAACCAGGAAAGGATCACAACTTGGAAGGAAGTAGCTGCGCTGTGGGAAAAAGTTGTAGCGAGTGAAAGAGCCGTGAAACTTTAGTGCTATGGAAATGGAAAAGCTTTTGCAGATGGGGAAAGAATTCGGATTGCAAGGAGAAAAACTTCTCGAGTTTGTGAGGGAAGAGGAAGAAAAAGAAGAAAAACGCAGACAATTGGAGGAAGAAAGAGAAGAAAAAAAGAGGCAATTACAAGAAGAAAGAGAAGAGAGACGTCGAATGCTTGAGGAGGATAAAAGAAAGGAAGAGGAAGAGAAGGAGGAAAGGCGCAGAAGAGAAGACGAAGAGAGAGAAACTAGGCGACAAGAACGCGAACTAAGAAAATTGGAGATGGAAGCCGAGCTGTTGAGACAGAAAGAGGCTATGGAAGCGGCAAAAAGAGAACATGAGTTGGAGATTGCACGTTTGGCTGTGGAGAATGCTGACGGACGTCCTGAAGTGAGAGAGGATCGGGCTAAAGCACCTAAACTCCCCTCGTTCGTTGATGGCAAAGACGATTTGGACGCGTATTTGCAGAGGTTCGAGAGATTTGCCGAGACAGCTAAGTGGAAAAAAGATGGATGGGCATCGAAGCTCAGTGCTCTGTTGTCTGGACGGGCACTAGAAGTGTATTCACGTCTATCAGAGGACGCAGCTAAGGATTATGACAGGGTAAAGATTGCGTTAATGAAGAGATATGACCTTACCGAAGACGGCTATCGTCGAAAATTTAGAGCATCCAAACCAGAAGTTGACGAAAGTCCGGAGCAGTTTATTGTGCGACTGGACAGATACCTGTTACGTTGGCTAGAGCTTTCGGATACTGCGCGAACCTTTGATGGTCTTAAGGACTTGATCGTGAAAGAACAATTTATTGACTCTTGCCCTAAGGATTTGGCAATTTACCTGCGAGAAAGGGCACCTGAGACTCTGGCAAAGATTGCGAAGATCGCTGACCAGTACTTGGAGGCTCGTGGTAAACATTTGTTCAGCTCAGCGAGCAGAAAGCCAACAGTACAGCCTGAGAGGGACGAAGCCAAGAACATGCAGGTTAATCCACCAGCTCTGCATTGCTTTAAGTGCAACACCCGAGGTCATAAAGCTGTCAACTGCCCAACCCTAACAAGAAAGTGTTTCCTGTGTGGTAAGCAGGGACATGAAGCTAGAAACTGTCGGACAGGTGGACGCAGACCAGGAGGACAGAGTAAGGATGGTAACCCTGTGCAGCGTGGTCAAGTGAGTGCCAGTTGTTTAGTTCAGCCAACTGAGGTTAAACCTACTGATGAAGAAGTTAAGGCCTGTATTAAAGATGATAAGCTGTTGTTAGCCTGTGGTAAGAAGATTCCATTGTTAAGTAGTGCTTGTGTTGAACCGTTGACTGGAGTGAGAAGTAAAATGCCTGTCGTGAAAGGTAGAGTTGGAGAGAAGCCTGTTGATGTCCTGAGAGATACTGGTTGTAGTGGAATTGTAGTAAAGAGGGACCTTGTGTCTGAGGATCAGTTTACTGG
>OX421446.1:6632321-6652321 GCA_949126865.1 Montipora capitata
TGCAATCAAAGTAGACAAGGTAGACAAACCGAGTCCTGTACACCCGAATATGCTGTTGGGCAAAATAATGGATTTTGACATTAAAAAACTGCCTATAAGGTTACCAACATTTTATGAAGAATGTTTGAATTGCTTTGCTAAGTGTTCAGCAGCAAATCATGATTCCATTCAAATACCTCACACAGTCGAATCAGTTTCAAACATTATTTTATGGAACAATAAATTAATTTGCATTGATGGAAAATCCTTTTATTTTAAAACGTTGCAAGAAAAAGGTATTCTTAGAATTGGGGACTTACTAGATGAAAATAATGATTTTATTATTAAAAGTAAGTTAAGAGAGGTTAATATCTCACCACTGGATGCCTGTAGGCTTATGTCTGTGATCGACGCCCTTCCTTTGGAATGGCGTGAAAAACTCAAAACGTCTGTTTGCGGTATTTGCAACGAACCATTTGTTATACAGGATCAGTGCAAACTGATTTTAAACAGCGAAGTAGTTCAAATAAAGTCTGTTCACGGTCTAAGACTATTAACAAAGAGCCTCGGAGTAGAGTAATCACTCCGCCGACTGCTCAGTTAAGGTTTAATCATCAATTCCCGGGTGACATCTTGGATTGGAAAAAAAAATATAGCCTGCCTTTTCGTGTCACTTCTTACACGAAATTACATGAATTTCAGTACAAAGTCCTGAATAAGTGTCTAACCACAAACGTATTTCTTCACAAGATTGGCATTTACCTATCATTTATCGTGTTCTTTTTGTGGAGATGCGGACGAGACCCTTGACCACATTCTTGTATATTGTAACTATTCAGAGAGTTTCTGGACAGAAGTAATTAAATGGCTTGGTGATCAAGGTGTTAAGATTCAAAGGCTCTCACTTAAAGATATATTGTTTGGGATGTTCTCTTGCGAAGATGAATTATATGTAAACCATATCTTGTTGTTAGCGAGACAATATCTGTACTCTTGTAGATGCAACAAAAAGTTACCCCGTATTAGGGTATTTATTGCAAAAATTAATATAGCATATCAACTTGAGACAATGATTGCCAAGTCAACGATGATCGGCTCCCTGCTCACTACTCGAAGTGGGGCAAATATGTAAATATTCTATCAGTCTGATATTCTTGTACCTTGTTATTGTTCTTGGTCTAATGGGATACTCTCGAGGCTTAGGAAAGCGGTGTATGTGTGTGTGCGTGCGTGTGTGTGTGTCATAAGTATTATAGAATGCATTAAATGAGACTTATGTGGTTTAATGTAAGGTTCTCTGTGCAGTAGATCCAATTAATATGAAAACAAATAACAGTATTAAAATACAAAAAAATAATAATAATAACGGAGATTAGGAAAGATTATGCTAAAATAGTTACTCCACAATGAATCATTAAGGGATTTATTTCATTTTCAATGTTATATCCTTGCACTTCGAGGAATGTGACACTCGATTATTGCAAAGAAATTTCGTTCACAGCTGCTTGCAAGCAAGCTAACAATACTTGTCAGTAGCATTTGTTCCAACACTTTGTACTGACTGCATCTTTATTTCTTGTATTCAGATTAAATTTAAAACATAAAATGAATCTATACATTTGGTTACTTTAGTGGACAGTGTCTGTTACCCAAACCGCATTACTTAGTTAACCAGTCAAAAATCCACTTATTAGGCCTAAATACCAACCCACTTTATGACCCCAACCCTAACGTTCTGAAAAAAGAAAACGACAACCCTAAAGTCAAACTGACGCAGTCCTTAGGCCTAAATGTACTATCGTGACCATGATCCACACTTTCTGTTTGAAGCTAACATTCAAAGGCACTTCTAAACCACTTTCATTTGGTGAGAGGCGACTGCTCTCAACACTGCGCCATCCACGATTTATCAATTGATTCAGTTGAGGTATTTGAAGATAATTTAAACTCTACATTGTCCTGCCAATTCTCATACAGCACACCCATCAAGGGATAATTCACGATAAACCAGAAATCTTCGCTGTGGCCAATATATTTGAAGTATTCGATAGGAGTGCCACCTCTGGTAAGTAAGAGGCTCTTTAAAAGTTTGTTCCAAGAGCAAGTGGATGTTATTTTTTTAAAACCTCTTCTGAATTGTCTCTTTACATTCCCAGACACTCTAATCAGTTCAAGCGAAGAGTCTGTTGAAGTGTTCGACGAAAAAATGTCTTCCGATAATGAAGACAATGCATTTAAGCTTATAATATCAATAAGTATATAACATAAGTGGCTGGTGATTCGCGGTTTTTGTGTATCAGGTCATGTGATGTTTGATAGCATATCAAAGACAATAATTATTTGATTGTGAGGCTAACCTTGTCTGAAGAATACAACAAAGTTTTGTGAAAGAATTAATGCTGCAGACCGTTTCTTTGATGCCTCTTGAATTTGTAAATTAAATTATTTTGTATTCTATTACGAGTTTGCAAGAATTTTTTGGATACAGGAGACTATTAAATCGTATGATGCAAATTACAGGGAATCCGTATCTTGTTTATGAAATCACATTATGTAAAGTCCTCCCTTTTCAATAATTAGGTCAGCTGAATTCAAGCAAATTTCCCAGATCTAGGAAATATTTTTAATAATCTTTTCTTTAAAGCCATGGCTACACGAGCGATTTTTTGCTCGCGCCGGTGATGCGATTTTTTCAAATTTTGTTGCGTCGCCAGCGATCGATGAAAATCGCAAGGTGTAGCCACCCTTGAACTGGCGACGCGATATTGAATGAGAAATTGAATGAGTTGAATTTCTCGTGATTTTTTTTCTGCCATTTTTTCAGCTGTCGCGTCGTCAGTTCAAGGGTAGGCTCTATTTCCAGCCGTTTTGGGAGCCCGCGTTCCTTCCTTCCTGGAAATCGAGCCTAGTAAGGGTGGCTACACTTGCGATTTCCATCGCGCGCAGGCGACGCGACGAAATTTGAAAAAAATCGTATATATGTATCACTGGCGCGAGCAAAAAATCCCTGGTGTAGCCGCGGCTTAAGTGTTAAAAGGGTCAGAAATTTGGAAACAATAGTATTCAGACCAGATTTGACAGGTAGTCATCAAATGACGTCAGCAATGAAAAAGACAAAAGAAGGGGGCGTGCATAAATTAAGGGCAATTTGGGGCATGACGCAATTGAATTTTTTTTGTGGGCAGCGTTCGTAATTCCCTTGCCATCGATGTAATGCTGGTACGATCGTTTCCACTGTCGCCAACGTTCCGCGACCTGAGGCGGCGACCCTGTCAAATCTAAAGGAGGCAGCGCTCTTTCTACTGAAATCGCCATCCTCGTCGCCAATTTGAAGAATATCAGACCCACTTAGGCGAGCTGCAAAGGTCTAAACAAATCTCTTTAATCGAGCAAGGAACACCTACACAATTCACACTCGTCTTACATTCCCGGATGTACTAACGCTCTCATCCGCTGACCTAATACACTACAGTAAAGAATTTTGAAGATGTAATGCGTGAACAAGCGTTTCAGTAGTGGTCGATGACTGGTACTTTCTTAAATAGCTGATGTTACGGAGATGATAAAAGGATGATTTGCAAATACTTGCAACATGATCGTTGAAATGAAAGTGATTGTCAAAAATGACACCAATATTTCTAGCTTTCTGTGTAGAGCGGATGGTCTCATTAACAACAGAGATTTCTTAAAGGACTGGTCTAGGTAGATTTTTAGGAGAGATCACAAGTAGTTCAGTCTTATCCTTGTTCAGTTTAAGACGGTTAACCAGCATCCAGTGATCAATCTCATGTACACAACGCTCGATGTTAGACACAGCTAAAGCCCTATCCCCAAGTATAGTTGGCTGAAAGCACAAGTAAAGTTGAGAATCATCAACACAAAAATGGTAACTCAAGCTGAATTTGTTAACAATGTGGGAAAGCGGAGAAGTATTGTGGACATCGGATCATCCAAAGGTGATTCACATGCTACCAGCTAATTAGTAATACTTTTTGTATGAAGAAGGCTGGAAATCCAACGATGTAGTCACTAGCCAGTAGCAGTGAACTATTACTGACTGATCCTTTTTTTAAATGAAAAACAGATGTGCCTTGAGTGGGAATCGAGTGTTAAATAACGCCGGGGAACCCCATGGCTAACCAGTATCTTCACTGATTGCTCTGTTGCCAGCAGGGCTGTCGTGATGCTATGTACACACCATCAAGAGGGTATTTTCAAATTGTTGAAAGAAGAGACGCGGACAATTCTCTTCCCTTAATTCAGAGATGCGTTCTCCCGAGGACGGAGGCCGGCTCACACTGACGACAGGGCCGCATATAGGAGAGTAAATACGCTACCAAATGTCGCTGCACATCGAGTGCATGGTCGTTCATGCTCGTCATTTCGTGGATCCACGCACTGGTGTCCACACACAGGGAGCAGAATCAAGATGGATTAGACTTAAACTTGGACAAGAGAGGAGAAAAGGCCTACGTAAAAGAAGACCTGAAGAGGAGGTGGCCCGGATGTCATCATGCGTAACTTCATAGCGATCTTACAACTGCAATTTCCCGTGGATACTCCATTCCCGTAACCCTAAGCCTTCTTGCATGTGTCCTTTTCACTACCTTTTTCCTTACAACGTATGGTTGAGTTATTCTGTCCCAGGATCATTGTAGTCGCATGTTCAAGATGATCTTGGACAGTTGTGCACGTAATCGATTAGTAATAACCAAGACTGATTAAATTGCTATTCGTTACAACTTGAGCCGTAATAACGGGCAATCAGTTTTTTTATCGATAGGCTGAGGGTTATGTGTCTGATTGTGCGGAGATGACAACTACTAGTAATTTAAGTAAAAAAAAATTGTGAAGTATTAGAATAAAGTTAAGAATCTTAAATTAATTTTTATTCTTTTGTTCCTGTTGGATAGTAGTAAAAATATAAAACAATTAAAGGGAAAATTTTTATTTGCTGATCTTTCTCTTGGGCAAACTAGTTCGTTACAACTTAAATGAAAGAGGGAGCTAAGAGCAAGAAATCAATGCCTTATACTCAGAAAGGCCACACCAACTGGTCATTCATTCATTCATTCATTGTTTTAGCCTATCGAATCTTTCCAGATCCATCGGGACGGGAATCACTCAATATCGCCGGTTCACGTCATCTTTAAATAATCGGTCCTTCTCAATGTTTTGAATCTTCGAAACCTAGTGAATTAGTGGAATTTTCTGGTAGAAACCACGCTTATCTAGCATGAATAGTGACTGTTTTCGGGCTTGATTGTCCGGGTAGCGAATTAGGTGACAGAGATATTTCCTTTGCACTGATTTTACGAAGTCTGATACTGGAATGGTAGTGCAAATAGCGTGGATTTTCTTGGTTGACCATTTGAACCGGATAGCGGGCCCAACCGTTTCGGATCATCGAACGGAGAACTTGGTTGTACACAGCGTGGATTCTGTCAAAGTTTCGCGCTGTTAATTGTCCAGCATTGGCAGCCGTAGGTAAGACGGGACCTCACTTCGGCGTTAAAGACTAGGATTCTTGTAGCAAGCCTGATTTTGTAATTGCAGAAGAATCTTTTTCTGTATGCAAATTTGGCCTTAGCTTGTTCAATACGCGTGTTGATTTCTGCGTCACTGGTGTCGTTGTTATCGAACCGGATTTGAGCGCCGAGATAACGGAACTGTTCGGTGTTTTGGAGCTTGCAGAGGTTCCCTTTTCAGATATGCTTTAACCCCAAGTTTATTGAGTGAACAATTAACAAAAAAAAGCGCTGCGATAATGAATATCAAAACGAGAAAAGGCATATTTTTTCAGTCTTTCTGACGCGAAAATCTGGATCACTTTAGAATCGCGAGTAATTGAAATAATTATTCGAGAAGATATGAATACCAAAACAAAAACCACGCACAGCAATAATTAATATCAAAACGAGGATAGCAAAGGCTCATTGATTACTACATCCCTTAAAACCCCTTAGGGTTCCTGAGCAATCGAGGTGTCCGAATACGTACAGAACCTGGATTCTACAAAAGGTATGAAAAAATGACCAAATTAAGAAGGAATGCAAGGTCGTATATATATATTACTGAAGTCGTGCTTAGTTGTCAAAGACACTATATCCGATTAAGACATACTCACTTATAACCTGATAGGGGCTCACAAAATCGGACGAATTCCTGTCTGCTGAAAAGCGGCGCAAACATAAAACAAACCGTAAAATCTAAATCTATAGACATAAGGAAGAGAGAGCCATAAAGTTTCTTTTATTGTTTGTCCATTTTCGAGATAATACTCCGTTCGATAAAAGTTAGTGAAGTTTGGCTTCAGCACTGAAAACGTTATCATAACTCAGTTGCTAGGTTGACAGTGTTATCATCTTTTTTGTCTTTCTTTGGTTTAGGAAAATCTGATCACCTCTCACAGCAGGATGAGAAGTTTATACTCTGTGGTAAGGGACATCTTCAATCTTAATTGATTTTTGAAGAAATGATAAGGATTCCCAATTGTTTGTTATTGTATATAAGATGAGTAATTTGTGAGTGTCTTTTTCTGATGTCTGGTGTATTTCCAGCCGATCTTTATCGTTTGGAGCTGGCCCGTATTGCTCGGAGTTAGAGCCGAGAATGACACTGCTACCACCTCGCCCTCCCAAAATATGACAGAGGCTTCAGGAACTAGTCACCTTCGTATTCCACAGAACCATAGGCAGAAACCGAAAACTAAAAGAGCAAAGAAACACATGTTGCAAAGAAGTTGGGTGAATTTGACAAGATCCCCAACAAACTTCGAAAAAGTGACACTGTTAAGTCGGGTTGGGTTGTTTCTGCACGTAAACGAGAATGGAACAGTATCAGGATCATTAAATCTGCACAGTCCATTTGGTGAGTTTGAAGAGGTTAATGATGGCTCAATGACAACCCATTAGATTCCAAGAAAGCTCAAGAAGTCCCTTTGCTATTGCCATTCGCTCAGTGTTCGTGAAGGTGAAAATGCACACAGTGACAACCTATTAGATTCCAATGAACTATTTTGTATTAAAAGAAAGTCTACCTTTTGACAAGTCCTTTTGCTTTTTCCATTCGCTGTTCTTGTAAAATGCACACAAACTGAACATTTCACGATTAGCTCTCAACTGTGCCATGCGCCAACGAGTTCCATATTTAAGACAGTCTCCTAAAATCTTCGCGGAAAAAAGGATAACTACGTAATCTAGAAATTTCGATTTGAGCTGTCGCGATTGCTAAAACTTTCGGAAGTGACTAAAAGGCCACGTAGAAATTTCTACAGACTTGATGTTCCCCTAGGACATCCGAACAGATAAATATTTTGTAGGGCAGACCCAAACTCACTAAACCGGAGCTTGTAAAGCACTGTAGCAAACATTTAAAGCAAATCTAAGGACTTCCGACTTCCCGTCGTTGGGTGTCCCTCAGTAAAATTTGGTGCCGTTCCAATTTGGGAAAATTCAAAACAGTATTAGTATTTGTTGCTGACGTATATATTTTTACTTTCCGAAAGGTTTTGGCCAATTATAAGGAGAAAAGTAGGTGTTCAGTTTAGTTCATGAGGAACAACACATCAAATTTTCCAATTCCGTCAAAATGTTAAATTTTGTGCTTTCCTTCCCAGTTGAGAGATCCCGAGTAATGTCGCCCGATATTTTATCGTAACTGTCAAATATAATACATTCAGATGAACTTATCTTTGTTTTGAGGAAGGTAGGTCATCGAGTATTAAATGCTTCAATATTATTCAAATAAATAAGCGTTTGAACAAAATTTTTGTTCGTTACGGTATATTTATTAAACTCTGAACCAAGCACGCTCTCATTCACAGCGAGCAACGCGATAAAAACAATAAGCTCTCATGAACGTCGCAGCACTGTACATATTAGTGATCCGGTATTCTGCAGCTAGGTGCAGTGCAAAACAGACAGGCTTAATGTAAGCATAATACTTCAATAGTAAAATTTAAAAAAAGCAACTAAGGTTGTTACTGGCCTTGATCATCATTTTGTCGGACTGTACTTTGACTGTCACTCCTAAAAGAAATCCGAATAATTCTGTCTGTGACCACCCTTAATTTTTGCTTCAGAGCAACGTTATTCCTGAAAATTCAACTCTGCCATAACTGAATCGAAATACTTCAAAGTTTATCCTTGATGGATGTCTTCTTTGAGTCGGTAGTGTGCAACGGTACTTTGCGTTGTTAAATATCGCACAAACTCCACACATGCCCACTGCAGAATCTGTTCGCGCTCAGGTGACAACAACTTTTCTTGTTTCCCAATTGATAAATGAAGTATGCTCCCCAACTGATCTCTACGTTTCCGTTGGATTTTTCCTGCTGTTCAAGGTGTTTTCAGCCGGATAACTCCTGAGAAATCGGCGGTCACACAATGTGAGCAGCATCAGTGACTGGCTATCAAATTTCCCCTCTTCAGTGTTCTCTTGCGACTAACTGAACTGGAACTCGATGCAACTCACATCTTGTAACGGATTCTGGGAGTCCCTCATTCAAATGTCTTGCATTGAAACCCCAAGCAGTTATGATCTCTTCTTTGAAGTATTTGACGACAGTTCCAAAGATCGTTGTTCAAGACCAGGCGCTGATATGCTTCACAACACTCCCGTCAAGAATTGATGATTTCTTAATTGCGGTACTGTGCCTTGTATTCCAGGTTTAATTTCTAAGTCTTGTTGAGGTTGTAAAGTAGAATTCTCGTAAAATTATCGCATAGAGCGGGCTAATAAGCTCAGTTGTACATGCAGTCTATAATCTTACGGTTTCAGTGGGCAGTTACGAACTTTCTTGTCTCATACAAGTAGTTACTCTTATGTAACCGAAATGTATACATTTTAAATTTACGGCTGCTGTAATTTTGATTTGCAGTACGTGATAGGTTACACGGTTAAAGTAGACTGTTGAGAATAAGCTTGTTCTTCATCCGGCACTCTGTGTGTATGGAGGTAATCTGTGTATGGAACCCGTTAAGAAAACTATAATATGCAATGACACCCAACGAGCCGATTAAGCCAAAAGCCTTTAAGAGACATTTCTTTGCTCCTTGTAATGTATAAAGACTATCTAAAGAGATGTTTTTATCACCTTGAATTTTAGAGAACGATACTCTTCATTTCAGAAATTGCTAGCTGAACGTTTCCTTCTAAGAAGTTCCAAACCCAATCATTTGCTCATCCGACAGGGGCACCCAACGATAACATTCACTGAAATATGTGTTCGGGAGAGTAAAACTGCTATAAGAATTTCGGCTCTACGTTGCCAAACAGCTATAGATTTCTTTACTAAAACATCACCAAAAAGATTCGCAACAAGGGAAAAGTAGTCCATTACGTTTTCGGAAAGGATATTTTTGCAAATTTTGCACTTAAAAAGGTCACCTAGCAGTTTCGGATGAGCAAATGGTTTGCTAGGAAGTTTTATGAAGGTAACGTCCAGCTAGCAAATGAAAAAACCATTACCTAAATTTTTCGGACACATCAATTTTCAGCTAAGATATCCGAGCAGATCAAATTCTTCTAGGTGATAAAAACATCTCTTTAGACAGTCTTTAAACATTTCAAGGGGCCTAGAAATACTCTCTCAAAGGCTTTTGGCTTAATTAGCTCATTGGGTGCCCTTGATCAGAAACTGCCAGGTGGCCTTTTTAAGTACCAAAAATTGCAAAAATATCCCTTCCGAAAACGAAAGGGACTACTTTTCCCTGGTTGCGAACCTTTTAGGGAGATGTTTTAGTGTAGAAATCTGTAGCTGCTTGGCAACGTAGAACCGAAATTCTTAGAACAGTTTGACTCACGATTCTCCTCGAACTTTTGTAAGAGCTCGTTGGGTGCCCCTGAACATTGTATATTTTCTAATGGCCAACCGACAAGAAAGAGCTCTTACAAAAGTAAGGACAACTTTTGAATTTGAAGGAGACATGCATGTTTCCCACCCACTTGCGGGTTTTACTTGTATTGAAAATGGGTGTAGTTCAACTGAAACCATCATTGTCTACTTCTAAACTCAAATATTTTCGAAACTGATATTACGCACAATTTAAAATTGAATCATGTAGTGTTTTTCAAGAAAAAAAAATATTTTGATTAGACAAAGTTCAGGCGGTCTGCAAGAAATAAGACCTACAATGATAAAATGTTCCTGCATTGGTTGTAATACTTGCTATTGAATAAGGTGGGTATGTGGTTGAACAATCGGTCCTCGCTCTACTCTTTGACTTTAATCTCGTCAGATTCTATGACATTTCACTGCACGCTATGGGGCCAGAAAGAAAAAACTAAAAATCGTCTCTCAGGTTGTTTGAGTGACGAGATGTTATGAATCGTCTTCGCACTACGTTCTTGGGGGATGAAAAATTCTGCTCCTTGTTTTTGTGGAGGTTCAGTAATTCTGAACTCTCTCCTGTGTTGTTGTGGGGAATTCTGGATCCTTTCCTGTGTTTTTGTGGAGGATCAGAAATTCTGAATTATCTCCAGTGTTGTTGTGGGAGATCAGAAATTTTAATTTAATTTATTAACTTTGCTGAGAGAGCGCCATAACAGCTTGCGCAAATTGCTGTGGCCCCGTAAATTCTGAATCCTTTCCTGTCTTGTTGTAGGGGATTAGGAATTCTGAATTCCCTCCAGTGTTGTTGCGTGGGATAAGAAATTCTGAATCATTTCCTGTGTTTTTATGGGGGATCAGAAATTCTGAATGCTCTCTTGTGTTGTTGTGGGCGATCGGAAATCCTGAATCCTCTCCCGTTTTTTGTAGGAGAACAGAACTTCTGAATCCTCTCGTATGTTATTTAGTGAATCCTTTCCCCGTTTTCTACGGCGGAGCCTCCCTAGACAAGAAATTCAGAAGATCATTTGGGTTCTCATACGTGGCTCAGACATTAGAATAAAGTTCAAGTAAAGAATAAGATTTTGCTCGGAAAACGTTTTTGATTCCTTGCAAACGGGGAAACTTTCCCTGTACGTTTTAACATTATTTTAAGATTCAGAGTAAACTACAAGAATATTCTTTGGAATTAAGTGGTAATTATGAATTTCTGTAGAAAATCAAAGTTTCATTTTCGGCCAATTTTACACTAATTTCTGATGGAACTTCAAAACCTGCATTGAACAAAAGCTATTCTCCGAGACAGGTTTTCATTTTACACGGAGAAAGCAGCCATATTTCAGGTGATTCTCAGTATTTGTTCTGAATTTTCCCAAATTGGAACACCGCATTTTAGTTTAAAGGCGTTTAACTAGAGGGAAGTACCTTTTTCATGCAATTAACAAACTGACACCGGTGTTAAGAATGTACGAAAGACTTCAATTGTTAAATTCAAAAAACAAAATAACCGAGATGTCCTTTTCTTTGTTCAGCACCATATTAACCTGGATTGTTTTGGTTTCTAATTAAGATTCTGCAGACCTACGTATTAGGAATGTGCTGAATCACGATTGATAAGGCAAGGAAGATAGCAATGTCTTGCAGTTCATAGCACTGAATTATACATTGTAGCTGCATAAATACAAAATACATATACATAAATATATTGATCACACGTGAATATGGTTCCAATAGTCAATGTAGCCCTAGTCTCAAGCGTATTTAATCGAGACAAAGTCTCGTAACCTCTTGGCCTTGGCTTTTCTCGTAACTAAATTCGTCAGTACTACCTGACCCATGCAAATTTGTCGCGGCACTTGGACGGCGTACAGGCGCTAATTGGCTTTCTTCAAAAAACATAATAAATGTGTAAAAATTCCAAGTCAGATCATGCGGAAGCCTGTAGGGGAAATGCGAGATAATCCCGGGTGGAGAAAAAAAAAACTGTAAATGCGAGATAAAAAAAGTAGAAAATGCGAGATAAAAAAAAACTAGAAAATGCGAGATAAAAAAAACTAGAAAATGCGAGATAAAAACCGGAAAATGCGAGTTAAAAAACTAGAAAATGCGAGATAGAAAATGCGACATAACAAACTAGAAAAATGCGAGATAAACAAATTTAAAGGTTTTCTTTAAATTTAGAACCTGGGAATCGAGGAGCGGGGAACGGGGAATCCCTACAATAGAAATTTTGAAAAGGAGGAATGTCGAATTGAGAATAAAGGAGCCCAGTGGAAATTTTATTAAAGGTGTGACAATTATCTTCAGTATAAAGTTTTAATAGCAGCTTACATGTGCAATAAACAGATCATGAGCAGCAAACCTTCCAAATGCATACTTCTTGACCTAAGACATTAAAATTCACGCTTTAACCCACTGTCGCTTTTAAAACTGTGCAATAGTTCAGCCGGTAAGCAAGATGGAGAAATAACTTTGCACTCGGCTTGCCTCACCTGTCGACTTTTCCCCGGCCTATTCGCTGCCTTAGAGCCTCCTTTAGGGTAGTAACAATGAAAACCTTAAAGATAAATTTGTCGTCGAAAAAAAACTTGTCTTTTCAGTGGAAACTGACATTTTACTGATTTCAGGGGCACCCAACGAGAATATTGTTCAAAACCACTTAAACACACCATAGTTAAACGTATTTTGGTATTTAAACGGTAGATATAGGCATATTTTTATCCCCTAAAATTTTTTTGTCTGTTCGGATTTCCTAGCTCAAAGTGTAGTGATACGAAAATTATAGGGATCAAAAGTTACTTTTTCGAAAATTTCAGCCAGAAATGAGTAAAAATCCGTTTAAAATGGGCAATTATTCCATTTTTGAGATGTTCGAAAATCCTAGGACAGGCAGGCAAGCAAGACATTTTAGAACAAATGTTCCGAAAATTCTACATCTCAAATCGTCTTCCGAACAGATATTTTCCGAAAATTGACGTTGGGTGCCCCTGTGATTTGTGATGTGATCGCAATTATTAATTTTTTGCGGCAACGTTCTCTGTTTTGCGATGGTGATCACGATCCATTGGCAGTTTGATAGGTAGAGAAGATTGCTGAATCGGCAGTCAACGCATACAAACGCCTGCGCAGGAAAACGAAATGATATTGTTTTTTATGTCTGTAGTAAACCCTTATTGTTTGTTAAACCCCTGGTCTCGCTTGGTGCAGAAGTGTTTACTTTTTTCAAATTCTTGTCTGAGAGTTTTGCGATTATGAAATTGTATAGCAATTTGTAACATAACGATAATTACGTTCGAGATTAGGGGAACGAAATTTCTAATCTTGGGCATCCTGATATTGTTTTTTCATTTTTGTCAGCGCCATCTTGAATTACGTCGTGTATTGATACATCATATGCGGACTATACGGAGTCCATTAGCAAAACTTTCTTTAAATACATGTTTCATCTTCATGGCATCTCGGTTCGTTTATTTAGTTCGCCCAACGAACAAACTCATAATAAATGATTACTCCCAGATTTACCGTAAACGCTTAAGTAAGCCTTCCCCAATCCAACCCACCCCCTTCCCCTTCTCCTTCTTGGGGACTCGTAGCGAGGGGGCTTTGTAAAAACTCAAGAGTCAAAATACCAGTCTTCTAGTTTATATCACCAAGCTTTAATAAATCTAGGATAGAGTATACAGCAGTTATCAATGTCCTGAAATAGTCTTGAAATCACAACTCGGCCACACAGCGCAAAAAGTAGCGCATATGAAGTTTTAAGTTAGCACTGTAGAGCTGAAGAGTAATATAAGCTTTTAAAACCATATTTTGCCGCGTATGTTCATTGCACAAAATTCAAGGGGAGTGAAGGGGGGCTTATTAGAGAGGTCTAAACAAGACTGAGGCTATCGGAGGTCTCATAAGAGAGGGGCCTTATTAGAGCGTGTACGACGTAAGTATAATTCGATGGTCTCTTATCCCGATACCAACCCGCCCGACAGGTAAGAACTTCAGTGAACGTTTATTGTGTGTGCATGTCGAATGTGGAGGAGAGTGCCAAATGAAGCTGTTAGTCAGTATTGACCACTGTCATAACAAGCTGAATTTGGTGATTCGCAAGTCTTTCTCATGTATATTACTGTATTTTATTCACACGAAAAGTAGAGCTAATAACTCCAGCAATTTGCGCTTTAACTTGCTGTGAATTAGGAAGTGAAGTCGAAAAGGATCAACATGTCATCCTCGATACCTGTGCTACTCGATTCATTTTATTTTCTTCGATGTTTCTGGGTTGGGTATTTTACTATAGTAACCCGACATCGGCCTCTCAGGGGGCTATTACACGTAAATAAAAGATATTGCACTTACTTATGATTCAGAGTCTAGCCAAGGGCACAGTATTTCAATCCTGTGACATGAATCATAGTTTTCGGCGCTTATTGAAACTATCTCGAGAAGTACACTGATGCTAGTATCCTCAAAAGCCACTGTCCAACGCACTTCAATAATCCGAGATTACTTCTACATGTACTTAAATAAACATCGACAGGGAATCCTCTAAGAAACCATGGGGCTTATAGGATGAAGATACCCCTGAGTAGATCTAGCAAACGATAATTTACTTCTCTAACAACGGTGCGCGTTACAGGTTGAGTTAAAGTCTTAGAATTTTGGGAAACATTCTGAGATCATACCAAGTATTTCTTAAAAGCGGTGTCAATTCCTATTACATTGCGGAGAGCTTAGATCCTTAGAGGCACGGAATGCCACAGTTTTGGACTATGGGATAACATAGTAAATTGACTGAGGGTCTTACCGACACGAGGCCTATAGGACTCTGCGGACCTTAACTGTGAATTCCAGCTCCTGTAGTCAACTTACTTTC
This sequence comes from Montipora capitata, assembly GCA_949126865.1. NCBI lineage: Eukaryota > Metazoa > Cnidaria > Anthozoa > Scleractinia > Acroporidae > Montipora > Montipora capitata. Next base: position 6,647,000 of record OX421446.1, read on the forward strand.
AAATGACCGCGGCATCAATTTACTGTGATAGTTATACATAAGAGATCCAAGTTAAGGTTATAAATGTCAAGAACGTTTAGACGTGAAAGAGTAGTTTGCTAGAAGACTTGAAATCAGTCTTGAACTGATATTGACATAACAGTTCGCTTTTTTAGAAGATATCTCCTATGTAGGTAAGGGTCGGTAAGCTATAATCGTAGAAGATCACACAGTGCTAAAGTACGAGGTGTGGTTAGATTAGCCCATGATACAATCTTGAAGAATTATTATTATCCCAGCGTCCAAAACTATGGATCAAAGAAACTCCAGAATGTAAAAAGTTTTAACACCGCTTTTAAAAAGAAAGAATTGGTCTAATATCAAAATGTTTCCTGAAATTCTTTAACTTAGCCTGTTACGCTTGTTAGGGAAATTAGCGTTAGTCCTTTTGATTTAATCAGTCATTGGTATATCCTCATCCCTTAAGCCCCATGGCTTCTTAGAGGATTCCCTGTCTATGGTAACCTAATTATCGTTCTGTCACAAACTGTTATACATAAACTCCTACATGTGAAGAGAAACAAGACACTTTTCCTTTTCACGTATATTTTCGGCCGAGTTTACCAGCCGGCTTCATCAGGGTGAATGGCCGTTACATGTGCATCGCACCACTAATTGCCTCCGCAGGGTTTTGGCCTCTGAGGGAAACATAGAAGGCCCCCACGTAAAAAGAGTAAATTTGTAAATTGTTAGATATTGCAAAGGGGAAAGCAATCTCCATTTGCTCAACCGAGCGCGCAAGTTGGTATCGGTATTGTTCACCGAGTTCGCGAGGTGTTCTGGGTAACTTGAGTCACAAGGCAGAAACTCACAGGGAGCAACGATATCGACGGTTAAGCATAGAGATTGAAGGTGAATAATTTTCGAATATTTCAGCGATTCCTTTTACTTTAATTTGAAAATCAAAGATTACAGTATCTGATAGAAAATCATATTGCCTGGATCAGAAATCGATTTTTCAGGCGCAGATCATAAACAGGGGCGACGATTTGTCAGACACAAATGAAATCAGAAACAGGGGCGACAGGCTCGGCCACAAACTGCAACCTCAGAAAGCAAAAGCATAGTCTCAGTATCAACATTTTCAAACAATCCTCGATAATTTTTACAACAGTTATTTATATATAACAAAAATCAGCGATCCGATTATAATAAGAGAGTTTTGTTTTTATTTTATGGTATTGCAAGGTACCGTGGAAAAAACTAAATGGTTCAAAAAGGTGATGACGAACGATGACCACGAAGTGTTGCCTTCTAGTCATTGAATGTTCCTGTTCCTGTTTTACTATCATATTTTCCAGGCATTTTCCAAAATTATGTAAATTTCTTTTAAATTGATAGTGTATCAAGTAAACGTTGATAGAAATTAATAAATAAATGCTGTTTGTTATTGCTCATTCCTTCCTTGCATCTTTCACTTTCATCATAGTTAATCTAGGGACCGGTTAGGAAACCCTGGGAATTTCAAAAGCAGGAACAATACAGTCGCAGTTAGATGTTGAACCGACCGTGACCCTGCACAATCCTTTGTTTTTGGTTCGCAAGTTAATTTCGAATAAGTTAGTCCAAGCTTTTGATTGGTTATCCTGCCGAAAAAAGCGTGTTTTTGTCGGGTTTTGTGCAAGGTCAAGGCCAAAAAAGCGAACAAAAACATGAAACAGCCTACATCTATTAACTAGGCTTTCATTTACCAACCTAATTACATGTAAAATAATATGAAGACATCACAATGTGCAGAACACACCTCAACTGCCATCTGCATTATCTTAGGCGGGAGCAGATGTAGTGAAAACTATTACTAGGTACAAATTTAGATACGCAACTCAAAAGCGCGAGCACCACAACATCATGCAAATCCACAAGGCGTGCGCAAACCGGCAAAAACAACTATATATTGATCAGTGTTTTCGTTCCCTGTTAGATCTACTTCATGAAGGTAATCTGATTAAAGAAAAAGTCAATATTATTCAGTCCTTGGAGTTTAATACTGTTAACCGGTATTCCCATGAAAACAATAAGGGTTTACTACAGACATAAAAAAACAATATCATTTCGTTTTCCTGCGCCGGCGTTTGTATGTGTTGACTGCTGATTCAGCAATCTTCTCTACCTATCAAACTGCCAATGGATCGTGATCACCATCGCAAAACAGAGAACGCTGCCGCAAAAAATAAATAATTGCGATCACGTCACAAATCAGTAAAATGTCAGTTTCCACTGAATTTGTTTTAACCTAAAAGACAAGTTTTTTTTCGACGACAAATTTATCTTTAAGGTTTTCATTGTTACTACCATAAAGGAGGCTCTAAGGCAGCAAACAGGCCTGGGAAAGTCGAGAGGTGAGGCAAGCCGACTGCAAAGTTATTTCTCCATCTTGCTTACCGGCTGAACTATTGCACAGTTTAAAAAGCGACAGTGGGTTAAAGCGTGAATTTTAATGTCTTAGGTCAAGAAGTATGCATTTGGAAGGTTTGCTGCTCATGATCTGTTTATTGCACACGTAAGCTGCTATTAAAACTTTATACTGAAGATAATTGTCAAACCTTTATTTTATTTCAATTGCGTGCGTGCAAACAAGAAGCACAATTCCGTGTCACAAGCCATACATATGCAATTGAATGAATTTCTCACAGTTCGGGATCAAACCCTTTTCTGAAGAGCCTCTTCGTGAATAATGAAGCACAAAATAGACAACAAGCTTCCTTTCAAATAATTCCTCACTGTCACATTTCCACTGATTTTCTTTTACCCGAAGACTGTGCAGAGTTGAGTACAAAATAAATGTAAACAGCTAGACAACTGAGATGCGACTTCAGTAAACACAGATGCATTCAAAGCGTTCGATTCCTTTAATGTTTGTTAAACCCATACAGAAATTGCCATTTGGTTTCAGTGTTAAACATATCATCGCAGTTGGTAAACAATACAAAAATACAGCTCGCTGCTCGACGGTCGATCTCAAGTCATTGCGATGCCCAAGCCCCTAGGTACTTCATGTATCCCTTAATATATTGAAGACAGTTCGCAGAGGTGCAAACACTCGAAATGAAATTAAAAATGATCCATGCGGTTAAAAAGTTAAATTTAAATCGTGGCAGATGGAACCTGCGACAATTTTGTTTTAAAGTTCGCGCCGATATAAATGTTTGCAAACTGTGCCAAGCGCGGAAAAAACCGTATGGCGTGAAAGTCAGTTTCGGTTATTCCACGGATTGGGTTGAGAACGAAAAAGGAAAAGGGTGCAAGATCAATTTATTTAACATATTATCACGCGTAGAGGTTTAACAACAAAGCAAGACACAATTTTGTTTCGAACACTCAAATAATTCGAATCATTCTTATCGTCAAGAACTACCAAGAATCAACGAGCCTCGCCAAGTTGAGTTCATCTGGATTGCTGTGATCTTTGTAGGCAATAGACTCATCTCCAAAATTTGCCTCATTCTTTAGATTAGGATAGAAAATCGTGTAAACGCGCTAGCATTTTGCTATTTATGGGCACAAGTGATGTTTTGAGGGTTCTCAAAGTTGCACCATAGTTAATAGAGGGGACTGGTTTTGAAGCTCGGCAAACATCATAGGAGCAAGCAAAGATCCCAAGGTTTGGGTTGGAAAGTCCACGACCGTGCACAATTTTTTGTTTTGCGCTCATACACTATGCATGAATTACGTAACCAACAAGTTTCTATTGGTTAGTTCCTCAGTACGGAGTAAACAACTGTTGTGTTTTGTACACTGTCAAGGCCGAAAAAGAGAACAAAAACCTACAATAAAAGAAATTTGTCGGGTTTCATAACTATTCTCGTCTATTATGGTTGGACGAGGCGTAGTCGAGTGCAATTTGAGAAATTTCAAGAGATCACGAGTGACCATAAAGGCCCGTTTAAACGGTTTCAACATTTGACCAACAGTCGTTTAACAAGAGTTGAACAGATGTTGGGCAAATGTTGGACGCAAAAACAAAGTTGTGCGGAGGCCGTTCAAACGGTTCCAACATTGCACCAACAAATCAAGCAACACTTTTGCAAAATTTGATTGCGAGGAACTAATAACTAGAAACCAGTCTCTCTCGTCCAGATAAACTTTTGCGATCTTATGGGAGCATGCGTGTGTTGAACTGATTGTTCAAACGGCTTCAAGACCTTTCAACATTTTCGTGAACAAAAGAAAATGTTGAATGAAAGTTTAAACCGACTTCAACTTGATTCAACACGCTTTCAACAAGCTTTCAACGTTTTCACGCTTTCAACAATGTTGGATGACCTGTTCAAACGCACTGAACATTTGGTTCAAGAAAGTGTTGAATGCATGTTGAAGCAAATGTTGAAACCGTTTAAAGGAGCCATAAATCACGAAATGTACGAGCAAGTTCATACGATTTTTTAGTTATTATATCACTCCATCGCTTTGTTTCCATAGCAACAATTCATTATTGCACGCTATAACCTATTTATGCATTCGTCATTGACCAATCGGAAACGCGATATCCTGTTGAGTTTATAATAACAAAAGTAAGCAAGAAGTCTGATTATTAATGATACTTCATTTTAAAAGTCTTGTAAAAAGTACACCTTGTAGGACATAATAGGGCATATGTATTATTTTCGGAGGGCTGAAAGAGATTTATTTATTCACAAAAATATACTTAGATCATTCTAATGACAACTCCTCTTATATTTTGCAGTCGAGTTCGAGTTACAATCATTTGGTCCAAGTATTATGAGGCTGAAGAGTATTAAGACAAAAAAATTCTTGGCAATAAACTCTGAAGGATTGCTACATACAAGGGTTAGTAAATTTGACGGAAATTGCTATATAGACTTTTTGAATTTTTCACAACCTCTTTTGCTATATGGTGCTGTTTACATAAGATCTTAGCCAAAGGGAAGTCCCTACTAAGGAAATCCATCAGCTAAAAGTCATAACTTTCCTGCAACCAATTCACATGCCACCGGTTGCATCTGCCCCAGTCGCTGGGATCTTTCTTGGAAAAGGAATTTTCCAAAAGTCTCGATCTGCGATGGAATACGGCCCATCAAGTTTTGGTATTATTTGTTTTAGGATGGCTTCTGTTGGTTTTTCGCCTGAGAAAAGAGGGCGGTATTGTGTTCCTTGCACAATCCATAATTTTGCATTAAGGACGACCAATCCCTCGCGCGGTCAGAGGCGTTGTGGGCTTCAGGCCCAATCTGAATAGCCATAATTTGGCGGGAACCTTATTCTAAATTTAGGGCGCTTTCCTTTTGTTAGAACTTGCCAGCCAGGCCAATCAGTTTGCAAAGA
>OX421446.1:6657321-6707321 GCA_949126865.1 Montipora capitata
TCCAGCGAATCAAGGAAGTCAAGAATTATTAAACACAGATTGTTTAGAGTTCAGTCTGAGTTCACTTCAGTATAACGTAACCTGTGAACGGTCAAGGAGATATGAAGAAAACCAATTATTAATTGTTCACCTTATACCATATTTCTGAAGTAGGATTGAATGACCCACGGTTTCAAAGGCTTTCCTTGGATCTGTAAAGACTCCGCAGGTAAAAAGTTTTAGGTCCATATTATTCTGTATGGTATTGATGATGACAAGGATAGCATGTTGAGTAGAATACTTTTCACGAAAACCGTATTGAGATTTAAAAACGATGTCATTTTTGTCAAGAAAGCCTTTCAGTCGATGATACATAGTTTTTCCAAATATCCGGTTGAAAATGGAGAGTAAGGATATTGGCCGGTAGTTTCCAGGGTCCGTTTCATCATCGCTCTTATAGACAGGATCGGAATGTCTTTCGCTCGCTTTAGTTTCGCTGGGAATACGAGAGTTTCAATCGACATATTTGCTATATCACCTAAGGGACTAGATACGATGTGCTTCAGTAGAACCGGATAATATCTCGTTTACTATGTCTGCTGGGGAAACCGGATCATAAAAAAAGGAATTTGGGTTTGTTGTTGACAAGTATTTGGTAAGACAATGCAAAGAGTGTGGAACATGAGGGTCTTTGCTACTCCCGATTGAGGAAAAATATTTGTTCAAGACTGATTAGAAATCTAGATGGGATCAGTTGTCAGGCTGTTATCACTGAGGCGTTTCAGAGAAGAAATTGAATTTTGGCGCGAAATTTCAGCGTTAATTTATAATTTCACATGTGAAATTACATTGTTGCCATGGCAACTTTTCATATAGTGCTAAAATGGCGTCCAGGTTTGAAAATTAAGAAGTAATTTGTCACCATGTTATTAATAGCTAATCAAATGGTATACCCGTGAAATTAGGGAATAATTTCACTTGCGTTTTGTCCAAAATCAAGTAATTTCCCTCGCCTAAAGGCTCGGGAAATTATTTGAATTTGGACAAAACGCGCGTGAAATTATTCCCTAATTTCACGCGTCACCATTTGATTACCCATACTTATTCACGTTCTTAGAAAAGAATTTATGATGATAATTCTTCTTACTTTGTCTATGAGTAAGAGCTGTGATCTTATTTCAGTAAAATTTGCATTTGGCAAACCCTCCGTGTGAAAATGGCTAAGTCTGAAAGCTGCTCTGACAGTTCACAATTAGACCTGCTTTCAGAGAAACAAGAGAAGTCGCGGTACTTTTGTTCACTACAATTCGTTTTCATGTAAAAAGAATGGGAAACACGGAATTGCGAAAAATTATCGCTAATATCAAAATCGATTTTGTTGTTTTAGAATATTATCGATAAGCGTAGCTGAGTTGTTATAGACACTGGTAGATTTGTCAATGGTTGGCATAAATGTGAAACTTTGCAAAGAAAAAAGGAAATCGCATAACTTAAGTTTCAGCGAGAAGTCGCCCATAATGTAGACTGATTTGGTTGAATTGATCAATTTCTCAAGTGTTTCATCGAAGTATTCTTGAAAGCGCAGAGGGGAATTATCGGTTAAATAATGCCACTAACGGTACGTGTTGCTTTTTCCCGAGTTTTGGATCTCGATCCATAATGCCTGGAATGCATCCTCTGATGTGTTTTCGATAACCGTATACCTCAATTTATGGCTGATATACATATACCAACACCTCCAGATATTGCGTGTGATCCTTGCCAAAATTAATGTCTATAATTTCGTATTACTTTCAAATTCGGAACAGCTCTAAATTCGGATCAACTTCAAATTCGGATCAACTCTAGTGATTCGCATCAACTTCAAATTCGGAACAACTATTAAGGTGGCTCAAACCAGTTTAAACACTTGAAAGAAACGTTCTTATATAGAAAGATTGACACTACAACACTTTATCACTTAACAGCAATGTTATTGTATCTTGTCAAACACCAATTATTGCTGAAAAAGATTCGGTCATTTTTGTGACGTAAAACGTTACCGCGGAAAGGAAAGCCCTGCAAATACACTTCATATTTTGGATGCTCATATCTCAAAAACGAACTCTGTGACCCTCATTTTTTATTTCCAAAATGTAATCAACATGCCAGAATGAAACGTTCTTCAAAGTTTAAAAAGATTCTGTGGAGCGGATTCAGAGCCACCTCAAATAATTAAAAATTTAAGAAAGCTCTAATCCGCTCCACAGAATTTTTTTATACTTTGCAGAGAGTTTTCTCTTGGCCTGTTGATCAATTTTGAGCAACTAAAAATTGGGGTTGCCAAGTTCGTTTTTCAGATATGATTTCTTTTCTTTTCCCTCTATATATTCTTTCCCATGGTTGGGCACCGAGACGAAGCCGCCAACGGAATCACAGAGGGAAAAGGGCGACAAATTCGCGCCCATGCAAGTATTCGATGACGTCGAAATTCCACGTAGATCACGGACGATATCTCCGCTACCTATTTGTTTTCTACATTCGAGCCGCTTGTTCAGTATATTGGCTTAAATCATTTGGAAAGATAAATTTATAAGAAACAACAACGGCTGCGGCTACGACAACGCCACAAAACAATACCATCATTGGTTTAAAGAGGAAAAATGATCGTGCGGCACGAATTTCAGTTAGCGCATATTTTTGCGGTACGCTGTATATCCTGACCAAACTGATTTGGGGTTTGATGACAACGTCAGCATACAAATGTGAACCTTTCATTCAGCTTTTACTCTTAAACTGCTCGCACTACTGATATGATTAATTTTTAGGACACTTCGCCCATGCACATTGTAGGACGTAAACGAGATGAAATAATCGCGATTCTTACGACATTACAAAGTTCAGGGCCGTAGCCAGTATGAGGCGAACCGAGGCACTCGCCTCGGTAAAATTTTACCAAATGTTGTCGATTATTTTTTTTTTTTTTTTCATCAGACTGATAATATTAGAAGATTTCATAGTAGCCCAAGTAGCCCACGTACCAGTAAGTAGCCCAAGGTACCCCTAGTACCTCAAGTAGCCCAAGTAGCCCAAGTAGCTCAAGTAAGATAATTATATAAATCAGTACATTATAGTGTATCATATATCAAGTACCTACCATGTTCATGGTCGGCCATTTTGATTTACATGCGATGTACTTACAGTCTTTTCGTCATGCAACGGTCGATAAAAACCTTTTTAAAGAGGAAACGGTAAGTAGAGGAAGACACTGCACCAAGTCTTTGTTTGAATTACTACAAAACCCAGAACCACCGGCAAACAGGTCCATCGCGCCAACGCACGTGCCGAATCAATTGACGAATTTTACAAGTTTTTGTGGTTACGATTACAGTATTCGCTTCAGTTTATCTTAAAATATTTTCTATTGGTTCCCACTTATTTGCTTGTTATTTCCAATTTCAAGGCTGAATTACTACTACCCTTTTCTGGACCATAGGGTGTTTTAAGCCGCGGCTACACGAGCGTAATGTTAACTCAATTTGCCGTTAATTGTAGCAGTTTTATAGTTTTCATTTAACAATTTATGTTTGCTTTTGAATCTTTTTAGGTGAATTAGATGGAAAGAAACTCAAAAGAACAACAACTGCATCTCCTCACTTACAGAGTCTGTCGCATGTTGCAACAGGCTCTTTATCAAAACATCTCAACTATTCTCCAACTTGTGCTCACTCTACCTGTCGGAAGCTGCTCGTGTGAACGTAGTTTTAGCTCTTTACGTCCGCACTCGGTTGAAGACGTGGTGCCGGTCCTCTATGGGCTTTTATCGGCTGAATGGCCTTTCATTAGCCTATGTACATGATTACATTCACGTAGAGACACTTGAGATTTTACAGCGCTGGGATGCCAGTGGACACAGAACAATCGCCCTTGCATTCAAAAATACATAACAATATTAAAAGCTAAAGTTTCTCGGGGGGGCATGCCCCTGGACCCCCCTAGAAACTCCCGCCATCGGCGGTCGTTCTCTCGCCGTCGGCGCTCGTGCTACTCCCTCGGGGTCTTTCGCCTCGGTTGTAGTTTCTTCCTGGCTACGGCCCCGATGTTATATTCTGAGATGATGTTGTCGTCGACGTAGCGGTCGTAGATCTTAAAAGAGGGTTCCCTATACTTTATACGTGAAACGTGATGGGCCGATATATTTTCTCGTGAATCGTGATTTAAAATTTTTTTATTCGTGATTCGCGGTGATTAAAGATGGTAAGATCTTTTCATGTCCACGTGAACGAATTTTTTTAATTAAACGTGACCCGTGAATGAAGATTTGAATTAAACGTGATTCGTGAACCACTGTGTTTTGGGTGATGAATTTCCAGCCATTTTATTGTTTTAAAAATGTACGTATTGTTTTCGAACGGCTTTGATTAGGTTTTAATAGGACATGGATTTCATTTGGATCGATAAAAGTCACAAAATAGACCACCAATGGTTTTTGAACAAATAAGATAAGACATTACGCCATTTTTTGTCGCGTATGCCGACAACCTCAGAAAGATTGGAACCACGTGCTCTGACGTAGACCTGGTTTGAAGTGAACCGGCTTCAAAAGAGAGAGGTGAATTGAACCAACTAGTGTCATTAGAGCGGGAATAGTCGGAATATTGACCAATATTTTGCCTTTCGTGCACAGACGCTACATACATGAATACAACGGACTAACCGTGCGTGACTGGTGCAGGAAATAAGGAAAACAACTTATACCACAAATAATACGTTTCGGTGAATTCAACGACAGTCCATTAACTCAGGAGACCTCAGGAGACTAACAATCGAATTTTCAGTGGAAAAGCAGTCATCTACAGCGAAGGACGGCGAACCGAGGCGTGCAAGCACACAAATCTTAGATTATTATAGTAAAGGGTCGCATTAGTTAGAAGTCGAAATGTGGCTCCATCAAACAAGGACAAGTCCAGGGATTCCAACCCTCCCGATTTGATGTGTTCCCTCCCGCTTTCCCGATTTTTATCAGATTCTCCCGATTTATCATGAAATTCTGAAAACAAGGAAAAAATTCTTATCTTAAGTACTTTCTTGCGATCTGAGTGTAAAACGTTTAATACGTATCCTCAGGAGTATCCTATAATGTCTCGCCCAGTCTCCCCATTGAATACCCTGTGTTGAGCAGACTCGTAAGGCCCGCAGTCTTACTCAGTCATAAGAATAAAGACCTTATAGAATATCACAAAAATGGTGTCAAAATGCAGGAAATGCCACTTGAGAGAAACTGAATTTGCACAATTTCCTGGGGGAGGGGGCTACCCCCGGACCCCTTCTACAGGCTCGTGCCTTCGGCGCTAAGAAATACTCCCTAATTTCCTACAAAACTCAAAAGGGGTTGGAATCTCTGCAAGTCAGACAGACCTGCGATTTAGATGACCACTCGATCGAAGAGTCAAACTCGGAGGATAAACACCTTTATAGAAAGGTTACAAGAAGTGAAAATATTAATGCGAGAATTTCATTTCTATTTTTACGTGAAACGTGATCGTCTCGAATTTGGCGTGAACGTGAAAGAATTTTGAATATTACTCGTGACGCGTGAAAAGGCGAAATATTTTTGCGTGACCAAGCTTTATAAAGGGATATAGGGGACCCTCTTAAAAGAGAACTTAAGCAACGCCACAACGCCAACGACAACGTCACAAAGCAAGAATATCATTGGTTAAGGAAGGAAATATAATCGTGCAGTGCATTTTTTGCCGTAGTTCACAAAACAACAACTTGAAATCACCAAATTTCAGGTTCACGACAACGTGAGCATAAATAATGGTAATAGGACTTAGTGGAGTCCAATTTGGTTTGTAATCAGATCTTATCAATAAAGAGCAAAATTACTGAGTGCTGATTGGCTGAGACAGAGGGCATTTTTTTCTTAATCGAGGGCATTTTTGGTAATCGAGGGCATTTTTGGTAATCAAGAGAGGGCTTGCCCTTTATTGAAAAACAAGTAATCGCATGAGTCCTCGTACTATTAAGGATTAATTGCACTTGTGTTTTGGAAATTTTCCAAATTGCCCTCGTCGCTTCGCGACTCGGGCAATTTTGGAAAATTTCCAAAACACTCGTGCAATTAATCCTTAATAGTACTCGGCCTCATGTGATTACCTATACGAATTGGACGACACGAAGTCCTGTTACCAATTAATTTAATCATAACCATTACAATTTCTGAGAAACTCATCACGCTCTTTCCATCTCTGGCATCTATTTGGCCACGATCATTTTTATGATTGACAAGGTCACGTGACACGGTCATGCAAAGAACGCAATACTCCCCAAATCCATCGTAACCATCAATATAAAATAATCATTTCAAGGGAAAATACAATGGCCTGTAACTAGTTAACGTCAGGAACGCATGGCGGAGCGTGACAATGAATGCGCCTGTTTTGATGTGTGATGTCATTAGAGAAACATCGTTCACCTGAAAATTTATGATCGTGAGTGAAAACACATTGTGTTGTGTACACTTGCTTTGAGTGTTCGTTAATATTTATTTCCGAACCAGCGTGTTCTATTTTGAGTGAACGAACGTTTTCTTATCGGCCGCTGGTGTCAATTTCGGCCCGGGTGTCATTGTCAAGTTTTTGTTTTGTGACCATTTAGTTGTGAACAATTTAATTTTCACAGGAAATGTGAAGCACACACTATCATATAATTTATGGCTGTATCTTGCAAAATAAAAATTCTACAATTATTATACAAAAATCTGGTTTTATCAACGGAGTTGATAATGTAAATTGGACACCGTACAGAGATTTTAAAAGCTGACGTTTCGAGTGTTAGCCCTTCGTCCGGAGCGAATCGAGGAATTGTGTGTTACGTCAGGAGCCCATCTGGAGCGTGCAACTTCCATACAGCGTCTGTGAAACGGCGTTTTCACAAGTAAGTTTATTTTAGACTAGCCCTTCCCGCGAATTAGGTCAAAAAACAAAGGCAGTTCCGGTTCGGTGACCCTATGACGTCAGCTTAATTTCTTGTAATTGGTCATCGGGCTCCTGTGGGAGTCTAATTAGCGGGAAATTCAATCTAAAAATAACCTTACTTGTGAAATAGAGTTGTAGGCTCCAGATGGGCTCCTGGTTACGTGTAGTTTTTATGGTAGAGTAGGAGCTACGCTATTGGTGGTAACATGGCAACGTGAAAAATAGGAATATTAGTGAAATGAAAAGCGTTCGTTAATACCGTGAGGATTAAGGGTGCCGATTTGGAAGATGAATTTTTGTTCCAGATTCTTGCGGCTTTCCGTCGTACCTAGATGTAGGGAAAGGCCGCAGATAGCCATGTGTTGTTTGGAGTGGTTAGGGATATTAAAATGACGAGCGACTGGCTTAGATGCATCCTTGTCATTCTTCTCAACATCGCGAAGGTGTTCGCGGAATCGGTCGCCTAGTCGTCTACCTGTCTCGCCAATGTATAATTTATTGCATAACGTACAGGTTATGCAATAAATGACATTTGCGGAGGTACATGTGAAACGATCGGTGATCTTAACAGATCGCTTAGGTCCCGATATCTTGCTAAAGACAAGTTTTGCATCGTGAGCGCGCACATTTGAAAGTGCCGGGTTGTTCGTTAGTTTTGAGCGCGCTTCTAACTAAAAAGTTGCTTACGTCTTTGTCGCGTCTGAATGAAATAAGTGGAGGTTGCGAAAAGATTCTACCAGTCTCGAGATCATTTTGGAGTACTTTAAAATTATTAAGAATGATACTTTTGACTGCGTGATTATGAGGATGGAAAGTGTGGGTGAATGGAATTTTGTCATTCTTATCTTTTTGTGACGTTTGTAGTGCTGACTGTCGACCACAGTCAGCACTAAAAACGTATATCCACGTTTTTCGAAGAACTGGTACATCTCCTCGAATTTGCTGGAAAAATCGGAGTCATCACTACATAGACGTCGAAGTCTAAGAAATTGAGAATAAGGAATGGAGTTCTTGACATGTGATGGATGTGACGATGAATACAGCAAATAACTGTGAGAATCTGTAGATTTGTAGTGCACACTGGTACATAGCACGTTGCCACTAATAGAAACTTTGATATCATAGTAGGAAAGCCAATGAAGTTTCCGAAATTTCCCAGGTATATTTAAGAGCCGGATGAAAGAGGTTATAAATTGATCGAGTTCTTCTCTGCTGGATGAAATAGCGCCGATGCAGTCGTCGATGTAGCGGCCGTAGAGTTCAGGTTTGGGGCCGTTGTACTGATTAAAAAATTGGTGTTCAACATATCCTACAAAAAGATTGGCATAGCTACAGGTCCCGTTCTTGTCCCATTCTTATTGACTGTATCGTTGGCACTTAACGATAGCTACTACTAGTTTTAATGCAAATACAGTAATGAGATTGGAAATGGTCACTCGTGCAAGCCATAGTTAATTGAGGGACTGGTTATGAAACTTTAAAATCTTAAAAAGCGAGAACAATGTTATCGCAATCGATGTTGAATAGGGCATTTGCGTGATGACACCATTTGACTACAAGTACCAGAATCCTACATGTTTTGCTTGTCTCATGCTAATTGGAGCTATTGTTATATTTACTCCGCTGGGAATACAAAATTTAAATAAGAAAAGAAAAGCAAATTGAATTTTGGTAATTCTAGTCAAATGACGCTATCGTGAAAATTGCCTATTGAGCGTGACAGTGCACAATCCTTTGTTTTCGCTTCGCATGGGCTCGCATAATTTAATCAAGAGATTTGATTGGTTATATTCTCGAAAAAAGATGTGTTTTGTGCACCGTCAAGGCCAAAAACACAGACAAAAACATGAAACAAGTTGCAGGTTCCTGGTTATGGATTCCGGCTAACGTACATGATCCCGAGCTCCTCATAATCAATTTGCTCTTTTTGTTCTTGGCAATCTTGACAAAACTCGGAAAATTCTCTTTTTACTAGTTTCCATTGTCGAGTGGTAAAACATCGTTGACACATAAGAGACGAAATCACCCTCGAAGTTATTTCAATGAAGTCTTCTATTCTTAGTTTGCATGCACGTGATGAGACGGCCATGTTGGTGTACAAAACATTTTACCACAATTAATAATAATAATAATAATGCTTTATTTATATAGCGCTCTTTCCCTTTAGCCCAATAGCGCTTTACAATAATTACAATCCAAAATAGGAAAATTTACAAGTAGCAATAGGATGGATTTTTACAATTTTCGGATAAAAACTACATTAAAAACTATTTTAAGATATTAAAATTATATTTCCAGGTAAAAATACTATATTACATGCTAATCTAAGTTATAACATTTTTTAAAAAGGTATGTTTTCGTATAGGTCTTAAAACTTGGTAACGAGGTACTCTGTCTGATAATGTCGGGGAGAGAGTTCCACAAACTGGGTGCTGCAAAAGAGAAACACCTATGGCCATAACTTACTAGCTTGACGGGTGGTATTTTTAGTAAGTTTTTAGAGGAAGATCTCAGATTCCTAGTTGGTGCATAGGGCTCTAATAGTTCAGTAATGTAACTAGGAGCCTGGCCATTAAGCGCTTTATAGGTCAGAAGTAGTATCTTATAGTTAATGCGCTGGTTAACTGGAAGCCAGTGCAGCTGCTTTAGGACAGGCGTAATGTGGTCATATTTCTTGGTACGAGTAATAATGCGGGCCGCAGCATTCTGGACATTTTGTAAGCGATCTATTAGAGAGGTGGGTAGCCTATACAATATTGAGTTGGCGCTATCAAGCTTAGAGGTAATGAATGCGTGAACCAGCCTTTCAGTGTCTGCTGGAGATAAACAGTCTCTTATCTTACTGTTCCTGAGGTGGAAAAAACAGGCCTTGCAGGTATTGGTAACATGCTTATCTAGTGACATGTGCTCATCGAAGATAACTCCAATGTTCCTTGCAGAAGGGGATGGCTTGATCCGTTCACCAGACACATCAATGTATTCTATTGATGGGGGTGGGCGGTGTCGTGCGCTTAGGACCAGTAACTCCGTTTTTCCTCTGTTCAGTTTAAGCTTATTCCTTACCATCCACGAGTCGATTTCGGAAACACATGCTTCTATCTTGGCTATGGAATCGGCTTGTTCAGCGGGAGTGGGCTTAAATGAGAGGTATAGCTGGGTGTCGTCGGCGTAGAGATGATAGTTGAGTCCATGCCGTCTAATTATGTCCCCGATGGGCGACGTGTATAGCAAGTACAGGATCGGCCCTAAAACCGATCCCTGGGGAACACCATAGCGGAGTTCTTTCACTTTTGATTTGATTCCATCAATCATCACAAACTGCTTCCGATCTTGAATATAGGATCGGAACCATTTTAGCGCATTTCCTTTCACACCGTAGCGTTTTGACATTCTTTCCAGTAGCAACTCATGGTCGACGGTGTCGAACGCTGCAGACATGTCCAACAGCAGCAGGACAACGCATTTCTGATTGTCTATTTCACGGAGAATGTCATTTTGTACCTTCAAAAGAGCAGTCTCTGTGCTGTGAAAGCATTTATACGCTGACTGAAAAGATTCCTTCAGATCATCATCGCGTAGGTAATCACTCAATTGACAAGATACTGCCTTTTCAATTATCTTTGATACAACCTTCAGGTTTGAGATAGGTCTGAAATTTGGATAATCCTCAGAATCTAGGTTGTCCTTCTTCAGCTTCGGTTTAATCATTGCTTCCTTCAGTGTAGCGGGAATATATGCTGATTGGAGCGACATGTTAACCATGTTAGTGAAAATGGGTAGAAGAGTCGATTTGCATTCCTTGAGAATACATGCTGGTATAGGGTCAAGATCACAAGATTTTTTACCGATTTTGTCCACAAAACGTTCAACCTCTCTTGCTGACATCACTCTGACATCACTCTGACATCACTCTGAACTTTTACAATTGCTTGTAATCTCGCAATCTGATTGGCTAATTTGCCGTTGTCGATAAGAGTCTAGACAACGCTGCTTGCGTCATGCTTGCGTCAATTTGTCACGCAATGTAATAGCCAATCAGGAACGCTCATTTTGGGAAATAAACCAATCGCATTGCGAGAAAGTTATAGACAACGCTTGCTCTTTCTTTGAGTTATGATTTTGGTCACGCTCTGAAATAAAAACTTTCTTTGGCGTTGAATATTGTGGTAAAAAACAAATCGAAAGTGGTTCATTGTTGTCTGTACTCTTATCGACAACGATATTCGTCATCACAGTGGTCAAAATTTGTTGTAGACTCACTCGGCTCCACAACATTTTGACCACTGTGATGACGAATATCGTTGTCGATAAGAGTACAGACAACGCTGAACCACTTTCGATTTGTTAAATAGAAAATGGCCCACAAGTTAATAGAGACAATTTTACTGCATTGTTCTGTTCACCAACATGGCTGTGGTGAAGTCAGATGCAAACCATCAGTACAAAGACGTGAAACTTCTGTGCTATTCTTGCTTTGATCTGTTTATTGTTCAATTAATATCTTGCTGTCCTCGACCGAGGCGTTGTTTAGCCCGTGAAATTAGTTTTATTTTCTCCTTGGTGTTATTGTTTGGCAGCAAAATAAACTGAACCGACATTTGTCCAGGAATCGTCAATTTTGGAGACTTGCAGCGACCATTTTGTTTGATGCCAAGGAAAAGATCGTGATGTTTGTACTTAAAATATTTGTGTGACGTGAAGGTGTGGAAATAGTTTTCTTCGTAGATAGTCTGAAAAATGCTATCGTCGCAGGTTTTAGCCTAAAAAGGAAACAATAATTATTAAGTTTAGTTCACATAAGAACGAGATGGATTACAGTGTGAAAGTTTCATTGCCAGGGTGGGGAGGTAGTACGGAGAAGGCCAGAAGACATGGGAGGGGGAGCTGCCTTTTTCAACTATTCCCCCCTCCCACCCCCAACACATACAGGTTTCTCCAGGTCCTGGGTCTTTTATGTTTGTGTGAACATTCTCTTATCCGATTAGCTTAACCTTTAAAACCCGTGATGCATTAGATTGAAATCAGAGAGGGACAAAAGGTACACCATCGGCCTCCATTGACAACAGCTTTAGCAATTTCTGTAACGTGACCAAAATTCTCCCAATTAAGTTAAGTCGTATTTGGTTTTAGTTTAGTGGTGACAGCACCCGCCTTCCAGCGATGCGCTAGTTTATCGACACTGCATAGACGTTTGTTTTCCAGGTTCTCCAGTTTTCCTCCATCACTAAAATCAACAAGTAACTTATATTCTACCTCAGTGAAGGCCGCATGGAAGTATACGTATCAATGCACCTACAGTAGCTCTGGCCTTATATATTTAGGCACAATGCTTATCGAGAGTGAACAACTGGACACGGAGTCCCATACACAGGTCGACATCCGAGCATTTATAATTACCCTCCCAACCATGATGTACCACTGAGGAAAGACCAGAACACCGAAACGCTATGTCCTACTCTGTGTGGGTTCTTTTATTTCCCACAGGCCATGTTATGATCATTAAAAGCTTGGGAGAGGGGGACTACGGTTTATTGTCTTTATCTGAGAAGACTAGAAGTTCTAACCATTTGCAAATGTCGTTACAAAGGCAGCACCTTCTCCTAAGTTATTTTAAGACCCTGAGTGATGATTCGGGCGAAGTTCCCGCGACCTACCTCTCTCGTTAAATAAAACGATTTTCATCTTCATATTCATTAGAGAAGACGGAAAAACCAAAGTTAAATAGAACGAGGTAACCTTGTGCTCAACGTCCTGTTCGAGAATATTTTGAATGTAGGAAGACAGTCTTTCATTTTTGAAATCCGGTTCTCCGCACCTTCGATCCATTCTCTATTCGGAACACATCACTGTTCCCCAAATTCAAAGCTACCCCGTAAGGCTAAAACATAAACGCTCGTTAGTTGCGTCACGATTACAATTGAAAAAAATAAGACTGAGAATCTTACCTGAGTGACAACACGACCATTCGAGTTTATTGCTAGAAATCTTCCTGTTACAAGATTTCGGAGCCTCACAATGCTAGTTCCGAAAGATTGGAACTCAAAAAAGGCTGCGTTGGAAAAAGGTAAAAAAAAAAGTCAGATTATTTAAAGAAAAATAAAGAGCAAAGTAGTAACCTCGTTTATTTTTCATCGTCTATGATACAGCTACTTTGGTAGAAATTCATTATACTCCACTGAAAAGCTTACAGCTCATTTGATAATTTATTTTCGGGTCGAGAGAACAGGCCCCATGCAGGTGTTCGAAGGGTGGATAGTGCTATCCACCGGATAAATCGCTATTCACTGGATAACTTTGCTAATGTTTATCCGCTGGATAGTGATTTATCCAGTGGATAGCGTTATCCACCTTTTGCCTTTTGAACAACCGAGGCCAGAGCTCGATCTCTATCAACTGAGTTAATTACGCTCAATGATCCGACGTTTTTACTCTTTAAGCTACATCATTTTTTTACTGCTCAAGGAAAACAGTACTATTCTTTAGTGCAAAATGCTATTATTGTCAAGAACCCCGTTTGGTAAAGTTAACAATTATTCTCCGAAATGGAGGTGGTTAGTTTTTCTAGTATGTACTAAAACAGTGAAATAAAATAGCACAAGAAGCTGATTTTAACTCAATTATTCCTGCAGCGATTACAATATTTTCATGTACAAATCTCGCGCAAGTTGCTCGGAGGTGAATAGCAAAGGATATTTGGGGCTTGAGTAGCCAATCAGAGCGCACTGTTAACGCTATCCACTGTTTTAGAATACTATCCTAAACATGGAATCGATGTTGGTCTTATGGAACTAGACATGTCAAACTTGAGCTCAGTCTAAAGAGGGTAACCATGAGTCAATTTCGAACCACTCATCGTTTGCAGTCGGTAATCTGACCCGGTAGCACTTGCAGACAGAGAGACAAAAACAAACACAAAGAGAGACAGACAGACAGAAGCAAGGAGAGACAGAGATGTCAGTGATATCAGCTGGAGAATTCCGTTAACGTTAGTCACATGATATTCTTTGAGTTTTCAAAGTAATGAATGAAAGAAATGTATAATTAAAGGACGGGTTATGGACGAAAGAGAGATTGAAGTGATCTTCGCGCTTAACTAGACAATTTAAGCAATTATCTCTTATAGACAACTTAAAAATTCATTTGGCTCCAACGGGATTGGACCCCAGGACCTCCGCGATGCCGGTGCAAGGCTCTTCTACCAAATGAGCTATGAAGACACTCAGTTGGGAGCAGGTTAGAGCGCTTTTCGTATGACCTTGAAAAAGTGTTCGCTATTTGTTTCACGGACCAATGTTTGGCAAGATTAAAACAAAGCTTTTCCTTATTCCCGCCAAGGAAACTCCTAATATGGGCAGTAAACAGTTAAATTGCCGAATCACATTACTGCATTTCAAATGACGTTCAAACGAAATGTTGGTTTTTTCCAGAACGTTCCATGGAGAGATGACGTTGTTTGCAACCGCGTTCGCTAACACAGGAATTCAATCTAGTGAATCATAGACGATGATTCATGTGATGATGTATCTGTCCTATTTGAATGATATTATGGTTTGATCAGCACCCAAGACATCATACTACGATTGTTTCTGTTCATTTAATCATCACCACGATCCTAAGAGGTCTCTTGAAATCATATCTGGGATCATGATTATGATATATAGTGATAATAATCATAACTATGATTTCAACTGGGAAAGTAAGATCATGTCTGGAATCCTAACCATGATTTAAAGTGGTAGGAATCATAGCTATGATTTCAATGGTCTTCTGAAATCATGTCTGGAATCATAGCTATGATTTAATTGGTCTTCTGAAATCATGTCTGGAATCATAACCATGATTTCTAGCAGTAAGAATCATAGCTATGATTTCAATTTGTCTTTTGAAATCATGTCTGGAATCAGAACTGTGATTTATATGGGTAAGAGTCATAGCTATGATGTGGACTGGGAAACGGAAGTCATGTCGCAAATCGTAACCATGATTTACAGGTGTCTAACTGTGATAAGAATCATAGCTGTGGTTCAAGAGCCAAATGGTTTGAAGCTCTATTAGTATAGGTAATCACATGATTTCGAGTGCAATTTGGAATAAATAAGCACGAGTAAATTTTTCAAAGGCCAACAAAAGTGCACGAGCCCGTAGGGCGAGTGCACTTTGTGGTCTTTGAAAAATTTACAAGTGCTTATTTATTCCAAATTGCACGAGAAAAATCATGTGATTACTTATTAATAATATACACGAAAAACATAACTACAACAAAAAAATTTTGACAGGGCGCGCTTTTTTTTAGTTCATTCAACTGATTGGCTGAAACAAATTACAACGTTTGTCAAATGCAAACTTACAAGACCGACACTTTCAAAATCATTCAAATTAGAACTTGGAAATGTGTGAGGACTGATTTAAAACCTTTCAAGCGTTTTAAATTTATGTAAAGAAAACTCGCTTTACAATAATTAGGAAAAGTAAACGTTCAATCAGAATCATCCTCAATAATGAACGCTCGGCGTTTACAAGAACTGGGCTGTCGTTTTGAAATCTCAGGAGCTCGCTTCGAGCGGCCAATGATGAAAGACACTTGACAGTTGTTGAACGTGTTCATCATGGTCTGTTCCTGGGACCTCATCATGGTTGGATTTACAGAGAAATTCTGAGTTTGAAAACCTGAAAGTGATGGTGGGAATTGGTTTTCTTTCGTCGCTGTCATCGATGGGCCGGCCAATGTGTGTGGTACTGGCATGTTCGTGTTTACCGGAGCGAGTGGAGCCGCAGTTGTCGTGATGTCGGAAACTGCCATTCGCTTTTTCTCAGCACCGGGGTTTTCATAATTCCGTTTGGATATTGCACTGGAGAGTCGTCGTTGTTCTTCCTCGTCGGCTTCATCGTAATCGTCAAGGGATTGTACGCTTCGGTGGCCTGTAGCTTGTTTAGTTTTCCTGGCTCGTTTTCCTCGATTTTGTTGACAATATTTTTCTGTTTGCACCACGTCTCCCATACATTCAGCCAGAAAGACGTACTCTTTACTGTATTTGGGTTTTTGGAAAAATTTTTTAGCTCTTCAATCGTTGTTTCGCTCGCAAAACCAAATCGTTGTTTGCTGAAAACTCCGGCCATTTTCCTCCGCGTCTTATCTTAAAATTTCCGCCAATATGTTGCTATAGAAACAGCTCTAATCTGATTGGTTCTTGTTGGTTTCTTTTGTGTGTTTAGCCAATCAGAAAGCCTTTGTAATTTGCACTCGTGTTACAAGTTTGCACTCGTGTTACACATTTTGCACTCGTGTTACAGAAGAGCTGCACTCCTTTCTCAGCCAATCAGAATTGAGTAATTTTTTCGTGTATATTATTAGCACTTTAATCGAGGTTAAGTACTAGTGCAACGTTGGTATTTTAAGCCAGAGATTATAAGCACTAATCGAACTTGAAACAAACCGATTCAGTCCTGCATAAGTGAGGTTTGCTTGTGGTGTAGTACCAATGGACACTATAATTCTTAAAACAAAGTCTATTCTCCCAAGCAAAAGAAAATGCAAGAATTCAATAATGACAATGCTCTACTGGCAAACACTGAATATTTATTTTGTGTAACTATACAATGACAAACATTTAAAAATTATGGTAATTTCAGCTCTAATCAATACTATTCAGCTAGTGATGATGCAACATGTACATATTTGTCATGTGAGTTCTCTAACTAAAGATAATTTCATCATCAAACACTACATGTACACTAGCACAATAATTTATCTTACTACTGCAGCAACAAAACTGCTTTGTTACATGGTTCTGAATAAAACTTTCAAAGGCCCATTATCCCCATCAAAGCTTTGCAGTCATCGTTTTTTCATTCAAAATGATGGTTAAAACAAACAATAATTATGAAATGCTGACCAAAAAACTTTTTTTGGGGGGATAGAGAGAAAAAGTTCAGATGAAATAGGAATTGTTTCATATAATTCTCTCACATACACCCATCTGGGATGATACTGGGCCTTTCAAATTTCTGCCATCACTCTTCACTGGTGAAAGAGGGATTACTTCCAAACAAATAAATGAACAGAAATACAGCCGAACATGAAGTTGTTACAGCACCAAAATAATAAGCAATGCCATACATGTACGATCTGAAAGGAAACAGGTTTAAACTCTACCAAGTGTATATATTTCAGTGAGACAGGAATTATTGTGAATGCATTGTCCATTCACATAAATTCCACAATAAACCTCTTAAGGACGTTCCCACGAAAAATTCTAACATTGATTTTTTTCTGAAAATTTTACCATTGAAAGATGATGAGTTAGTGATGTAAGAAATGTAAAAAAAATGGGCGGGTCACTGACTTCGTTTTGGAGAGAACATGCTCAGAAGAACACCCTAAATCTGAAAAAATCCGGCTTCTTTAGCGAATAAGGCCACAGTGTCTGTAAGCCCAAAAATATTGCAATTACATCTTTGAAGTGAAATGTTCTCTACCAAACTTTGTTTAAGTGGACCCATCAAGTGAATTTAGTTAACTGTTGAGGTTCCTTAAAGAATAAGTTTGCATTTAGCGACCATAGTTTCATGCGCCTTGCAGCCGCAAGATGGCAGGATTCCATGTCCCGAGGACAGAAATCTTGAAATTTTTTTAACTTCCCACATTAATTTTTTGTTCATTTTTGGACAATATGAAGATAATTGTAAATAAAATCTGTTCCTGAAAAGAAAAGTAGGGGTCACCGAACATCCAAGATGGTTAAATCAAAGCAAAGCTATAGCAATGGCCATCTGCCCTATCATTGTTCATTTTAGTACTTAGCGCGCACCCTCGATGCATGACGTGGCATGTGAATTTGCGTGTGCTGTAAGGATGCGCAGTAGCGATGGGCGTGAACGTCGTTAAGGATTGATTATACGCTCAATTGTACATGCAATTTGAATACAATGTAGTTCTGTCCTATTAGACGACAGGTGCCAGTTGTTCAAAGAGTGAATAGCACTATCCACTGGATAACTGAATATTATTGGATTTAGTAGTGTTTATCCACTGGATAGTGATTTTGAACAACTGAGGCCAGAAATCTAGATGATGTCATCTTTTCAGACTTTTATTTCTAATAATAATAACGGTAATAATCGCCTTTGTACAAGTATCTTGGTTGGTTCTCACTTATGTATATATATTTATTATATAGATATTGATGAAATACCAGGATTTCTCCTTTTACTAAAAAATCATATCTTCACAGCGCGCAGTGAACATATCATTTTTATCTTTCACATAAAAAAATTCGCGCTCGTTTGTTTTTGTTCGATAAGCCAATTAAATGCTTCGCATTTTCTTTACGTTTTGTTTTTACGTTTACTTTTCAAGGTCATATGAAAGTCGCTCTAGTTTGTTTGGCTCTTTTGTTCTCGTGAAGGAATAAATTGACTAAATTGTCCAGATAAGTACGAGGATCACTTCTCCCTTTATTTTTCAAGATAATGTTGGAAAAAAAAACGCTAATAACACTCAGAGGTGTTCCCAGTTGTTTGAAAGAAAAATAGAACATAGGGAGTCTTAATTCCGGGGTCCCAGTAATTTATCGGAAACAAAAGGAGCTCTGGCATTAGAAGGGCGCCAGTGGTCTCTTGATTTCCCAATGTACTTACTGTTTTCACTTGATTGATTCACAGTGCCGACGACTCTGTTTTTCCTGGCAGAGACGTCTAACGCCAAGAAATAACCCGTCTTGCAAAACAGTTGCACGATTTGAACATGAGAAGGCCCTTTCGAGGCGACTTGAAAGATCTGGTAGTTGATTCGTATTGGTAATGATTCGTTAAAATGCCGATGATGTAGGCCGGCAAGTGGACAAACCGAGCGCCCGCGGACAGGGTCGCTGATCACACATAGGACTCGAGCTGATATTAGAACCCAGCAGAAAAACAGGACGATTGTGCCCTGAAATGAGAAAAACAAGAAGGCGGGTTGGTTTAAAAGCCCCCTGCAGTGCTAAAACTAGACAAAGGAGGCTTGCAAAACTTCACATACCCTCTAAGAGCCTGTTTATATAAGGCGAGCCAGCCCAGTTTACCAGGATGAATTTCAGGAATAGTTTACGTTCCTTGTAGCCGTCAAAGTCAAGCAAGGGATAATTGGTGAATTTCCTTGTTTTGGTTCGAAATGAATTAATGTTCATTTTAGCTCCAGCATGCACAAGGACGGAATGACATTTTAAAACAAAAGATGCAAAAATAATCCTGTGATCATAGAAATCTGGTTGCGTTTTCAAGGCAACCCACGCGTCAGGGCAATTTTTCATCCCGGCAGGCTGACCCGCCTCACATAAACGGGCCCTAAAATCCAAAAATGCGAGGGTTGCCGGGCCTGAGATTGTTACGCGTCATAAACATGGAAGTTTACGGTGGCTTATAAGGGACACATCGATTTTCTCGTCGCAAGTTACTAACTTCCGATGACGTAACTCGCGATCGCAACTTATAACTTGCGATCGCGACTTATAACTTGCGATCGCAACTTATATCTTGCGATCACGACTTATAACTTGCGATAGCGACCTATAACTTGCGATCACGACTCACAAGTTGCGATCGCGACTTATAACTTGCGATCGCAACTTATAACTTGCAAGTTATATCCAAAAGTGCTGAACTTTTATGAGTATGCTTCATGGGTTTCTTTTCTTCTCGCACGGGATCAAAACGGGCAGTTCCCAGTGGACAACGCTCTGAAGCCAATCAGAGCAGAGAATATACTTCATCGTGCCCGCCGGCGGAGTCTTTTTAAAATATAACTTATTGTCAATGTTGAACCAACGGGTTAGATCTTTTCGTACAAGACCTAACAGTACCCCCGGCATTGTCACTGTAGAGTTTTTCTTGCCATTGTTCCATGTTGCCTGTTAAAAGTAACTGCTGGACCACAATAAAAATGTAATCAAAGTATGTCAAGGATAGAACACGCGAGTTTACGTTTTTAGATGAGTGCACCATTTTCCCGAAGAGCTACTTTTATGGTGATAGATGACGTAAATCTCTATACAAGTGATTGTTAACCACAAGTTTGATCTGAGATGAGTTTTCTTGCTTCTACTTATATTATAATTCCACTTCCCACTTTTTACGTTCTTGTTTTACATTAACATGTGCGAAGTCAACTAGGCGTCGTAGAAGACCAATTTCATATACTGATGTGAATGCTGGAGTTCTCTAATATCCACGATTTCCATTTGTAATGTTTATTGTTATGGCGATAGTTTTGATTGCTTTGAAAACTATTTCCGATTCATTTCGTGAGGTTGTTACCTATTATACATTAAAATCTGGGTATTTTTCGGCTTAAGTGGTTTGAGTTCATGGTAAACATTCATCTGCGGATCGTCAACCACTTGGTTGTAGCAGGTGCTTTGCATCTTGATATTCGAGTAAACAAGCAAAAATTGTTTTACTTTATTTAGTACAGATTATTTCGCATTTACACTGTTTGAATTCTTTTTGCCCTCGAGTTACTTGTTGCAGTTTTAAGAGGATTCCATTTCGATTCAATATCAGAAAGAGACATTACTGATTAAACATTGAGGAAACCGATTACTCTTTTGTGTTCTAGTCGGGTACTCCATCGGATGAAAACAATATGCGTGATTGGAAAAGAACTGTAAATCATTACTTTCAGCTGCAGCATGCCTTTTTCTAAGAAATATACTGTATCCAAAGATTTCAAATGATTTCAAAAATGTCAAATGATTCAGTAGCGAACTGCTGGTGCCTTCCGAAGATTACAAGATGGCGGCTCTGATAAAGTTGTGTCCAGGGGCCCGTTTCTCGAAAGTCCCGAAACTTTACGGGCCGTTTTCGTGTGTCACAATTCCATTTGTATCTCAAGAACGGAGAGGATTTAAGTCGTCAAACTTCACAGGCCTTTTTCTTTTGGTTACCTTAAAAACATGTTAAAAAATGACGATCGGCTTTCCAAAACAAGCGGTTGACAGTTTCACAAATGACTTTTCGGGCCCGAAAAGTTTTCGGGACTTTCGAGAAACGCACGGGCCCCCGGCAGATGCCTAAATTCCCCAGAGCGTTGGCGCCCAAAATGGCAGCAAAGTTAGCCTGGGATTCGACCGTGGAGGTGGCGAGATCAGATTGTTTGAGACAAAAAGCAATGCAACAAAATAACACATCGGCCTTTCCTAAAAATTAGCATTCATTTGTCAGAAGATCATTTCTTAAGCATAATTTAAATATGTAAGAAAATTCATACTAACCATGTCGGGTTATTTGGGTGCATTTTTCGTAACCAAACGTTAAAAAGTTTGATCCGTTGGTTAACGGGTTACCGTTAATTTCGAGCCCTACCAAACTTGATGCAATTGCCCCCTTCCGCCCCTATTCCACTAAGCAAGACCAAAGCTCGCTTAGATTGAAGAGGAACTCCCGTGAATTAAGATCTGAAAAAAAAGTTTGTTCAACTTAAAAACAATTAATACAAAATGTATCTAGTGCATGATTATTTCCCCTTGAACTGTATTTCGCATGATCAACGAGTTTTGTCAGCGACTCGCCGATGACAACCACCTGAAAAAAGGAGGGGGTAGCTTTTTGTAAACAGCATATTGCTGACTCTTGGAAATTACAATATGTTATCAATATCGTACAAAAGTTCTACAAATAAAGACAAAGCTTCTTTTGGGTTCCTGGGCATTTGCAAGCCGTTATCTTCTATTATCATTTTTATATTTAATATTTATATTGCACATTTTCTATAAGAATAATCAAATGCGATAATCAAACAAATAACGGAGAGCAACCAAGAGGATGAGATCTGTTGCTGTTTCGCAAAGATTGAATTTATAATCGAGAGCACCAGCCTCAGTGCGGTACAAAAAACAAAATATCCGGCTTCCCAGGAGGCGTGTCCCCGTTACAGGGCCTTATTCGATGGAAATTCCAGGGCTCTGCCATGTTATGCAACTCCTCTTGAACTAAGCCCATAAAACAAGATCTTAGGCACTCCACGTGCATTAAATTGCCGTCGTCAAAATGCCCGGTTTCTGATAAATCTTTAAAAAAGCGCGTCCACCAGTCAGTGTTACTCTCTCCTCTTAGGAAGGACCACCAAGCCTCAATCATCTGGTTAGCTACAGATTTGCCGTATATAAAGCTTTTTGCTCCTGAGAGGCGGTCCTGACAATTCCGTCTCAGTTCCACAGTCGCCTCTTACTATCCGAGGACAGCCACCGAACTGAGGGGCACAGTCAATAAAGTATTGTACGGTTATCATCGGGTCATTGATGGACGGGCCAACTTCAAGCCATAATATGCGTCGGCTGTATCCGTCCATGGCACCGTGAATACAAAAGCCAAACGGTTTCAAGTTATCGTATCCGTCAAGGTCCTGCTGGTACATATTTCCGTCTTTTGAATCGTTTCCTGGATCGCAGCTCCACTCTCTCTGGGTCCAGTCCCTTCACTTAACGTCGAACTGTCTCTATATCTATCACCAATCCGTCATCCTTAAGGAGACGCTGGTGAATTTGTCGATACCCGATACAACTGCCGCTAGACTTTAACTCTTGGTCTATTGCATCTACAACCCTTTCAATTCGAGACTGAATCTTTTTTGGGCCAAGTCCTTGAGATACGAGGATCCTTTAAACTCAAGCGGACACCGTGGTACAAAGCCAAAAAGTACAGAATTTCGGTGTAATTAAAACCAAGACGAAAATACTCCTTAAATCAAATAGTTTCTGTCTTGATTGATCTTGATTGCCATTTCTCATACTTGGTAGATACTCAGGGAGAGTAGAGCTTTGTGAAATTGTTAAACAGACAGGCAGTGCTTTAAAAACAACACCCGCCATCTTTGCTGTTAACTTCTCAGACAAACATGCATGCTTTATGTAAGTGATACTGAAACTAACTTCCAAGTTATAAGTCGCGATCGCAAGTTATATCTAGCGATCGCAAGTTAACTTGCGACAAGAAAATCGATGTGTCCCTTATGAGCCCACCGTAGGAAATAATCAAACAATGTTTTTCTTCATTACACAAAGAAAACCATTTAAAGGAACTTGATAACGGAATTTATTACTCATTGAGCTCCCGACACGCGACCACGGAAATTTCTTTAGAGATCTAGGTTAGTTCCTACGAAAACCAGATTGGAAAACCCTAAAAGATTTTTGAAAAACGCTGTTTGTTCCTCAAATACTACTTCTTCGGTGTCCGTTAAAGTAGTTTAAAAAATGGAAAATATCATATTGAATACAAAATGGATACAGTGACAACTAAACCATGGCTAACTTAACATGTATATATTGACATGCAGTTCACGAGTAGGATTTTAGTCTGTCCACTGTCGATGAAACTCTCGAGAAGGCCAGAGCAAGGAGGAAAGCATTGTCTTATCTCGGCTTGAAGCTTTAAACTTCTGTGAAGTCCTGGTGGTAATTATAAATTGACTTTTGACAACAGCGGTCTATATGTTAGAATTCGTTTACTCAGACCAAAGAAGATTATTACAGTTCGTCGCTAAAAGATCAAAATCTCATTTTCTTGTTTACAATGTACACGATCCATCTCGATAGATCGTTTTCAGACGTGTTCAACGATAATCCGCCGGGATTATCAGAAACAAATTTTTACTGATCTCACTCGCCAGCATCATTGGCAGTTGATTTCTTACCGCTTCGTATTACATTTTCAAAACCTTACCTCCCTTCATTTGTTTCTGACAAAAAATTCTCATTTCTAAAACACTACCCACGCAATTTCAGCTCTACTCACGACAACTGGGCAAGAAGCTAAGTACCAATGTATTATTATGCATGCTCTTTACCACACACTGACTTTTCCACGAAAAGCTCAAAGCCTTTAAAGTTGATCACTTACTCTTGTAGAAGACATTTTGCCCGTTTTTCACGCGATGTCTGGTGAAGAAAGGGCGTCGCCCTCGAATCAACTGTAGCTACGAATGTTTGGGATGGTGTTGTGTTCGAAAGACTAATTATTCTTCAGGTCAGTAAATTCTCGCCGACCTGTCTGATCTAGTTGGACGTCTTGTCGAGTTTGAGGTTCCAACCGGAACCATTGCGACGAGTATAATACGTGTAAAGAGAAACAACCACAAGAAATCACGGATGTGAGTATTAGTGGGTGTTCTAACCAAAATCAAAACATCCCCTCTTGGCTCACAGTATGAAACAGCTTGAGACGAATCGAGAAAAACGAACAATTATGCTAATACTTCAGTTATCAAGGGCCCTGTGTCGTTGGAAAACAACATGTTTTTCCTCCCATCCACGGATTTACTACGGATTAAACGTAGGACGCACATTTCCTGCTGCTAATGGAACGCGAACGGTTTCAACTATGAAAAAAAAATCTTAGTCAATCACGGCTACCTTTTTAGCGTTTTTAATGTCTCAGTTTTGTTCCCGCGAGTACGATTGCTTAGGAAGATTTTTCTTATATAAGAGGAAGGCATGCAGAGGTGTAGTAAGATAGGACATAAGTTAAAAATTATTTTCGATTAAGAAGTCCGATAATCGTTCGTCACTGGGTTTTGTCAGTGACGCCTTAATTTCCGCTTGTTCCTGCGAAAAACGAAGCTCTTCCGTTAGGGTTTGACACTGGTCAAAGCGCGATGCATTCTCAGCATTATGGTAACGAACCAGCAAAGATTTCGCAGAGTATATTTTTCATGCATAATTATGCCTTTCACATGAGCCGACTTGGCCCAGTGGGTACCCCGCTGACTTTCGCATCCGATCCACCGGGCTCATATCTTGCTCTGACCAGGCACCAATTGGATTTCTGGTCTGTGTTCCGGAATGCCTTTTCAGTTCCAGTTGGATTTCTTCATAAAATTTATTCTGTAAGACCCAAACGCTTGATCATTAGCGGTCTTGTTTTTCTTGATTATTTTAAAATAGGAATTTCCTCGTCAGTGTTGTGCGTGCTGAATGTGGGCATGTTAGATGAATATTCAGTTTATATTATAACCAAATCAATGCGCGCGCTCTGATTAGTCAATCAGCTATGTTTTATTGTGCCAGTAAACTCATGGAAAGATCGCGCGTCTTCTTAATTATTATATAAAAGCAATATACCACAGATTTATATGGTTTATAGGCATGATAAACCACTTGGGATGTTGGTTGAACTCGAAGAATTCGTAAATCACTCGCCTGCGGCTCGTGATTTACGAATTCTTCTCGTGCTTCTACCAACATCCCGCGTGGTTTATCAGCCTATAAACCATAGAGAATTGTGGTCTATTGCTTAAGTAATATATATTCTCATTTCTTTGCTAAAGGTTCTAACGTGGTCATTTTCCATTTTAGAGCGCGTTCGATTGACCCTATTCCGGAATAAGAATACGTGGAGTGATGACTAAAAGGGTATGTTTGGCGCGTTTCGAAGATGCAAGGATGATAAAAATATGTTTAAATAGCATTTTAGCAAATATTTGACAATTTTAATGTGAATATCCGCAAAAACGAAGGATTTCCAACTTGTATTCTATGTATTCCTATTCCGGAATACGGTCAATCGAACGCACCCTTAGTTCAAAGTGGACCGTCAAAATTAAAGCTGATAGCATTTTTCAAAAACTCCCCCCAGAATCATCTTGTTCATTATTTAACCATAATTTCATTCGTGAGTGATTCTCAGGTTACCATTTTCGAGTTTAAATTTAAAACTATGACCATGAATAAGCATCAAGGCAGCCTTCGAAATTTTTCTGGAACGTCATTTGGGGCGCGTTCGATTGACCGTATTCCGGAATAGGAATAGAAGTTAGAGATTTGCGGAGATTCATATTAATATTGTCAAACATCTGCTAAAATGCTATTTTAAACATAGCTTTATTATCTGTGTTGCTGCAAAAAGGCCACACATAGTGTTTTAAATCATCACTCCACGTATTCTTATTCCGGAATAGGGTCAATCGAACGCGCACTCAGGATCTTTCTTAGTAATCGGAAGTCGACCAAGACTTTCCCGAAATTGGGTCTTGTAGTACGAAAATCTCAAACATTTAATTTACCACAAGTCGGCAGCCATAAAACGTGCGGAGGCCAAATTTACCATCTAAATCGACTTGATATAGTGCGAAATGGTCGACTGCATGGCGATGACAGGATGGGAAATGGGCAAGTGAAAGGGAGATTTTTGGAAACCCTCTTACCAAGAGCTTGCAATTATCGTTCGTTTTTTTCCTTTTCCTTTCCTGTGTTCCAACATTCGGCCAGGTCCACGTAGTAGCCCACGTATAGCTGTACTCAACCCCTCCTCCGACGAGGGTAAACCCTTTTTTTCTCGGGCATTGGTACGGTTACATGTAGACTTTGCAACATGATCTCTTCTGTAAATGAACGATTATCGTTAATTCGTCATTCGCTTGGAATTTAGCATTTTAGTTAATTTAGGACACTGTGTCCCAGGGCTTGTGGTAGCAGGGAAGATAAGAAAATAAACCCGGAGCTTCTACTCTATAGGAACCGCTTCTTTCCGCTTCACCACAGAGGATCAAGCCACCGCAATCTCAAAAAAACATTCATTCAAGTCTTCGGCCCATTGAATATCGCTGCTGAAGAATTATTACTCCTAAGGTAGATTAATAATTTAGGCCTAAGCCTTGATTTTAAATTGTTTAGCTTTGTCTTGCACTTTGGAACGCGACCTTTCGCTTTGTTTAATATTGTTTACTCCCGAGGGATAATACAGCATAATCAAATGGTGTTTAAAATATTGTCCCTGAGCAGCTAGGTGAGAGTCCTATGTCCATACACTTGGGTTGTCTTTCAAAAAATTTATAACCATTACCCATAATACACATCAAGCTTTCAGTCTTCTAGATTAACGATGATAGTAAAATCTGAGCAAATTACGAATTAACGATAATCGTTAATTCACGGTAGAGAATGTGTTGAGACTTTGATGAACGTGGATGATCTGAGACGGACCCTACAGATTATAGTATCTATTTTTAGCCTTGGTACAATATTATTAGCCAATTTTATTAAAATAGAATAAAGGCCAGATCGTATTCCACCTTTACAAGTAATCGGAAAAACCTTACTTTCGTTTGTATGATCATGCTTTTGAATTCGGCTCAACTGAAATTCATACACTTGTGTAAAATAGTGACTTATTAGAGCCGTAATATTTATGATGAAACGCAGATAACAATGATAGTGTATACACAACTTACGGAAGGAAATGGGTGTTGAAATGAAATGCCTGGGCAATTTTCTTTCTTATCTGAACGAATCCGAGCTCAATAATGAGAACACCTATCCAAAAAAGTAAGACGTGTGGTTAATATCAAGGAAAATACGACCGATAGCAAACTAAACAACCTATTTTGTAAAGCAGGAGTTTTAGTTCTTTTGGACATGAAATAAGAATTGCAAAGCGGATTTCAGCAAGGACGAAAAATACAAATAAAATTTGCAAAATCCAAAAAGAAATTTCAAGCAACTGGCCTTTTGTGCAGGCATTTTTTTGTTCTTTGAATGGGTCCGCGAGAAAACGATTAAAATCACTTGACACTGAAAAAGGTCGTAGACATTAATTTCGGAAATGGTCCTTTGTTTCTTCGCTCCACCTCTGACCAAGTTTGATGCAATCTAGCAGAACGAGGGCGGGCATGCTGAACTTAAATAATAGATCATTACATCACTTCCACCTTACAGATTGCTGCCAAACAAAACCAACTAAGCCACCCGTTATGCAGCACGAATGAATGCATTCTAAAGTTGAAAACAAAGACTTAAAGCCAGTCTTGTTAAACGTACTCTGTTTACTTCTGGAAGTGGATTTGCATGTTTAAGATTAAAATAGCAATGTGCTACAAAGTAATAAACAAAACACTACGCCTAAAATGGGTTCTTCTGAAAACTCTTCTGCAAATATGCATGAAAATGATAAGATTAACACAGGAAGTTCGACATTTCCGGAATAAATGATTTTCAAAAGCCTCGATTCATCGCCTTACATATTAACAACGAGGCACGATTACATATGTTTTCTGTGGATCGCTTTGTTAAGAGAAGAAAAGAAGTATAATTTTGGGGGTGTGTTCTTTTCGCAACCTTTCTGTGCAAATACAATGGGAAATAACACCCTGGTATTTTAAGAAGCAAGCGAAACAATTTTCTTTTGCAACGAAAAAATACAAAAATGTCTGTTCTTAGAACTAACAAAAATTGCGACTCGTCTTTCACATACCACATGGCATACCGGATCTGAAATAATGCATGTACATAAAACAAAAGAAGGAAACAAGGGGAACAATAGGTAATCAGAAATTCGTAATCAGAATAACAGTGGTTCTTTTGTCTAGCGCAAATTTAGTCCGGTAAGTGAAAGTCTACCCACAATTGATGACGCACTGAAGATATTCTTTGTGTTTTGAACTGTTCAAGTTGACTTTTGATTTCTCAATGAAGTGCTAACTCTGGATCAGTTCAGACAAAGTGTTAATTTGGGTTTGTGTCCTTTCACTTTTAAATGAAGTTTATAACGTTCCGAATTTGCGACAACTTATTGATAGTTGCTTCAGAAATCGCTCAGTCCTCTTGAAAGGAAAGCAGCGATAAGATCTGGATCAACATAACTGGATTTGATCAAACTTTAACCGTAAGCCACCAAAAGGTAAGAGAATACCTCCAATAACTTGTTTTACACGATCGGATAGTGTAAAAAGGGTATTGAAAAAATATTTTATTTCTCAAATCCGTAACGAAATTTAAAACATTCGTCCACGTTGTGAGGAGTCCAAATAACGTAATCTTCGTGATAGATACTTCAGTAAAATGTAAGCAAAAATTATAGTACGCTATATACTGTACTGGTATATGCTTCACTACTATAGTAAGTAGCATAGCCTGGTCATTACAGTAACGCATTCCCATATTTTATGATGAGGTAATTAAAGAGTCTTGTTCTTAATGACTATGCCATTGATTTAAGTTTTAATTTGTATAATTTGCCTGTAACCCTAAATCACCTAGAGATCAATAGGATACTCGTTGAAATAAAGTTGATGAAAAGCTTTCGTTTTCATTTTGATGTATATATGGTCCTGACAAAATTTGAAAATTTGAGATGCCCTTTCTTCATCCTCTTTAGTGCAAGAAGGCTGAGGTACTGAACAGGGAGGGTTTAAGTTAAGTGCTTCTCTTTTTGATAATAAGATGATTATGTATTCGTCAAGACTTCCTTAACAGTCCCTAATAAAAAATGGGTCATTGCCTTTGGATCTGATCTGACTTAAGCCCGGTTTACACTACAGACAATTTTCGGCACGGCTCGTGTGAAATTGGCACGAATGCCTAAAAAGAGCTCGGCAAACTTTGTTTACACTACACCATTTTTAACGTATCAAAAATACCGTGCCAAAATTTTCGGGCCCGGGTAAGTTCTCTTGTAGACATGCGCAGTTCAATTATAATCAAGAACGTCCGCGTGATTTTGGTGGAGAATGAGCAGCCATCTTGAAATATACACAAAAAACCGCTAGCCTATATGAATTAAGGCTCAAATTTGGCCCTTTACACTACTTGTTCTATCCGAACCGTGCCTATTTTTTCTGCACCCGTACCATTTTTACCCGTGCACGGACTACCTCGCCGAAGGTCCCAGCATGGGGAAGAATTTTGGTTCGGCACGGATGAAATTTGGTACTGACAGGTTGTTTACACTGCAAAAATTTTACCCGAGCCGAACCTTTTTTTTTGTGGGACCCGTGCCAATTTCACCCGAGCCGTGCCAAAAAATTTCTGTAGTGTAAGCCGGGCTTTAGTGTTACAAGCATCTGTATACTACAGAGCCTGAGGCAACTCTTTATCGGCCCCTTTAAAGAGCTAATAAGACCAAAAAATTATTTTTTCTTTTTCTTTGGATTTCGAAATTATGTTAACCAAACACAAAGTCAAACCCACGTCTTATGCATTGGTTTCAAAAAGACACCCGTTTATTTTCCTATTTAATGGTCCGCCATTACTAACTTTAAAATCTTGAGAGAGCTGGAACGAGGAGAAGAAACTTTAAGAAACTTGATGCGATTCGTGTGTTCGAGGCTGAACAATGTGAACTACTGGGTTTACCACTAATTTGTGTAAGCCAATAAAGTTCTTTCTTTCTTTCGTTCTTTTAACTGAATATGCAGCACGGTAGTTTCGGGATTTCAGATTTTTAAACTCCTGTTTTGCATATATAATATGCTGTGTTTGAACGCTAAAATCTTAAGCTGGCCACAGTTGTTCAACGGGATAGCGCTATCCGCCGGAAAAATCACTATCCAGTGGATAAGTGATGGCGAAAGCTATTGCGCTAGCCGATGGATAGTCATTTTTCCGAAAAGCCCTTTGGGTAAAAATGAAAGATCAAACTTTTTCCAGTCAGATCAGTATGCAAACACACTTTCAAAAACTGGAGAAAAAGGAAGTGATTCAGTTTTTTTTTTATCATAGTGGTACTTTAAGGACGGTGCCTACTATTGTTATTGTGCATACGTTCTGCGCATCTCGAGATACTCAGATTTCCTATGGGTGGTGCTTATTAATACAGGGATATTTTTGAGCGGTTCAAAACTATGCGGAGAAAGTAGAACTTAGCAAGTGCTCTTGGTATCCAAAAAGAAAATTCGGGGTAACCACGCATTTTTCAGAGATAATTAAAATTTGGGAAAGAACGCCCTACATTGCTTTGAATTTCAAAGCTTTTTAAAAATATTGTTGTTTAGTTATCTTCGAAAAATGCGTGGTTACCCCCAATTTTCTTTTTGGATTTCAATAACACTTGTCAAGATCTGCTTTTCCCGCATATTCAGTAAACCGCGCAAAAATACCTTTGAATTAATAAGCGCCGTCCTTAGGGAAACTCCACGCCGATTAATGAATTATTTTAAACCAACAATTTAATGTTTGCAATCAAATTTATTCGACAGTTTTCTTCGAAAATGTGTGTAGCTAAAAAAAAAGTGAATTTCAGAATCACTTATTTTTACTTTCAAATTTCCCGAGGGCCGTCATCTTGAATATTTGTGACGTGCTATCGGGTCGCCCGTATTTTTTTCACAGGGCAACCACGACACGTGACAATTATTCAAGATGGCGGCGCCTGAGAAATTTGAAAAATAAAATAAGCGTTTTTAAAGTTAATTTATTTTGGATACAAATGCTTTCATTGGAAAAAGCAATTTTGATTGTTAAAACTATATTCTGTGGTTTA
The DNA here is from genome assembly GCA_949126865.1 of Montipora capitata. Lineage (NCBI taxonomy): Eukaryota > Metazoa > Cnidaria > Anthozoa > Scleractinia > Acroporidae > Montipora > Montipora capitata. Next base: position 6,688,491 of record OX421446.1, read on the forward strand.
ATAAAAGTTATTTTCTTGTTTTAGGGGTGGTTTCCTTTTAAGACTTAAGACAAAAGAAGAGAGCCTTGATCAAATAGCTTCCGATTTCCTAATAACATAATATCGACAGCGAACACTACGTTTAAATGATCTGAATCACCAATTCTGTTTTTCTTCATTATTTCTCCCGCAACTAGGATGAGAGGCTGTCATCTTTTTCTGTTGTTTCACCTCTCCTGTTTCATGAGGGCAAAATCTTCGGCCAAGCCTCGAAATGACGCAAAAGTGCAATCTAAGGAGAACAAAGAAACAAGAAAGTCATGGGCAACATCCAAGAAAGATTTCAAGGACGCGCCCAGAGCTGTTCTTGTTCTAAATCAGAAATGGCCATTCCAATCCATGGGCGATAGTTTCTTAAAGCGTGTCCGCAAGATCACCAAGTTACCCACCACTACAACACAATGTAAAATATTCTGCCGAAGCGGTTACCACCTGGAAATTCTTCCAAATGGTGTTGTTAGAGGGTCTGTTGATCAGGACAGTAAATACAGTGAGTACACGCGTTGTCTTGCACGCAACTAATTTTCTATAACCTTGTTAATAAGCTGCACTAAATATTAAAAAAGACAAGACACTTCCTGGACAATTATGTGACCTCTTATCAGGTCGAATAATTCCCTTTTTGAACAGTCCCGTCAGATAATTCCAACTAACTATAGATTCTGAAGACGAGGATTATATTGATCACCGCAAAATTGTTATTGTCCTTAGTTTTGTTTGAGATGCAGTCTTTTGGTCCGAGTCTAGTCAAACTGATGAGCATAAATACTGGCAGATATTTGGTAATGAGAAGAGATGGGACACTTCGTGGACTGGTAAGTGACATACCTGTGAATTAAAAGATAAAATGGATAAAGCGGTTAAAGTTGGTAAAGAAATTGTGATGGTGACACAGGAATGGGTTTATCAACTGGGTTAATACGGTAAATTGGTTGGAAAGGTCTGGTTTCGCGGAAATACTGAACTTTAGCCAGGACGACGACGAGTAAAATCGTCTGGCGTATGAACACATGAGTAGCTATGGCAGCGAGTAACTCCCATATATTCCTGTCACGGCATTTTCACAGACCGATTTATTTTTACATTGAATTTCTCGCGAATGAGACTCCTGCAGGAGCCCGATGAACAATCACAGGAAACTAACTTGACGTCATAGCGTCACCGAACCGGAACTACCTTTGTTTTCCTAAAACAAAATAAAAATATATCCTCACAGCCGTACAACCAGCCTTGCAGTAATATTTTGTTTTAAATATACAAATTATTTTCTCGTTAAATCTCTAAAATATCCGGCGCTTCCACTTTGTGAGGCTGGCCCTTGCATAAAAAATTGTCGGCTAGTTTGTTTTTCTAACCCTAACCCTAATCCTTAGGAAACTAACTTGATGTCATAGCGTCACCGAACCGGAACTGCCTTTGTTGTTTTGCGGCAAATAAAGTCCAAAAATAGATTGGTCTGTAAAAATGCCGTCACATAGGCTTAGTGTAGGAGTTCCTCGCTCCTATTCATGGGCTCCTTACTGGCGTTAAACAGAGTAAAATTTATAAGTGGCCTCAGGGAGTTAAAGGGCTAAGCATAGCTTAGCGACATAAGCATAAGCATAAGCTGACCGCGATTGCGTATGTCACTTTCTCGTATGCTTTATATGCAATCTCGTTCCCAGAGCTCATGATCTTGTGGCCGGCCGCCAAGATACAGATTTTGCCGCTGGCTAAAAAGTTCACGGGAACTAGGAAAGAGATTGATGCTCATGTAACAAGTGTGAACTTCGTTATGCTTCTGCATATGTCAAAGTGTAAACCATGCAGGCTTTATAGGGAAGATATCGTGGACGTCACTTTTTGTCATTATACGTGCCAACCAGAGCCTCATTGGCTGTCGAAACAAAGGGTCTTTTGTTCCTGTGGTTGGCACATTTACATTTAAATAACAAAAGCAATGTTTGTAAACATACCGTCTTCTGTAACGATTTCACGATTATTCCAAGTCGTTCTGTGTGTATCAACATTCCCGAAATAGAAATGGTATGAACGGTGCGGATGTTTGACGAGACTGACTGCAAATTTATCATCAGGTGCTCTCGTCATTCGCTTAACCTCAAATCTGATCATTTCATTTCGTTGTCAGGACGGCAAAGAAATGTATCAAAATGTCAAACGAACGTGTGGGGCGTGCAGAGTCATATTCACTTCCAGTTGCCGTCCGCGTAGCTAAACGCCGGCAGGGAGCTTAAGCACCCGCGTTTTTGAGACGCGGACGGCAACCGGAAGTGCGTTGTTTTCCCCTTTAACTTGTCTTCACACAACCTCGTTTACATTGCTAAGTATCTTTTCTCCATTAGAAATGATTAGTATAAAAACCTAGGAGACGCCACTTTCCTGGCACGCCAAATGTTTTCTCCCAGTTCCCGTCCGCGTCTCAAAAACGCGCGTGCTTAAGCTCCTAAGCACGCGCGTTTTTGAGACGCGGACGGCAACCGGAAGAGAGAATTTCGCTTGCCAGGACAGTAGTGTTTCCCAGATTTATTAATAACCTATTGTTTTGTGGCGTTTGGTAGGGGTCATCGTTTTCCTTCCTTAAATTAATCAATCTCCCTGGTATCTGTATAAAAATAACTCGCTCAGTAGAAACTCCTTCACACAAAGATATCGAAGTTATAGGCTCCACGTCGTTAGCTCTTGGTGTATGAATGGATTAATAAGAGGTAAATAAATGACTGGATTTTATTCCGAATCTGATTTTCATCTTTCGGTTCTTATCCTTTAGCACAACGGACGCAGTCGAGATTCACTCTTCAAAGAGACACATGAGCAGAACGCTTTTCATTCCTATGCATCTCACAAGTTCTACAGAAACCAGCCACATGATATGTTGATTGGAATCAAGAAAAATGGAAAGATAAAGCGAGCTACCAAAACTTTATTTGGACAGACTGCTACACAATTCCTTGTAATTAAACTTTGAGAAAAATTTCGTTTGATAAACGCCTTCACGTCCTGTCGGGATGAAACAACAACCCTCCATGCACCTCATTAGTATTCACGACGGCCTTTGAGTAATCCTGTAGCTGAACCTAGAACGCTATTTTCATTGGTCACTATGACTTGTAGCTTCGTTTGTTATCAGGGCTAATGATAAGTGCATTGTTTCTGTTGTATCATCTTTTATTTCCGTTCTCCAATCACAGGCCGCGTCCTTGGATATTTCATATTTTTGTCTTGTTTTGTTTTAGTCTGGTTTTTTTTTTGTCGGACAGAACATTGGTTTTTCCTCGGGTATGGATGAAAATTACACTCACATATCAATGTACAAAAAGACAAATGGACACTGGGCATATTGTATTCCTATCATTTTAATCGATGCTATTACAGTTTAATTATTTATCAAGTTATTTATTTGTTTACAGCAGACTTTTTTACCTGTAAATATGATATATCTGAGCTTTCAGCAATTTATATGTAAGCTGTAATCAACACGTACAGTCAAAAGCATTTCATCAGCTACTTGTAAAATAAAGAGGCAAACGTTTTATTACTGTCGGTAGTTAGGGTGTTTTTGTTTTTTTTTTTTTGTTTGTTTTTTTTTTGTTTTTTTTGCATTTATAAGAAAGACTTGGGAAAAGTGAGTCAATAAATAGTTAACAAATATTCAATGAAGTGGAAGTGAAATATCCACCAATAGTCACCGACAATAAGGTGAACAATTTTTTTAGCATATAATTAAACAATGAGTTAATATAGCACAAAACATCTATGCCTGCAACGATTACAATATATTCGGGCGCAAAACCCGCGCGAGTTGCTCAGAGGTGAATAGCAAAGGATATTTGGATTTTGAGTAGCGCCTTCAACGCTATCCACTGTTTTAGTACAAGTACATAGTTTACGTCATAGAAAGTGCGGCGTACGGGGTTTTATTCACGAGTTGTTTGTGTCAAAAACCCGAACGTGCGAGGAACGAGCGAGTGAGGGGTTTTGACACAAACAACGAGTGAATAAAACCCCGTACAAAGCACTTTCTATGTCGTGAACTGTTTATTTCACATAAGACGAGAATTTTCATTAAAATAGTTTTCTGAACGCAAATTAGAAACAAAAACTCACTAACAACGGAACCAAATGCAAATTTAATTTAATTCAATAACAAAGTACGATTTGCACGAGATGCACGAGATGCACGAGTGATTGGCATGGAAACGCCTTTACGCTATCGTTGATTGGTTATACTTCCACATGTGAAATAGCTGTACGCCATTCTGATTGGCTGTATAAGCCTTTTCCACATGTGAAAATAAAGCGTATAGATTTGTACAAATGAGCTTTATGGAATAAAATTCTCATGTTATGTGTAATAAATACCAATACGGTTTAGTATAATTTCAGAGCTGAACGAGGGTTTCCAGCAATTTGATTGGTTGAGAGATTCCTGATATGACGCTATACTCACCGCGCTAGGTGATGAATATAAAAAAAAAAATGGCTGCCAGTAGCTGGCCAACGAGGACATCTCGGAAATAAACATAAGAGCAGTTCCTAAGACAACTCAAATGCAACCAAGTATGGTAATAAACTTTTCAAAGAAAAGTCAGCCTCCTCGTCCCTTGAGGTTCAGTTTATTTAGTTTGAAACTTTGCAAATGTAAAAAAAATAGCAACTTACAGATCTAGCATCAACAACAACAACTGAAATAGCATAACAGAGTCGTAATTAATTTGACTTTATTTAACAGAACAGTTCGCACAGCAAACCGAATTCAAACAGACTTTGAGTCCATGGAAGTCGGAGAATTGAACTTTTTAGTAGTTATCGGCAAGGAAACAAGACGGAAGCCAAGAAAACAAGTTTGTTGTCAATCAGGACGGCCTTGAAACTGATTTGTTAAACAGACTATCGATTTCTCTGTTTTTCAGCTCTGAAATTATACTAAAACAATTATTCGCCTCAGGCTCAGTAAATGTTGGCGAATTTTTGCGTGGGACTCGGTAAATATTTGCCAATATTTACTGAACCTGAGGCGAATGATGGGTAAATAGTACATGCACTAGGCTCTTTGGGCAGCGGATAATCGCCTGCGGATCGACGCTTGTCAGTTCCTTTAAAGTAGGTGCTCCGGGTTCAAATCCTTTCCAGGGACTACTTTTACTGTTTTTCTTTTTATCTGCTACCACAAGTCCTAGGACAGAGTGATCTAAATGGAGGATAATACTTCATTTGAAGCAAAACTGACAACATAGTTAATTGAGGGACTGGTTATGAAAGTTTAAAACCTTTAAAAGACAATGTTGTTGCAATCGATGTTGAATTGACCGTGACAGTGCACAATCTTTTGTTTTCGCTTCGCATGGGCTCGCAATTTAGTTGAACATAATTTAATCGAGATATTTGATTGATTATCTTCTCGAAAAAAGATGTGTTTTGTGCACCGTCAAGGCCAAAAACACAGACAAAAACAAGAAAAAAAAAGACTTGTCGAGTTTCATAACCATCTCAATGCATTAACTGCGCTGACAATGAAGGACAAAAGAGATCGTGTTGTCTGGGCTGAGCCTCGACTGGGTCCAGCAGTCAAGGGAGAAGTCCTGGGGACGAGGTTGATGAGATAGTACCCCAAATGGTGTGAAAGTGCCAAACGCGCCCGATATTGGGCCGCATTTGATCTTAGTCATCAACCAATCACTTAAAGTTGTCCACCGGTCTTTCCTCTCGGAAAAAAAAAATAAGCAAAAAAAGGCAAGTACTCTTTTGGTTTTGTTACATGCTTTCCTTACATTTGCCAGCAATGTTAGGGAGTCAAACTGGCGTAGGGGCCATCAATCGCGCCGCTCACCTCTGTGATCAGTTTCAGTCGATCTCGACATTGTTCAAGAGTTCTTCCTCGGGTACTTTGATTTTCCGCGCAGAGAAATCAACTCCCAGCTAATTGCATCTAGCTGTGGTGCTTATTGCTGCCTCATTGGGCTTCAAGATAATACGTGGACCGTATACAGCGGCTGGCACAAGCCACATTTGTATACTTAGTAGTAAGCCGATACTGAATGCGTGTCAGATTGAAAGGAGAGGAAAACGTGTTATTCGGACCTTGTAGGGCAGTGAAAAAGCAAAGCCGGAGAATGTTTGGTTCGCTCTGATTTCATTTTATTAGTTTTCCACAGAGGTGCAACGAAAATACAATAGGAGCCAAGACAATTTTTGTCACCTTATTTCACAAGATGACAGCGACGTCTCAGCTCAAAACTCTTTCATAAGGCAGTTAATCAGTACGGAAGTCTTCTAAAAAGGCAAATAATGGTAAAAGATATTAACAGCTGAGATAAAATCATTCTATTGTTCAATTAATTTAAATCTCTTTTCCACAAAATTTTGTGAAAAACTTGAAAATCGAAGAAAAGTTGGTCAGGTTTGCTTCCGGCCTTCAATAATGCATATTACTAGTATGCGATGTACTTTAGTTATACTATTATACAAGCGCTGTTGTTACCAATCGTAATTCAGTGAGGCGATTGACCAAACATGTAAGTCGTCATAATCTCAACAGCCCAAAATATAATTTTGAACCATACCAAAACAGATCGCGTGTTTTTCAAAGGACAGTTTCCCTATACGCAAAATAATTCTTAATAATTATTATGTTCCAGCTACCACAGTGGCTGGATATGGCTGGTGAAAAGACCGTAAAGCGAACTGCATGTTTTCGTGGGAAACGCATACAAAGTAAAAAACGACTTTCGCGTTAAGACACTAAAGAGTAACCGGGAAAACTTTTAAGGATTAAAGGCACAGAAAAGCTTTTAATAAGCGAGAAGACATCACAAGACGTTTTAAGATTATTTTGATTGTACAGTAACGGGAAAGGACAATTAGCCAGCTCAACATAAAGAAAATTAGCTGTAAATAATCTGGTAACAGATGGGTTCCATTGTTATGTTTAAAGCAAAAATCACAGGGTACTCTGGCCATTAAAAAGGGCATTTAAAGGCGACTGGGCTGAAATCCGTAATATTATCTTTTTTGTCAACTTCTCTGAAATTGCCTCTCAAATTTCTTTAAATCAAATTGAATGAAATAATGCCTCATAACACTATCAGTAATTAAGGTAAATGAAAGCGCTTTTCTTATCAGTATTAAATTTCTCTTTTTTTCTTTCCGAGAACTGATAGCATTGAGCTGAAACTCGCAGGGTTAGCACTTTCACTGCATTGGCTCCTGACATGACAAACTAGATTTACGAAAGAGGGACGTCTACAGCGTCTAGTTGGGTATTGAGTTTGTAGTGAGCATTTCTCGGTGACACAGTCTCGAGCATAAGAACTGCCAATGACTCAAAACATCAAGCTGTGGGTTCACATCTTTGCGTTGATCCAGGTAGGTAAAATCATGTTAATGAAACCGCGAAACAATTTTTGTATACCAAATGCTTAAATACAACATTTGGTTCCGTAATATACCAATGCTGCAAGGAGATTTAAATTTTGTCTAAAACGATTTTTTTCTACGAATGAAATTTTGGACTTCAATAGAGTATGATCCATCTCATATATCATTTCATTCGTTGATTCATTCATCACGGGAACATTAGAACCCACAAATGACTACAATTGTAGGTGCCAACGTCAGTGGCTTTATCGCTCAGTTGGTTAGAGCGTCGCACCGGTGTCGCGAGGTCACGGGTTCAAACTAGTTGAAGTCCTGAGTTTTTTCAGCCTTTTCTACGCAATTGCAAAAATTGCGTTCATAACTGCGAGGATCATAGCTTCACTTGATTTATTTTTTTTCTTTCCTTTTATATACGCGCAGCTTGTAACAAAGGGAGGATCAACAGGAGGTAAGAACATGAAATAGACCGATTGTCATCAGTACTCAACTGAACATAATTAGCAGATTTAACGCCGGATTTAAGCAGCTAGCAAAGTTCCTTTCACATCATTATCATCATCATATCTTTATTTACCCTCGGATTTTAGAGTAGCTTAATGGAGCTAGTATCTCCGAGCATTTACGCTCCCAACGTGATATACCACAGAGAACAGACCAGAACACCGGGCACTCCATTTCCTACTCTTTGCGAACAGTTTGCGGGTTCCCTTCCAAGTGAGTCAGACTTATTAATTACTCTGTCTAACGCCAGACAATTATACTCGTCAATGAGAGTCGGTTCAGAGGCGAAAAGGGATAAACCAATGACGGAACAGCTCAATATGAGAGGATGAAAAGTTCTCTTCAGTCACAGCAGGAGGATCTGAATGGAGTTCAGTACCTCCATAACCGGCTTCCACAACATCACACCGTTAAATATCAGGCCCTTTAAAAACTGATAATAAAAAATGTCATGTTACACTAAATTTGGTGAGAATAAAACAAAATTACCCCAAAATGACCAGGAATTTCACAAAGATGTCAGTTGTGGATAGACTGGGAATAAAAGTATCAGATCATTAGCAGTGGTGAGAGTACTCGCCTCCCACCAATGTGACCCAGGTTCGATTCTCGGACCTGATGCCATAAGTGGTTTGAGTTTGTGTCGGTTCTCTACTCTGCTCCGAGGGTTGTTCTCCGGGTTCTTCTGTTTTCCTCCCTCAACAAAAACCAGCATACAGCTGATTCCAACTGGCTGTAAGCTGTGCTCCAAGGTCATACATGGACCGTATAGACTTATACAGGAACTCGTAGCTTACAACTGCAATTCAGTTCACCTCAGGTAGGGCATTTGAAGCTTAAAGCACATGTCACAGATAGTCAAACTACGAAGTACGTCTGGGAACTCCATTTTTTCATCATGTAAACAACATTTTCAAACAATAAACATTTAAATTTCTCATAAGCAATAACACTAAACCTCGCGCAGACCCTCAGTTCTCCTTAAATGTGTTATTTAAATTAAATATAGCGCAGTGTCGTCTGCAGCGCAATTCCAAGAAATATCAATTCAAGCGCTGCGGCGTTTTCATACCATAGTGAAATAACAGTATAAAGAGGTGACGAGGTCAGGTAAGATGGCGACTTTTTCGACGCCGACGGTGACGATGACGATGACGATGACGATGATGATGACGTTGACAATGACGATGACGATGATGTTGAATTTGACGTTGGAGTTGATGATTATGAAGATGATGACGATGACGATATCGATGATAATGATGATGATGCTGATGATGATGATGATGATGATGATGATGATGATGATGATGATGATGATGATGATTATCATATCTATTATTACTCTTTTTTTTTGTCCCGAGCAGATTTTAAACGGGGAGTTTTGAGAGAGCTATGGCAATCTGTTCAAGGCAATTATGTCGCAAATTTTACTTCTTCGTCGCGTTATCAAGATTCACCAGACATAAAAGACGCGATAAACCATTTTAGCGCGCCGTGGAACATTGGAGATAACTACGGACAAAGACTGACATCTTTCTACAGGGTAAGTTTAAGATTTCATCTTAATTCTTTGCTTTCTCAAATCCCATAATACACCTTGTTTATCCCCCAAAATTTTTCTAGGCATCGTTTTCTATTTCTCTTGGGACAACTTCATGTCCCAGGAGAAATTGCAAACAATGATTATGCAAGATTTTGGGGAAGTAAACAAGATGTATTATGGAATATGAAAATAGGAATTACAACAAACCAACAGCCAAACTAGTCGCCAAGACGACTTATTTATCATCAAATTTATGAACTTGAAGTGTTTAATACTGTGATCAAAACATTCACTTCCTTTTTTTCTTCCGATTTTGAAGTGTGTTTGCTTAACACCTAGCTGGCAAAATTTTTAGCATTGATTTGCATCCAAAGGCTGTTTAATTTGAGTGTAAGTTTTGGATTTCACGGTCCGCCATTGCTCACTTTCAAAACTGACCGATTGGACCTCGACCTCAGAGGGTGTGATCTAGGGAACAGTGACGTCATTTACTCACTAGCTTAACATTTCAGCCTGTAAATGCAGCGCATTGTATATGCAAAACACGAGTTTAAAAGTCTGAAAGCTCAAAACTCCTAGGCTGCATATTAATTCAGCCGTGTACACACGCATTGCATTCCTAAACTAGTGAGTCTTTCTCGTCATTTTATCAGCAATGGTGGTCCATTAAATAGGAAAATTCCAGTCAAAATAAACAGGTGTCTTTTTGAAATCAAGGCTTAAAACTTGGGTCGCTTAGTGTTTAGTTAGTATAGTTTTGAAATCCAAAAAAAAAAAGAAGAATTGATTTTTTGGTCATAGTGGCCCTTAAATTCGAATGGGTATAAACATCTTACTGACTGGGTTCGAGGGCAATAAAGTAGAAACGGCACGCCACAAACATGTAAGTTGCATCGAAGAAAATGATCGCTGCGTACTTTCTTAACTTGGCTTCAAAAAATTATCAACAGAGATATAAATCTTCCAAAACACCCCGCTGTTTCTTGTACAAGTTAAAAATTGAATAATGCTCAAAGACCGTGATAGAAGCCTTGATTAAAAATCCTCTAAATCTGTTGCCTACATAACTTTTTCAATATAACGGTTTCATAGAAAAAGTCAATAATGTACTCTTAGACTCTTAGAACCGGCCAATTAGTTAACACACGGGCTTTTTTGGGTCTCATCGTCAAGAAGTTAAAATTAATTTGCAGGTAAAAACTTCAATATTTTACGTTTGTTTTCTTTTCTTCCCAGGCGCCTAAGACAGGTGCATACATTTTCTACATGGCATGCCAGGATGAATGCGAACTATGGCTAAGCTCTACAGAAAAACCAGATGATATGAAAAGAATTCTTTTTGTTCCTTATGGTCTGAACCTTAGCTGGCGGAATGACTGGGAAAGGTAAGATCCTCGAAGTCGATGTGGGCGGAATTCAGTTGGTGTCAAAAATAACAAGTGCTACGCGTGACTGATTGAAATTCTTTAAAGTTAACCAGCACCACATAGCGAAACGGTTTAGGGCGTTTTGGGCGATAAGAATAAGATCTCTCTTTCCGATCTCTTCTTTTCCTCACTTGACTGTCGTTTTCGTTCCGACATGACAATCTTCGTCCCCCGCCGCGAGAAAGAGCGGCTTAATGCAGTCTTCTTCTTTGTCTTGTCTGCCAAAACAATAGGCAAGGCGGTTACAGAAGGACCTATGCTTGATTCGACTCCAAAGTTTATTGTAGATTAATTGGAAAGGAAGATCATTTAGGGCGACTTCCGCTTAGGAAGTGGAAGAAATTAAAAATGGCGTTCCAAGGAGCAACTACACGTGTCATGTTGTCGCGCTCCGATCATATCACATCATGTGGTTACAGAAGTCGACGCTAAGAGAAACTGACTTTCTTTTCTAAAACTATCTTACATGAAATTCACAAATCCCGGCACTATGCCTTACTCTCCGTCTCTTTACTTCCTCTTGGCAAGCTATTAAAAAATTATAAAAAGTTTAAAAAATGAAGGGCGAAAAAGGATCAACAATTTGCACAAATAATTACTTCAAACACGTCAACTAGCAAAAGTTAAAAGCAACTTAAGTCCCCTATTACACTATCATCAACTTTTACTAAAGAAACTCGACCTCCAGATTCTCGGAATACTCGAATCGCCCATCGCAGACAAGAACCTCAACCTCAATTACTGTCCTTTGTCTAATTAATCCAAAGAGTCTTCACGGTCGCTCCCGATTCCCCTTAATTATCTTGTCTGGGGTCACGTGACCTTTTAAAATCATTTTTGGATGTCATGTACTCGGGGATATTTTCTTGTCAGGAATATCATTATCAATTTGGAGCCGAGCAATTCGAAAACCTTGCGCCTACGCAAGCCATGCAAGACGTTCAAAGGATTTTGTACAGAAGATTTGATAGGTTGTCGAAACCGAGTTATTATTTTTTGACTGGGTGTTTTTTTACAGGTGAATATACCGAGTTGCGAGTTTTCGACGTTCAACGAATAAAGTGCCTAGCTACAAGTTAGTCGTGATTCGTAGTGACAACTCTTCAACCTGGGAGGAGACTACACTCCTTTTGTCCAAACAAGACACCATTGTCTGTAATTGAGGCGATGATCTTCGCTATTTACAGCTATCCTTTTCTGCTTGGGTTAACACAAATTTAGTTTCCACCTTGCTAGATTCAACTGCTGTGCAAATTCTACAATGATGATATTTTGTAGCTTTTTTTCGCACTGAAAGAATTAAAAGCTGGTAAACTGTCTGTCCCCATTGCAGATCATTTGACCGTCCTGTCGTTAACAGTCATGCACATTATTATTTCTTATTTTGCTTTTTTTTCCGGGAAGGGGGGAGGGTCGGGCTAGACCATTTTGGGACCTTCAGTTCGTATATTGATCTTTACTGATGCAATTGTTTGTTTAACCTGCGAACGCAGACGTATTTCCGGCGGTCGTTTCGAGAGGCTACTGTTTGTTATATGCTAACGGAAATTTCCAATTAATAATTATAAAATGTATCGTACTTTTAAGAGAGGACGTGTTAAAATACTTTCTGATTGTGAGCCTAGCATACTAAAATAAATGGAGTCGTCCTTTGCAGAAGTCGAATCTGCGACCTTCCGATTACAAGTCGGACGCTCTACCACTGTCAGCTGCAGAAGACTCGTGGGTGCTTCGGCAAATAAACTGGGTTTAGACGACAACGACAATTACTTAAAGAAATTTGCTATTTCTCCTTAGGTACCCAGTGCAGATATCGTCTCCAATAAATTTGTTCAGCGGTGAGTTCTACTTCATGCAAGCCATCATGAAGGTGGGCGTTAACACACACGAGCACCTTGGTGTAGGTGTGCGCCTGCCGGATGGACAAAAGCACAGGCCGATCGTGATCGATTATCTGTACTGTGAAATACCAGGTAATAAGAGAAATTTAAGTGAACCAATTAAAACACTAGAATCGCAATATCCCACTGGCTGGTCCGATAAATCAGTTATCGGCTCTGTACCGTATGATCCCTTCAAGTTTGCCAAGATGAAAAATTTTAGGTGGATTTCCATATCACGTGGTCGAATGTTCCGAAATTATTTAGAGTTCATTCATTTGCCCTGTTGGATATGAGTTAAAACTCAATTTCTTCTTCTTCAGTTTAAAAAGTAAGTTGTTGGAAATTATAGAGGTAGTCTTCTTAGTAAGAGTCTTTGTCTTGTGTTTTTATGTACTAGAAAAAAAAAGCGTTTCCTTTCGTCTCGTCCAAGGCGGTGCAGCTTTAGAGGGTCACGTGATGTACACACGGGTAACCAACAGCAATACGGTCTGTTCTTTGTACTGTGCGCGTGACTTGAACTGTCAGTCCTATAATTATGACCAAGAACGAAGCAATTGTGAGCTGAATGATGACGTGAGCGTAACAAACACCCAAAGACTGTTGCTTAGTGAAGGTGTAGATTACTACGAGAAAATGGATCTTCATCAGTCAAGACAGTAGAGCATAACAAGGACTTCAAAATACACGCCAACGTCGTCAACGAAAAATTATTTAAATTGCATACAGTTTCTCGTTAAGAAAAATTTATCCTTCACCATTTTCAGCAAATTAGCGAAGCTTTTCAAGAGCTGATTTCCTAGGAACCTTTTAATTTCGTGTTGTCTGTTCCCGTTTCCATAAAATTTAAGATATTTTAATATCACGTTGCCGTTTCGCGGAGATCGAGAAAGAAATGTATAAAAGCTAAAAAAGAATGAGCAAAGTTCTATGATTTTATTTTCTAATTTAAATTATATTATCTGGTGCTGTTCTCGTCTAAACTGCCGCGTGGTAGTTTCTTCATGCCCAATAATTTGTGTGAATTAAAATAATGGAAATTACAATTCATCAAAGGTGCTCATTCCCCACTCTGCTAAAAATTGGGTGTAGAAGACAACCGGAAACGTTTGAATGGAGATGGTGGAAGAGTCCGCAAAGTCAACCTCGCGGCCTTGAGCGAATCTCTTTACCGGTTTGGTAACTGCAGCCTTAAGTTCTACATCTTGATTTCCCATGACGTCAAAGCGGCCATTTCGGTGTCCCTAGACTAAATCTTGCAACCCAAGGAGCTGAGCTCCCGTTGACAAAGAAACGTGGAAAATGACTCTTCATAAACACCGTACCTCTGGTCTAACTTAGTATAGGCTGAGTCGTTCCTTTGCTGTCACTTGCAGGGTTTTTTTACAATGAAAATTATGAAGGTCATGTGCTTACGTTTACTGGAACCCAACTGATCTTTCGAGGTGCTTTTTTCAATCATGCACAACATTAAAGGCCGGGACACACTAAGCGATAAGTCGCTGCGACACGTCGCGGGGACAAGTCGCCGCAACAAATCGCCTTGTGTGACACGGTTAATTTCATGAAAATCATTGTCGCTGCGGCAGAATTTTGTCGCCGCGATCAGTCGCACGAATTCAAACCAGTTTAAATTCGTGCAACTAGTCGCAGCGACAAAATTAGCGAAAGCAGCGTTGTCGCATCGTGTGTACACTTCCCGCAACAAGTCGCTGCGACAAAATATGAATGAACCAATGAGAGAGCGTCATATGTTCAGCCATATTGAATTATAAAACTAGTTCACATCCTCCCTCATACGAGATCACCACGTGGTGCTCCGAACAGGCGTCGTGTGGCAGCGACTTGTTTTGCAAGTAGTACACAAGGAGCAACTTGTCGCAGAGACATGTCGCTGCGACTTGTCGCCTAGTGTGTCCCGGCCAAAGACGAATCGTTCCCAGGGCTTTTCTCTGCCGAGAAAAGCCCAGGGATCTAGGTTGAAGACTACTAAGAAGCAGGTCTCCCAGTAACCAAGTGCATTGATGCAAATATCGTAAGTGCATATCTTGCTAGTCACTTTATCCCTATCTGTGCCTGTCGCTTTTTCGTATTCCTTCTAACTGAAAACGCTAAGTTTCAGAATCGTTTAAGTTGTTTTCAAATTTCTTGAGCACCGCCATCTCGAATAATTGTGACGTGTCATGGCTGCCCTATTGTTACTAAACAAAAGTCCGTTGTATTGTTGACGTAATATATCAACCATAACCCTTCACAATCTAAATGGCAGCCTCCAGAAAACTTAAAACTGAACTAAGCAATTGTTAAACTTTAATTTTTTTTTCTGATAGTTTTTCAAAAAAATTAAAAATAACTAAACAAATTGTAAAGATATTCTCTAAAAGGAGTAGAGGTTTCCTTTACGTTCGCTGTTGTTGAAGCAGAGGAATAAAAGGGCGAACAGCTCAGTTTGCGTTTACTTTATCAAGACCGACATATAATTAACAATTATTCCATGAGTGCGCGTTGGATATGAGATGGTAAATAGCCAACGAGGCGCGTAGAGCCGAGTTGGCTATTTCCAGTCTCGTATCCAACAAGCACGAATGGAATAATTGTTTTGTTAAATTCTAGCTTAAACTCCAAAAGTTTGGAAGTACGAGATACGAGCGAAAAAAGCGTGAAAATCAGAGCGAAATCGAAAAAAAACTTGATAAAGATGCGATGTTGTGTAATACCTGGTTGTCATACAGACGCAAGTTCGTCACAAAAACATTTCTTACCTTCTCGCGTACTTCTAAACGTCGGAATTGATCCAAACTTTCCACAAAATTAAAAAAGGGTTTTTTTCTGCTATATTCGGAGATAAATTTCGCTATTCGGCAAAAAAAAAAATAGCTTAGGAACGCTTAGCGAAATCAGTTGTCATATAAGGTCAAACTAACTGAGGTATATGAGCTGATAACCGAGATTGAGTAAAGCAATCAGAGCACGAGGACGGCGCGAACTGGCTTTAAAGGAACCTCCATTAAAACAAGAAAAAACTTTAAACCACAAAACATAATGTATACAATCAAAAGTGTTTGAAGTTTTTTTCTTGTTTTAATGCATCCGAAATAAATGAATGTCAAAAATACTTGGTTTTGGTCTTCAAAATTTGAATAATTGTGACGTGGCGCGGTTAGTCGCGGTTGTCGTATTAGGGAGTTTAAGAAATAGGGAGTCTAAGCAAAGACGACGGCTACGGCAACGAAAACGTCAGTCCAAAATATAACTTAGCGCTATCGCAAATATTTCGCGATTATTCCGTCTTGTTTACCTTGTACAATACGGACGAACTATCCTGTAAACGGATGGGTACGAACGGTTTTAAAGTCAAAACAGAAAATGAATGTTTCATTGTTCAGTATGCTCACGTTGTGGTCAAAACCTAAAATTTTGTGATTTCACGTTGTTGTTTTGTGGAGTACTGCAGAGAAATGCACGGAAATTCGTGCTGCACATGCAGCACGAGTATTTTTTCTTTTTTTAACCAATAATATTCTTGCATTGTGGCGTTGCCGTAGCCGTAGCCCTCGTCTTTAGGGATTTTAAGAAACGACGACGGCTACGGCAACGACAACGCCAAAAAGCAGTAATATTATTGGTTAAAAGAACCAAAATGATCGTGCTGCACGTGCGGCACGCATTTTTGAACATTTCTCTCCAGTACTCGTCAAAACTACTACCTGAAATGACCAATTTTAAGGTTTTGACGACAACTTGTGACGTGGACAAACTACAGTGAATCTTTCAGTCTCACTCTTTACTTCAAATCCGTCCGTACCAATCCAGTTATAGGACACTTCGCTCATACTGACTAATCTAAACAAGATGGAATAATCATGAAGTACTTAGAATAGCTCAAACTTATATTTTGAAGTGACGTTTTTCGTCGCCGTAGCCGTCGTGGTTTCTTAAACTCCCTTTTGTTTAAACTCCCTAATGACGACGGTTACGTATAATATACGGCTACGGCTACGACAACGCTACAAAATAACAACAACATTGGTTAAAAAAGGAAACAAGCGTGCTGCACGTGCGGCACGCATTTTAACGCATCTTTTTGTGGTAACGACAGCGTGAGCATCTAAATGTGAACCTGTCATTTTCTATTTATAGAGCGTTTTCACATGACGTCACGGCTGCCATGTTTGTGTTCGAAAACAAAGGAATGGCGGCCATTCTCTATTTTCGAATTCCCCATAATACACTTTGTTTGCCCCCCAAATTTTGCATAAACTATTGTTTTCAAATGCTCTTGGGGACACTGCATATTCCCAAGAGCATTTGAAAACAATGGTTTATGCAAAATTTGGGGGGCAAACAAAGTGTATTATGGGGAATTCGAAAATAGAAATGATGGTTTAACAAACTAATCCTCAGGGATTTGAACTCTATTTTTATGCCAATACTTCCTTTTGTTTCAGTTATCCAATGAGGCGGCTGGTCACGTGAGTGAAAACGCTCCATACTCTGAAACCGATCGTACCCAACTTATTCTTAGGATAGTTCGCCCACATTTTCCGACGTGATGGCGGCGTCCGGGAAATTTTATAGGGAAAATAAGTGATTCTAAAATTATTTTTTCCGAAACGGTCAGACTCTTTGTCGAAGAAAATCGTATTCATTAATCGGAGTGGAGGTTCCCTTTAAAAGAGTAAAACAAAGATGGCGTCCCGGTTTTTGCTGTGCGGCGAACTTAGAATTAATTTCTTTCCTTCGTTTCTCGAGCAAATTCAAGCAATTACTTTTCAACAAATATCACTAAGAGAGAAACCAGAAAAACAGTTTTATTTTGCCGACATTACCTAGTGCGGGTGATCTCCGTCGGCAAAAAGCTCAAAATTACACGATAATTTGCAACTCTAAGACAGCACTTGTTGAAATTAATAGAAAAATCGGTTCTCCAGAATTCCTATTTTGCAATATTTGAAATTCTGTAGTGCCGATTTTTCTAGTTCCTTAACTTTCCATGAGACATTTTAGTATTAGCCTTTCATAATATAAAGTATATGAAATTCAACCTGGAAAAGGCAAGATTTCCACGATTTATCCGAATCGTCTTTGGTTATATTGGACTGAAATCTTAATACTCAGCTTCATCTTTAGATTGCTGTAAGGTTCGTACACAGGAAACTAAAGGCCTCGCCAAACGCTCGCAACATTTCAACGCAACATCTTGCAACATTGTTGCGACATGGGTTGAACGGGCTGGCCAACCCCAGGCGCGCAGCAAAGTGGACCTAGCGCGCGTGTGGACCTAGCGCTAATGCAACAATGTTGGACTTAATGCGCATGTTCTAGCGCAACAATGTTGCGTGAACGTGGCCAAACGAGTACAACATCATACAACATCCAAAAAGTTGCTCGAAAAATTTGACCGTTTTCAAATTTAGTCCAATATCATCCAACATGTTGCAACATATCGCAATACGGTGGCCAAAAGTATGCAACATGTTGTGCCCAACAATGTTGCAAGATGTTACGTTGAAATGTTGCGTGCGTTTGGCGAGGCCTTAAGAAGTAAGAATAGTTTTCTGATTGCGCGTGCTCAGAATAAATACAAAAAGACAGTAGTCATCTCGGGTCAGAGCAAAATGCAGACGACGTCCAAAAGGAAAATGAAACCGAGCGTAAAATGTCGACTGCGGAGACACCCTACCTTGGGCCTAACCATCGTTCCAGGCTCCTAGTATCCTTGGTCTGTTTCCGCTGTGTGCACTTTACCCTTGGTTCGCAATATGCATTTTACACTGTCCGGTCCTCCTCGTTCACCAATCTCAAGTCCCTAGTGTTTCTATCTAGAGGCTTTCGGTCGAAATATTAAATTCATTTTGTACTTGCCTCGACTGAGATTTCACACACACACACAAGCCAACCAAAAGAAATCACCCTGAAGGTATTAGGACCATGTCTTTAGAGGCAGGCCATGCCACATATTGTGAGGGATGCGCGAAGCATTTCTTATAAAGGAATTGCTTCAACTTAGGGTTGACGCGTGGAATTCGTCCAATTTTGGGCGCTTTCCTCTTTGTCAGCACTG
>OX421446.1:6712321-6747321 GCA_949126865.1 Montipora capitata
ACGCTATGTCTTCTGTTATCCCCACTATACGGGTATTGAGGCATTCCAAAGGTATTCGATGAAGTCGATTGATTCAACTGGAAATTGCCAGTCATGTCCCTTAAATCGGGAAATAAATTACTGTTGTCGAAGCCGGGTTCCGCAAATCCATCCCTTGAATTATAGCTCGCGGGTAGGCCCGCTGAAGACTCTATTTTCATTGAACCGTGGGATACATGAACAGAAGAAGCGTCGGCTGGTCTCTGACTCTGTGTAAGACTACTGGTTGGTATTATTGCCTCTGAACACGTCACAGTCGCATTTGGAGGCGGTATACCTGATCCTTCTAGCAAGTTTATTTTGATGTCGTCGAGGGAATTAGTTTTCGTGTGCTTCATTTCGTAAGACAATAGATATCGGGAGTACTGGTTTCGAAGAACATTCACAATATTCGGCGCGTCTGTTGGCAGGTTTAGCTCCTCCAAAACATCTTGCCATAACTTTCTTCTGACCACCTAAAAATAAATTTCATTGAGTCTCACCGACCAAAAATGCACGTGTGAAAGATAACAAGTAATGCTTCCTAAACGGCAAATATCAAGTGAAGACACAGGGCATCGGGAACAGAATTTGAACAAACAAAGTGCGGGAAAAACTGGAAACAATAGACCATTTCAATTGCACAGTTGTGTGCTTAGTGACCTGGCCTATGAATGAAAGTGAGGCTGGAGTTGACCTTGCTTTGATAGAAACCTCACTGTGCTTTTCTTATGTAAATTCTTTCTAATTAGCATGACAACAACATCATTAACATAAGAAAAGGAGGGAGGTCTGTATCATAACAAGGTCAACACAGCCTCACTTTCATTTAAAGGCCACGTAACTAAGCACATAACTGTAAAAAGGGTCTATACCAATGGTAGGAAAGGGTGGAGGTGCCGAAAATGCGTGGGATAACGTCAATCTGGTGAAGACGGCGGGGAAAAAAGGAGGGAAGCTTGGATCAATGCTAACGGCTGTAAATAGAGAGAACAGTGCTAAGCAAGAAGATTTGGGTAGGGGAGGGGGGAGGGAAAATGGTAAGGACAGGTAACTTACTTCCTGTACGCCGCCTCTTTCCCTGACAGCCGTGTAAAACTTGTAAAGGTCGAGAGGCTGCCTTTGCAATACTGGAACCTGCGTGATCTGGGTACCTAAGAGACAGACAAGACATAAATACCAATTTGAGTGATAAGCTGAAATTGCCTAATGCATTCCAATTCGTGGACTAGTGATAAATTGCCATTCGAGTTTCGAGACCATCTCCGACATCCTGGCTTTTCTCATGGTTTTATTTATTACATTAATTTTATTTCTGCTGAATACCACGAACACAAATGAAAGAATCCGAACATAATACGGTAGTCTCTTTAACAATACCTTGGCTGTTCATAAATGCCTGATATTTGTCGAGAAACTCTTTCCTCTCCAGTTGATCAGAAACTTCATACAACTTGGAGAACTAAAAGATGAAGAGTAACAGAAAACAAGAAACGTATTTGAGTAGCATGAAAAAGAAAAATATGTAAGTGTAACTGCCTTTTCTTTTAAGTGTAAGCGCTCTTTGCTTTTATCACGGGAACTCAATTCTACAACTCTTGAAAACACTCAATCAAACTCAACATGGTAAGAACCTTAACTGGTAGAAAAAATCATTCTCTGTAATTATCATTAGTGAGCTTTCAAACACACAAGTGGCTTTCGTGAAGTTCCTAAGAAGCACATGTCATTTGCTGAGAGTCGATTTACGGAAAGACCCTTACTCTTTTCGAGAAGTGAGTGGGTTCTTTAACTTCCCATACTATTTGGTTTCCAACAAGGGCTATGAGACGGGACCTTCGGTTTACAGTCTATATCCGAGAAGACTTGAAAGTCTAACCATTTGCGGGTGTAATTGCAAAGGCAGCACTTTCTCCACAGTTATTTTAAGACTCCAAGAGTAGGTCCGGCCGGGAGTCGAACTCCCGCATGGCAGCCCGATGCTTAACCAACTGAGCCACCGGTGCAAAGCATAGTAAAATTGAATTTGGGCCAGAAAACAAATGCAGCCAACAGTGAGGGGGTGGGGAGGTTAACTGTGGTGCAACAACACCTGCATCTTATGCCACCGGACCACGCGCACCCAGAACACGTTTGTAAATACTGGTCATTAAGTTTTTTTCCTGGTGCCCCTCCCAAAGTGGGAAAAATACAAAAAAAGGGAAGGATGACACTTGCCTTTTCATACTGCTGTTGGGGCTCTCTTGATGATGGGAACTGATAGGAGGACTACAACAAAAACAAGTAAAAACATCAGATATGCCCAGAAATGCAGTGATTAGAATGTCCCCCTTGCTCTTCTCACGAGCTTCAACACTCGCATCTGGGAATACAGACCAATCAACCTCACAAATTGTCCCCCACACTCCAGTCCTCAAATATAAAATAAGCAGCAGCATAAAATTTGCCCTCACCAAAAAATAACTATAACCCCTACAAACTTAGCTTATTGTTGCAAATAGGTAGCAAGTGGGCGCAAATATAATTACGGGCATTTTTGGACATACAGTAACTGAAAATCATTGGTCGTAATTTCAACTTGAAAATCCCTTGGTGAGTTATCATTCCGCAACATGATCCACTCAAGTGCAGGTCAGGGGTTTCATTTGAAGACTACACCACCGTGTATGTTGTTAGAAATGTTGTCCCTCAACGCCGGCTACTCTGCCTTGATTTTCACTCAAACCCTCGTAAAAGACAGGAGTGACCGCCGCTTACACTGATTAGCCCAGGCATCTACTTTAAAAGTTATTGAAACCCCTGGGAGCTTTGGATTTAAAGGGATGTATAAAAGTCTTACCATAGAGATGGGATTGTTGGGCAACGACGGATTGATTTCATCCAGATCATCAAATGATGATGTGATGGACACGCCTGATGGAGAAACCCCCGGAGAAAGGCCAGAGAATGTGGACAGAGGTGAAGTTTGAGGTGACCCTGACTGGTCCTCTTTAATCATAGCAGACATGTCAAGGTTGGAGTTGCTGCTGTGCTGTTGGGTCTCACCACTGCTGTTTTGACCTGCAAAGATAAGGGGGGGGGGGAAGTAAACTGATGGGTTTTACATTTTATTGTTTTACACACAAATAAATCGATTTATCAATGAGTCAATCAGTCAACCAATTATGGCTAATTCGCTATTTTCACAAATCCAATAATGCAGTTCATTTTGGGTGTTATTTGCATTAAAATAATGGACATCCAGTTCACTGAAGCATGATACAGTCCCAGAGTAAATAACATGTATGAACCCCCTAAAACGTATATATTGCATTACAGGAATGGCAAAGTAGCGAATGCTGGCCCCAGCAATGGCAGCAGCATTACCAAGTAGTTAGGGTGGCAAGGTCCATGATTTCAGTCCTGGGGCCCGTTTCTCGAAAGTCCCGAAAACCTTTCGGGCCCTTTTCGGGTGTCACAATTTTCTCTGCATCTTATGAACGAAGGGATCTTAAGACATCAAACTTCACAATCATTTTGCTCTTTGCGATTTTGAAAACATGGCAAAAGAACAGCTTGTCAAAACAAGCGAATGGCAGTTTCGTAAATCGCTTCTCGCGCCCGAAAAGTTTACAGGACGTTCGAAAAACAGGCCCCTGCACTCATCACTAACTGGAGTTGGTCTGGATAATACTACCTGAAATTAGCCAGCTGGTGGCCTTTCACCAGTTGGGAAAAGTTGTTAAAATTTTTTATAGTTGCAATGATGACTATTATTTTGGCATTATTACATAATGTATATGGCTAGTGTTTCTGGCCGATATAATGCATGCTCTCTGATTGGCTAAGAGCAGCTAAACACTACAGCATTATTCTCCTGTAATGCCAAAGGGCCAATTATGGATTATGCAAATTAGTTTTTTCTTCTTTAGAACCGTTCTGTTAGCCATATAATAAACAACATAAAAACCTTGACCATTCCGGCATTACAGCAAAATCTCAAGCCTTGGCCTAGCTGTATTGACCTCGCTGTCGCTCAGTCAATGCGGCAAGACTTCAGTTTGAGAATTTGCTGTAATGACCTCACTCTCGGTTATCAAGTCATTAATAATGAAAAGAAAGCCTGAAAAATTTAGGTTTGAATGGAACTTGTACCCATAACCTTTGCGATACCAGTGAAGTGCTCCACTAATAATTATAAAATATTTAGGACAGTACGTGCACTCTCATTGGTCAATAGCTGTGTTTAGATGAGAGTATGTAAACACGGCTGTGACATCACAAATTTTGATTGGTTAGGTGTTGTCAGATGCACATTTTGATTGGCTGGTAGGAAACATGAGCATGTATCAAGAAAATCTGTTTCAATCAAGAAGTAAAAAGACCAGCATTTTCCTTCACTATTTTGTCTTATTTTGAGAAATATTTTATAAAAGCAATACAGGACTTCTTCCTTGTTTACATAGCCTCATCTAAACACTTGGGGAGTTGGGAGAATTCTCAACAGTTATGCAAACCCAAGACACACAACTGTCTTGTATTCCCCCAAGTCCTCTACTGCTAAATTGAGCCATATTGAAGCTCAGCCTGGTCATTTTGTAAGTTCATAAATTTTGAGCATACCATGGGCAGTAGACACTTGTTGCCGTGAGGGAGACGATTCCATTGTAGGTGGTAATGAGCCCACTGATGGTGGGGCAGATCCTTGCAATGGGGGCTGTTCACCATTGTCCGTAGGCAGTGATGTCTCTCCTGCCCTCATGGATTCAATCATTGCTTCAACATCCTCTGCTGTCGGCAATTCATTCAGTGTAGGTGATGGCACACGTCCTACAAAGTCATCAAGGAGTGTCATTAATTTTTTTTATGTGAAAGCTACAACAAAGATCAATAATTATTGCAAGGAGACATCTATGCAGACAAATAATAAAAGTATAAACTGTTTGAGTAAGGCTTTGAGCTGCGTCTGAAAACTTTAATCCTAGCTTTTGCTGCTCTACAACCTGGGAAAGATTGTGGTAAATGTAGTCAGAAAATTAGGTCACAAGTACTGTAAATCGTATATACAGTGTACATTATAGTTCAAATGATAATCTAATATTATCTGCATTATAATATTAGTGTGGTGTATCCAAATAATAAAGAAAAACTATTATATAATTTGCATACAGAGTTCAAGCTACTGTCGTTAACCTACTGTGCTACATGTATTATTACATTTATTAATTTCACAAGTTTGATACAATATTTGCATCAAATAATTATGTACATGTACAAGATTTACACTGGTTCACCATTGACAATACCCAGTAAAACCTCCCATTCACATTGCATGTGTCACTCATTGCAGTTGTTACATTACTTTGTCACCAAACAATTTCAAACCTGTTTGCACGTTTCCCATCATGGATCCCAACTGCATTGGTGACATTCCTGAAGGAGTTGTGTTTTCTGACACCTTACTTCCCATGATTATCTCCTGAGGACTAACATAAGGTGACCCTGAAACCTGAGCAGGACTGGGAAATCTTGCCCCAGAATTTACACCTTCAAGCACCCCTGCTACAGCAGCAGCGCCTGGTCCTCCTAAACCTGAGCCTCCTACACTGACTGATGGTAGGCTGCTATTTGTTGCTGACATTTGGTTAGCTGGCATAACGAATGGTGGAGCAAGTTTTCCAGGAGGATAGTTTGGCATGCTTCCTGTTGAAGTGGGGCTATCTTGTCCAAAATTAGGCATGCCAACAGACGATGATGTCCCTTGAAATGAAAGATGTTGACACTAAAATTTAATAAATAGTTCAACAAAAAAAGCAAATCCACAGAACTAAAGTACTGTAAGTTTGGTCACTCAAAAGAGCAGCAGGTACAGTAGCAGCAAACCGTTCCATTCACAAAACAACAACCACAATATGAACTAAACAGCTATGTTCCCGTAGCAAAATCACAAAAGGAAATATCATCCAAAAGAACAAATGTTTCTTGCTTTGGGTAAGTGTTCTTTCAAATCAACATTTCGACTTGACACACTGCATTGATCACACATTACTTAGCATACAGTGTAATTCAACTTTCATTCCCAGGACTCAATCTTTGAGTATATACATAACATACTCCTTAAACCCCCCACCCCACCATAGGGCATTTTTGGGGTGATTTTCAAGCATTGGGAGTTTCGTAATTCAACAAAATACGCTAATTTAAGAGCTTAAACCAATAACCTAAAATTGATTGAATTTGGATCTGATGACTGAAAGGAATTAATTTTTAGGTATCTTGTACACTGTAACAGATACGATAACTAGGTTTCACCAGCAATCACATTTCTTCCGTAGAGGATAATAAAACAATCACTAATTTTTTGGTTGTTACATCTACATACCATCAGGGACATTCCGCAACGGTGATCCTAGAGTAACATTTGGAGAAGGAGTGTGCCTTGCGTGAATGGAACCAGGGAACGGTGGTGGGTTGCCCCGTGAGTATCCACCTTGGGTGCTTCCGTACTTGCTAAGCATTTCTGAAGATGAACCCATCCTTCCAAGAGGAGGGTTGCCATAAGATGGGGGTGTCGATGGCATGGCATGCTGTGGATGCTCTGCCATCCTAGTTGAACCAAATTCTTGTCCTGGTAAATTCTCACTTGTATTGTTAGTGGAATACCTTCCAAACATGTCGCCAGAGGCTGGTTTTGGCAGGATGGGCTGCGGATGTGAAGATGGCATTCTCGGCATTCCTGCTGGCGGTTGTGGGTATGACTGCTGCTGTTGTTGTTGTTGCCTTGGCTGCGGTTGAGTCATGAATTGCATTTGCTGTGGAAACTGAGGCTAAAATGCAAGTTTTGCAGATATCACATTAAAAGGGAACAGACATACTGTCCTTGTCATTGTTTGTTCCGGTCTCTGATCCCTGAGAGACAAGACAATTTTACTTGTCAATGGGGGCTTCTCTAGGAGCGAATGGGATACAGTAATAATAGAGGACGTTTTCTGGTATCACTGTTGGCATATGAAGGCATCTCAGTAAACATATTTAAACTTAAATATAACTTGTCAATTAAGCTACCTCCCCAATTTTAAGCTTACAAATTCAACAATAACAATAACAACAATAATAATGACAATAATAATAATAATAATAACAATAACAATAACAATAACAATAACAATAACAATAATTATAAAACTCATTAATAATTCATGATGTATTTCTGATACAGCTTTCTCTTCATTTACATAAATAGTTCTTTCAATTTTCACGGTTAAAATGTCTTGAATCACCAAAAATATGTAGTGCATATTAACACTTAAATGCTGACATTTCATAAGCACAATACAATATTCGCGCCAGTATTGTATCGGATATAAAATGTCTTGCCTTCAGCTCGGCATTGTATATCCCATACAATACGGTCGCTCGTATTGTATTTAGTACATATAATAAATGTAATAATATAATAATAGTCATAGCTGATTTCTTGGAGGCCTGATTTAAAAACAACTTAGGAGCTTATGCTAATTAGGCAACATTCGCAAACAAAATTGCCTCATAACCTTTTCATTGAAAACAAATTCCCTTCCTGGCCAAAGAAAGTTCTGTCCTACAACAGTCAAAAGATTATACTTTCCAGTCTTCTTATGTGCGTGGAAAGGATAAGCCACTAGTGGGAACGGTAAGGCACTGTTTATAAAAAAGGATCCAATGTCTTGTGTTGCTCTCTCCTTGGTGGTTTATCATGTTGGGTAAAGAAATCCTAGCATATCTTATACTACATAACGTACATGTACTATATACTCACTGGAAGGCCAAATAATGCAAATGACATGGCTTTATAAGAAGTAACAAAATAACAATTATTGTGCAGCTACCTGAGGATATCGATGCTGCATCTGTTGCTGTTGAAATCCACTGTAATCCTGCGAGGGCTTTGGCATTTGACCTCCCATTCTCTGTGCCACCTGTCCAGCAAGATTTGGCTGTCCCACTGTTGGCCGTCCCATGGCTATGTTCCCATAGTACTGTTGTGATTGTGGCGGCATACCTGCTGCCTTCATGCCTCCTTGCTGCATCATGTATGGTGGATATGACGGAGGTGGAGTTTGTTGGGATTGCGACTGCTGCTGAGAGTTGCCCATCATCATGTAAGGGGACTGCTGTTGTGGAATTCCTGACTGTTGAAAATAAGCAAATCATTGTAGATACTTTAGCACTCATTTGACCCATAAAATTACTGATGTTTTAGTCTTCACTAGCACTCATTTGACCCAAAAGTGAACTGTCCCATGGAGATAATGTAGTTACACTGCAACATAGAAAACTGATGTAGCTACACTAGCACTAACTTCACACAAAATGGGTCTGGCCATAAAATTAATGAGGTTACACTTGTACTGATTTGACCCAGTTTGAACTGGCCAGGCACAAGTCGTTTCCCATCTTGACATTACAAATTCCTTTGAAGTTCGTGAAATCTGATGGAGAATATGTGTAGACCCATGTCTCTTGCGGCTGATGACCACCAATTTTGTTGACTTTTTTGGACTTTACTTTAATGCCAGCAAATGTTATTTGTCAATGGGAGACCTGGTTAAGATCAAAATTTCAGCGAAAGAGGATTCACGGCCCTTTCGATAGGTCCTCAAGGGTACGTCAAATAGGGCATCGCCTTTGACTTCACCACAAGGTAAGTCAAATGTTTTCCACATGCATGTCCAATGATTAAGACCTCAAAAACCAACATTTAACTTGATTTGCATTAATTTGTTGATTTCAGTTTACAATGTCCCCAATCAGTGCTCCAGCGCTAGAAGACTAGACACTTAAAGTTCCTTTGCTTTCCCTCTTTTCCTAAGACACTACAATTAACATAGTCATAAAGCCGCATTTACCACCTGATCACATTGGAGATGTATTTGACACGTGACATAGAACAGCAGCTAAACAAAATGGTCTTATTCTTGCACTTGACTGTTCATTTGACAGTGTAAATCCAATTTTTCATGCCATGCAGAAATCAAGGGTTGAATGAATTACTCAAAAGCACTGGTGCATTCTTCCATAAACTTTACAGTTTCTTCAAAAATTGAACGGTATGGAAGATTCCAATTTAAATGAAGGTAACTAACATATTCTTGTGTCTTAGTTCAGGCAACAGTTGTTTAAATGGTGGATTACATTATCTACCCGAAAAATCTCTTTCTATCAGATACATGTAGGTGGATAACAAAACCAATAATTATAGAGTCAACAAATACAATCAAACCTTTGAACAACTGAGACCAGAATATCGGAATCATTTAATGTCATGCAAATGTGTTTTTTACAAATCATCCCTGTCGGTTGTCTACCATTGATGGAATGTTCTTTGCACAAAAACAATTAAGCAAACAGTAACAATGTCATTGACAAACACTGGCCCTGTTTTCGGAAACTGAGTGCATGTGGTAGCGCAGTAACTTGACACAGGGCTTCATTCCAACTGTCAACTGAGCTGCATTTTGTTTTGGAGGGCATTATTATGTAGCTCTTGTAGTACATGATATTGTTTTGGTATCGTAAATCATTATAGTGCCATGGTAGATGTCTTTGGTAAATAGCCTCCTGAGAAGACATGTAGTTACTAGTAAAATACTGTGAAAAATTGTGTAGGCCCCACTCGTGTATAAGCTGCACCCTCAACTTTCAAGCATGATTTTGGAAAAAAATAATCAGTAAGAAACTCCAAAAAAGCACTGTTGTAAAAAAAAAGTTGGTTGTTTGTTCGCACAAAATCTAATGTTTTATATTTGCAGCGACATTAATAAGTTAATTAACTCTGAAAATACCTTTTAAAAGCTCCTTTTTAATCAATTTCCCTATTCCCTGTGAATGACAACAGTTGTATTCATTGCTAAAGCCCACAGTTGAAATGAAAACAATAGAATTTCACACGAAACGCGCAGGAGAACGATGCAAAACGTTTGCTTGGTAACCACGCAGTCATTTAACCAGGGAAGTCTGGACATGGAAACGTTTGCTTTGGCATCAGCTGCGCATGGATATCATGTTTATCAAGACGTATGGAAGCCATCAATCGGAGAAAAACGAAATGAAACAGTCGGTTATTTGCCTTGCGAGTTCTTCCAAATAGTGTGGTAGAAATCAGTGTTGAGGTGATCGGTCGTAAACGACATTGCAAGCAGCTGTGTGGAGGAATGGAGATTCCATGCCAGTTAGATTTTAACTGCTCAAACAAAGTGCAAATGAAATGCTTGAAAGACCTAATTGCAAGCAAGATTCGGGTTTAGAACCTGAAGATGCAAGCAAACGGCTCCTTTGGGAGCCACCGCTTCTAACCAAGGAAGTTCTCCCAAACAGTGTGGTCTTTTCTTGCATGTAGTGGAGAAATCAGTGTTGAAGTGATCGGTCGTAAAGGACATTGTAAGGAGCTGTGTGGAGGAATGGAGATTCCATGCCAGTTAGATTTTAACAGCTCAAACAAAGTGCAAATGAAACGCTTGAAAGAACTACTTGTAAGCAAGATCCGGGTTTAGATCCTGAAGATGCAAGAAAATGGCTCCTTTGGGAGCCACCATTTCTAACCACCGAAAGCAGTGATGAACAACAGGTTTCAATACGTTTCATCTTGAGTTACTGAAGGTTTTCAGTTCAATTTGTGACCCCTACAAGCCAGTTTACTCCCTCTGAAAGCAATGGCCTCATGGATAAGCCGCACCCGCGATTTTTGGCCCAAAACTTAAACAAAAAGGTGCGGTTTATGCACAAGTCTTTACGGTATTAAACCCAGAAAGATTCAAGAAAATAAATGGGAGTCGAGAAACACTGGCTTCAAGGCTGACATGTTGATCATTTTCAAGTTCCCTTACCACTTCTTTTTTACCACAAGTTTGAGCGTGCACTCTGAGCGTCTGACAGCTTTCTAAGACAAAAATTCACTGAAGTTAATCCCTGTCCGGCAGGGTTAGTATTTGGATGGGCAACCTCAAAATATACGACTTGCTGTCAGAAACATAGGACCGAAAATTCTATTTCAACACTCAAAATTGCGAACTAAGTAAGGTACAGATTTTGTTAGCCTGCCTTATGCAAAACAATTATTGATGCAAAAGTAAATAAATAATGATGCACAGGTTTAAGGAAGAGCACCAGGACGTTTTTGGGAAGTGTTGATCGAGAATACAAAAAATTGCCATCAGCAACAAAATTTGTGAAATGAAAACAACATAAATTTTGTGCAGTGAGTATAAAAAGTTACCATCAGCGAAAAACATTTTGAGAGATTTTCGCTACGTTCAATTTTGCTAAATATCGTACTTTTGGCTGCACAAATTGCGAAAAAAACAAAGTGACACTGATTTCAGCTGCCACTGGTGATCAAGTTGCCTTGGATGTTACTAACAACTGTTTGCTGTGACCATAGTTTCTGCAAAGTCAAATTTTCTCTCTCCTAGACAAGGTTAATTATCACCAGGTAATTCCACCGTTTTGGAATTTGAAACTGCTTTATTAGTCATCAGCGTCCAAATCCTTGCCGATTTTGGGGCTCATTTGTTGAAATTCAAGCACGCTTCCAACAGACCTACACAGGCCATTTCTGCTTCTTTATTTTTCATACAGATATAATTTTTTGAAAGAAAAGTGGAGCGACAAATTGCATGAATAAATTATAAGAGAAGAAAGATGCTATCAGTGAAATCAGTGGACAAGGACTAGCCGATATAATGTACATGTTTACCAATCAGCAAAATTAAAGTAGTGTTGCCGAACGTACACTTGCACTCGATGACTAAAAGATCTCGACATATGCGAAAACTAAGTTGCGATTTTTTAATGTTTCATTTAATTCAGAAGAGCTCATCTTTCTCTTATTACTGGCAAATTTTTTTACCAGTGCTGTGGGAATTTCAACACAAACAAGCTGATGAAATCTACATTTTTTGCTGATCAATCGCATGATAAAGATGGCGATAAAAATAGTTTTCTACTGTTTTTCTTTCCATTGTGAGGAAACTACTGTTGAATGTTTTTTAATGCAGGCAGAGAAGTTGAGCCGGTCTTTAAGAGTAAAAATATTATGGTCAATAATGTACTTAAACAGCTTTCATTCTATTTTCATTAAGAAAATTAAGAATGGAAAAAGACGACAAGTGGTCCGCAAACAAACATAAATTATTGTTGTAATTCACGAAAAACGTACATTAGTTTTGTAGTTCATGCACGTGCTGCAAGCCTACAAATCACTCACTCACTCACTCACTTATGGGAGTGCACTACTGCAAAAACAACAAATATAAAAATTTTAGTGGGACACTGTCAATTCACTTCAGAGTAAAGCCTATCGCTAGTATTTTGGGTCACGTGACATTTCTGAAAGTGCAAGGAGAAGATCATACTGAATGTCGAGGGAGGAGATATCCATTCATACAACTCTAAAAAACAGATTAGGAACTTGGGAACTTTATTTTAGTGTGTAATCTTCTAGCGCCGTAGAGCACTAATCGGGGACACTGTAAATTGAAATTAACAAGTTAACGCAAATCAAATCAAACTTTGGTTTTTGAGGAGAGGGGAAACCGGAGTACCCGGAGAAAACCTCTTGGTGCAGAGTAGAGAACCAACAAACTCAACCCACATATGACGCCGAGTCTGGGAATCGAGCCCGGGCCACATTGGTGGGAGGCGAGTGCTCTAACCACTGCGCCATCCCTGCATTCCAACGATTTCCATATTTCCTATACAAAGCAGCAGGCAAAGGCACTTTTAAAGCACTAAAATTGTCATAGGAACAAATCTGTAGCCTGAATAGATAGAGGAGTGCAGTTTCTAAAGAAACTGGTGCTGAGTTAGTGGGGAAGTGGAACACAGAAATGGCTTTATCTTCTGGGTTGATATGGTAAATGAAATTTGAAAAGCCAATGTCCCTCTGACAAAGGGCTAATCCTTGAAACATCAGCTTTCAAAGGTTTTTGAGATACATGTACATGTACATACATGTACCAACCCAGTTAATAAACCAATTTCTGTCTAGCCTGAATAAAGACAAAGGATTTCTGACTTTTCCAGTCTGGCTAAAAACCTGGTGTAACATCCATTTCATATTCTGATAAAACTATGTCTGAACTTTGTGTACGTACTTCTTTCTATGACCTTCTCCCCTTACCATGATCAATACAACAAAAGAGTCTTAGTCTGAATGGAGAATTTTACCAACTACCTCCTGAAATGTGATGTATGATCCACCCACCTGTAGCAAGTACAAATATCAAAGTGAATCTTGCCTGTAGTTCCCCAAACCACCGTAAGAGGGACATTTTCCTTTGTAAATTTTAAAATTGCCTATTTTTTTCCAGTAGTAAAATGGTAAACTTCTAAACTGCATCATTAAACAGTGTGAAGATGCAGCTGCATCTGTCCATGGTGATTAATTAAGTGAGGTGGGTAAAATTAATCCTGGAGTACAAGATTAGATTGGAGCAACTACCTCCAGTGACAATATCACAAAAGTAATATAACTGACACTATGATATTTTTAGACACAATCACAACAATGTGAATTGTACCAAAGGATTACAGAGGTTGGAAACTGAATTTTGCCCTGAAAAGTCACCATTAATGTACAGTGTACACAGTACATTAACTCTATCACAAGAATTGTTAGTTATACCGCAATAACATTTCAAGAATATTGGGCCACATACGGTGTGTGTAACACAACTAAAATAGCAGGTGAAACACACAACCACTGAGACAATAGTCTTTCAGAAAACATTAAAATGTTTGTACTGGTAAAAGTTCTATATGAGTCAGATAAACAATTTGTCAAAATGAACAAAATGAAAATAAAAGTTACACTTGATGACACCAGGCCTGCTATCAAGAATTTTTCTGTTCACAAGTCTTGTCACTTACAGCACTTTACAGTTTTTCAGATCAGCTGATTATTAAACAAGTTATTATTTTCCTATGCTAACAAGTTTGAAACCTGATAATTACTAGTCAAGGATTAGGCCAATTGGAGTACAATAAAATTCAAGGGGAAACCTTTTAATGCCTGTTTTCAACAAAAAAAAATTGAATTTAAACTCAACGGGTAATCTTAGTAAGAATAGATGCTAATTGTATTCTTAAAGAAATTTACAATGTAGCTAAAAGGAATGAACATTAAATTGACAAAAAAGGAGAAATTTGTGAAAGTCCTTATTTGTCATTGCTTAATTCACCAAAGTGGGTTCAAAATGATCTTTATCCAAAGCGAACTTATTTCAAGGGCCACGAGAAACATCAATCACCAGTAAGTGACTCTTGAGTGCGCATACAGCTGTAATGAGGCATTTTGGCAAGACTTCCGGACTGCAATTTAAGACATTGATGCTATGGAATGATCAATCCCAAGCATCATCAAGAAAATACAATAGACATGGTGAATGAGTATGACTCTTTCCATAACCTTCAATATAAATAATAGCAAAAGCGCGGCCTGCAACAGTTTTATGAAATTAAAGAAAAAGGTACAAACACAAAGTGGAACCACAGTAGGTTTTTGTTTGTAGCATAGTTTTCTCTCACAGATGCAAGCTCCAGCAGTTTGGGAAGTGAACAGTAAAAATGTCTGCTTTAATTAACAAGAGCCAGGAACTGCTCAAGAGACTGGGATGTTAATAATTAACTGTAATAATTTTTACTATAATTATTACAATAGAGCAATTCAATGACCTGATGTCAAGTTGAGTTCAAACATTCCTTGTTTTGCCCCCCAGAATCAGGTCAGGTCTTATACTCATTTGGTTTACAAAAACATCTTGTCCATGAAATATAACATTTGTGGCAACTTCACAGGTGGAAACTTGTGCATTTTACTCTGTCTAATGCCAGACAATCTTTCTCATTAACAAAGGCCAGTATAGATATAAAAAGGTTGACAAGCATGGAAACTCTAGGGCAGACCAGCTGGCCACTTACAATCACAGCAGTTACAGTTAATTGTTTTTTCTCTAAACTTATACATAACTCTTTACCACTGGTATAGATGATGAACCATCACATAACAAGACTAAAGCAGGAAGCCTTTGGATGGAGAAATACACGTACTTGGGTTTTACATGGCCAGAAAATTCTGAAATTCACCATGCATAAACCTTACTTACAACCTTTTCAATTATTCACCAAAACATTATTTTGTTTGCGCACACTAAAAATTCTATCCATCAACCCCTTATGATTCAGTTACATGTAGTTACACAGCATATCTTCTTTTGTGAAACATGAATGGGGTCAAAGGAGGAATATTCCTTTTTCACATATCGTCTAATTCCCTTCTTTTTAAAAACAAGAGTTTCACCTAATTTTTTTAAGTACATGTGCCAAAGTAAAAAGGCAACTTGTAAATGACTGTTATGCCAAAGCATCTCTTGCTGAAAGCCAGAAAAATTAACAGGCCAAATTCAAAATGATACAAATTTTTCTCAATCTAGTATCCAAGGGATGGACTGAGCAATTTTCATTAGCATCAGCTGATAACAGATAATTTCGTCACATAAAAAAGGTTCTCTGAAACTGCTCCGACTTTTTTTTTAATGAAAACTGGAATGACATGTCCATACAACACACTTTCACCAATGTGTCGCTGGTCATTATGATTAAACCACAAAGGCTAAACTGAACTGCAAAGATTTTGCCTCTCTAGGAATCCCCTAGCAATACTTTGAACTGAAGGCATAAAATTAAAACATGAAATCATGAGACATCATTAAATAATATTATTGCAAATCTAGTAAACCACCAAGCTAATTGCATGCTGCACTGCAAATGTCAGCGCATAACACATTAGCCAATTTTAAAAATTAAAACAATACACTGGAAGAACGAGATAAGACTCATAAGCTGTTTACGATAATAAAACAGACCAAAAGTAACTATGGAATCACTTAGCACAATAATTATATAACCATGACAAAGAAAGTAATCCCAAGATTTCTATAGAAATGTGAGGTCAACCATAAATGTCTTCTAAATTAATCCTTTCAAGGCCAATGACTGATCTGCGTCTAAGAATGTCTACAATTATTTATAAATTGTCACCGCCAGAGCCAATCAGACAAACTGGTAGATAAATTACACAGGTGGTTATCCAGGTTTAAATTCTATTGAAAACTGTACACAAAAAGTATCTTACCGGGCATCAAGTTGTACGTTCACGAAGAGGTTTTTTTTCCTTTAGCAACGCTACAACTCGCTTCGCACTGCTTTTAGCTTGCTTGTGAAATTCGATCACCCTAACGCTCAATTCGACTCCGCCATTATGAATATTCGGCGGATAAATATTTCAAGCGTATGTCTGCTTGTAACCGTAGGAATAGTTAGCCAACAATCTCTCCACAAATGAAACTACGAACGCCTTAAAATACCAATAAATGTAAACAATCCGTTAATGGTTATAATCTGCTCTTACCTGTAATTGTGTGCGGCCCATCGGCGTGCCAGGAGAACTATTTGTTGGTAAATTTGATGAACAATGGTTCGACGTCTGCAGCCGATTCTGCCACTGAAACTGCTGGTTTGTAATCATATTTCTATCATCTGGCTGCGAATTAACCGTTCTTTGGCCAGTCTGCGACGTGCTCGAGTCCTGGCCGTAATAAGCTGGCGAATAAGGGCTCGGCGTTTGGGGATTCAACCCCCTTTTTGGTTGATTTTCACTCTGAGCAGAAACAAAGCCTTGCTGGGAGCCATATTGTTCTGATACGTTCGGCGCTCTAGGTGCGATGGGAACTTCGCGAAAGCCGTGGAGTAGCATTTCCTGTCGAGGGTTATACCGATTGAACCGGTCTTGGGGTGTTACAGAAGGTTGATTTGTCGCCAAAAGTTTTAAATTTGTGGGATTAGAGTTCGATTGAGAGAGATTTCTAGACGATACGACCGCGTTCACAGCAGAACTTCCTGGGCCGAGAATTGATGAAAGTTGATTGTTTAGATGAGCAGATCCTAAAGTTGTAGCTGCTCTAGACTTGTTTGCCAGTCCGGGAGATGAATTCATGGTCATTTCAAATCCGTTAGCGTTAACCGTTGCTTGGTTTGTACCACTCGTACTCGACGTCGCCATTTTGTTGGGTACGGAATTTCCCTTATTATTGTTATCCGCGGGATAATGTTCCGAACCTCGAATATAATCACGTAGCTCTTCCAAAATACCTTGGTTTTGAGAAGCTACAGGGCTATTCGAACCATTCTCTCGTATGTACGGGTCGAGGAAGAAATCTTTGCCCGCTCGTGGAAACGTAAAATGATGATTTCTATGTTCCGTGTTGGATACAGGCTCCTTATTGGTAAGCTGAAGGCGACGACTGTTTGCACCACCGTTACTCGCATCAACCCGAGCAGTTTGCGCCATTCAGTAGCGCCCACAGGCTTTTCACGACACCATAACGATTAAGGAAAAAATTCCAAAGCATCTGAAATTCTTTGCAGACTTGCACGTGTGGCTGTAGCTCGCCTAGCGATTCTAAACGTTGTAAAAAAATACCGCCTTTATGGATTGCTGACGGTGAAAGCTTTTCACACACCAGCAGCCATCTATAATCAGCACGTGTTTGAATGACAGGAGCGAGGACGTTACGTCATCAGGGCCATAAACACTGCGCACGCAAGAAACCGGGACATAAACTAACGGTTTCCTCGTACAGCACTCGTTTAAGTGCCTTAGCTCATCACGGGTCATTACTCTTATTTTTTGTATTAATGTGTAATCAGAAACTCATGAGGGTTGAAACGTGTAACGGCCCCTTGTGTGCTGGGAAACAAGCTTCCGAATATTCAATTTGCTAAGTACCATATTTGGAACAACAAGGGCGAGGGGTTTCCAAATATGGTACTTAGCACTGAAACATTCAACCAATCAGTTCGCACTGAATATTCGGAAGCTGTGAACGCGCGTTACACGTTTCAACCCTTATGGGTTTCTGGCGTAATC
Organism: Montipora capitata; assembly: GCA_949126865.1. Classification (NCBI taxonomy): domain Eukaryota; kingdom Metazoa; phylum Cnidaria; class Anthozoa; order Scleractinia; family Acroporidae; genus Montipora; species Montipora capitata. The sequence goes on from OX421446.1 coordinate 6,730,284, forward strand.
TTATATATGTCTTTATCAACGGTTTAGATTTCACAACTTTACTGGTTACTCATTTTACGCTCCCCGTTTTTGGAGCCCTGGAATAATTCACTTTTCTCTTTACCGAAGTAATTCAAAAATGGCTTTTCGGGTCAGAAAAAGTTTTGGACGCTTTAAGAGTTCTAGCATAGCACTGAAACACGGATCTCAAGCTTAAAGTTGCAGGGAGATCGAGGAATACGTTACCCGGGATTACTCGAAGGGCGAGTTGTATTTTTTGTTTAATTTCTTCATTAGAACACAATAGTGACTTACATTATGCAGCCAAAACTGCATTAATCACAGCACGAACTCACTTACTAAATTACAACAATTGGGACATTACACTAACATTGTCACGTGAATTCGGAGTCACTACGATTCAGTTTGCTCACCAATGGCGCGGAGTCAAAAGCTCTCTGATTAAGCCTGGCTTCCCGGGGACGGCTTCATCTCGCAAAACCACTAACAGCTGTGTGGGGAAGTAAAAAAGCAAGGCTGGCTCCTCGCCTAGTGATTTTTATAATTCCGATATCTCGTTTCGTCTCGCCTGTGTGCAGGCAAGCAATTGCCTTTGTTTTGCTTGTTATCATTGGCTGGCATAAATGTAACAGTTTCTTTTTGTGCCGGGATGGTATATCATATTATTGTGTTGTCTGATCAGGAGCCCGTGATAAGGAGCTCATATTTCAGCACTCGAATTGATGACCCGATACAGGAGAGCAGAGGAAGCTATTTGTTGGACGACAAACACATTCGGGCACATTCATCCAATCCAATAGTGGACGGCAAAGAAACGAGCTTTTCATGCAACACAATTGCAATTGCAATTTTTCCTTAATTAAGCGCACTGCTTATCTGACACCGGGAATGATAATAAAAACTAACCTAGCTTTTTACCGTGTTGTTTGCACGGACCATAAGTCTGGATGTGCTCGGGGTCTGGGCTTTTTACCGTGTTGTTTGCACGGACCATAAGTCTGGATGTGCTCCGGGTCTGGTCCAGAGGGAAAAGTTCATTTGCCTCAGTTTTGACTGACTGAGGCACTCTCAATGTTTACCAAGGGAAATTAAGTCTCGCGGGGAACAAATTAATGGCTTCCTGAGGGGCCAGACCAACAAAACAAAACAAAACATTTGTTCTACAACGTCGAGAAAACCATAATTATATTTGCAATCAGCGAGATTTGGATACGGTCACATGACTTCTAAACAGCCAGTGATAGTCTGTGTTATATGCACGAAAAAAGTAGCGCGAGTATCTGCGAGTTTAACGTAGTTTTCGAATTAGTAATTTGCAGCCTCTTTCTTCATTCTTTTTGGGTTTTTTTGTAGCATTACACTGGAGAACGACAACTTTGCAAATAAATTAAATCGGTACACAGAATTTATAACGTAAGCATGCCGGGTTTGATGTTGACCGACGACCGCCGTTGCTGTTGCTGTTGCTGTTGAACGTTTTTCTTTTTGTGCTATATAACAAATCGACTGGTCCCTCGGGAAACAGTTCATTTTGTTTTCCTCGAATTTCAATGTTTCCCTCAGCTGCGCCTCGGGGAAACATTGAGATTCTCGGGAAACAAAATGAACAGTTTCCCTCGGGACAAGTCATTAAGTGTTTAGTGTTAAGAATGTACAACGGACGATAAAGAACTTCAGTACAAACTGGATAAAAAAAAATGATAAAAAAAGTGAAAGTTCGTGTCAGTCAAAACAATGTAAGAGAGAAAAGCAAATGAGAATCCTGTGTGTTTATGAAACCAAAAATGAGCGTGATTTAAATTAACTAGTGCGAATAAATCCTGCCCTGGGTGACGAAGGGCGGCTGTAATTAACGGACAAACGATTTATTCCAATCGGAGTACATATAACAAGTTATTCGCTCTTTATGTGTGAAAAAATGAATTTAATGAGCACAATTTTCAACATGGTTAGTCTTTGTGCGGGTCCATTCCATTGCTAGATCTAAAATAAGGCATATGTGCTAACGCTCAAACGGCGGATTACATTGGAATAGAAAAAGCATTTAAATTTACTCTAAGTGAATGAAAGTAATGTATTTTTTTTTCCAAGAGGGCACGGTATCGAATCGTGCAATCCAATTGGTTCTTCGCGTGGTCCGGATTTTCCTATATCTGCCTAAGGGAACGTTGGCGCTCGGAAAGTTTTTGCCCTTGACCTTAAATTTCCATTTTTTGACACCGACTCAGTCGACATATGTATCCAAAAGTTAGCTTCAAAACATACTTTTATTATAAAAGAGGCTTGGAAACAGAATTCAAACTTAAAAACTTTCTCTCTGAAATCGTTCAGTTTGTAGCTCGCTTACTGCATTCGATGTCAACAGAATCGCAATGCACGTCAACACTGAAGGACAAAAGTGATTTCAGAGAGGAATTTACCAGCTAAGGGACGGTCCGTATAGCGAAAAACTGTGACCATGGTCTTTAAAAAGCTGCCCCGGGCCGTCGGCAAATAACATGTTTCCAGTGCGTTTTATGGATGAAGGAAGAAGTCATGATCTTTCCACCTAACTGGACAATTCAAGTAAGTGTATTGTCTCGCAGAGGTCATGAGTTCGAATCCAGCTGCAACCACCTGAGTTTTTCAAGCCTCTGTAAGAGACAATTGCTTAAATTGTCCATGTAAGTACGAGTATCGCTTCTCTGGCTCCCTTTCATAATATTACACTCTCATTGATACGCCTTTTCGTAGGACCATTTTGTTTCTTTCCAGTTTCGACCTGGTCGGGGATAAAAAGTTCACTTTGATCAGTAATAGGGGTCTTTAGATTCTAGGACGAGGACAAGAACGAGTACGAGATTTGACTGCCCGTTTTTAGCGAAAATACTTAGAAAATTTATAACCCGGACGATTAATCTTACTCTTTGTTAGCAGTATAGGTTGCTCATTTATTCTTATTGCCGGTAACTGAGTCTTTTTGCTGATCGAAAAATGCCAAAACTGAGATCAACTTTTTTGCATGTTCTTCGTTTATTTCAGATAATCATAAAATTGATCGTTTTGGGCGGTTTGTTACTGTGATCGTTTTTGCATTGGAAATATTTTGTAATTTGTGAGTTTTGCAAATTCTTTACAATAGTAGTAATATTTCCGAGCTACATTAACTTCGTTGACTTTTCAAAGGCATTTGACTGCATCATCAGAGAGCGACTTTGGGACATTATGGGGCAGTATGGCATCCCTGACATCTTTGTCAGGACTTTCAAGGCACTATACCATCAGAGCTCAAGCTGTGTTACAGAGGGCGGAAGGTATTCTAGCTGGTTTGAAGTGAAGAGCGGTGTGCGGCAGGAGTGCGTGATATCTGGCTTCATCTTTGTCTTGATCATGGACTGGGTCATGCGGCACACAAACAACAGCAAACGCGGCCTGAGATGAAAGCTTACATCAGTTCTAGAAGACCTGGATTATGCTGATGATGTTGCTCTGATTTCAAGCAGATTTGCTGATCTCCAGGAGAAGGCTGATAGACTAGTAACCACCGCCGGCGTTGTCGGGCTCAAGATCAACCCGCGCAAAACAAAGACGCTTAGGATGAACCACAGATGCACAGACTACATAAGGATAGAAGGAGAGGAAGTGGAAGATGTGGAATCCTTCGTGTACCTAGGTTCAGTACTTGCCAAATTTGGTGGCACAGAAGCGGACATCAAGAGGCGACTAGCACTAGCTAGAATTGCCTTCACCAGACTTCAGAATATCTGGATGTCAAGCAGATTCAGCCAGAAGACCAAGCTGCGCATCCTGAACTCAAATGTGCTGTCCGTGCTACTGTATGGAGCCGAAATGTGGAGAGTGATAACAGCTGATCTCAACAAACTGGATGTGTTTCACCGCACATGCCTGACGAGAGTGCTGAGGAGATTCTGGCCTAACCATCTTAGCAACGAAGAGCTTTATGAAGCAACAGGGAGTACGCCGGTATCAGCCCTTGTACAAGTGAGAAGATGGCGATGGATAGGACACATATTGAGGACTAGTCCTAGTAACATCTCCAGGACTGCACTAACGTGGGCACCTGAAGGTAAAAGGAGGGGAGGCCGGCCGAGAGAAACGTGGAGAAGAACTGTGGAGAAAGAAAGAAACCAGCTGGGATGGCATTCTTGGGGGCCTGCGGTCGCATCGGCGGCAGACCGGGATGGATGGCGCAATCTTCTGGCCGGCCTTAAGAGTCCTCATGTGCCCGATGAGGATAAGTAAGTAAGCACATTTATATGCACATTTGTTTAACTTGCACACATGTAGGCAGGACCCCTCCCTCATGGAACACTTGCGCGTTCACCACGAATGGAGAAGCAACTCAGCGGCTATCATGCGGAGTTAACTCCGATGAGCTGGTAGAACCCTCTACTCGTAAACAAAGCCTAAAATTGCAGGTTTTTTTTCGGTTCCTGTACGTGGTTTCGATAACGTTAACACTCTTGCTAGTAAAATGCTAGTAAAATGCGAGGATGGAGTCGGGGTAGGGATGATTGTGTTTTTCCAATTTTTTTGCTTATTTTTTAATAATCGGGATGTGTCCTTCATTTATGGTGCAAATTAGTCAAAAAATTAACTAACCTATATCCTAGTTTAATTTTTTTCTAAATCTGACATTGTTTTTGTATTTTTAAAATCGAAGTTAATTTTTGCCCCGCGTTTTGCTTCTACCATTTATTTTCGTTTCATTCACTTGCGCTTAGTTTCATCTTTTTTAATTTGCCGATGAATTTGCACTCGTAAAAAGAACTTGCGGTTGAGAAGCACGAAAAAAATTAACGTAGTGAAATGTCTCAGTAGTTCAGTGCCCGCTTCACCGTGCTGAAGGCAGAGATATAATCCGCAACGTTTTTGTTCGGTGAGTGTTAAATATGGCCTTTAAGGTACCTGTTGTGAAACCCAAAACTTTGGATTGCACTGGTCAAAGCGATCTTCCAATGGAAAATAGGGTGCTTCGTTTTCGAGTGTGTGAGTGCTTCGTTTTCGACCTGGGGTGCTTCGTTTTCGATTCTACTGATATGTTCATTCGCTTTCTTTCTCTCAATCTCGCCGCCATTTTGATTAGATCAAGGTCCAGTCCCCTTAAAGTGAACCGCGTCCAACGCGGAAAACAGCTGTTTGTCGACCACTTGTGAGTGTTGATACGAACAAATCGACCGCGGAAATAAGTCTAGACAGATGGACAAAGCGCCGTTTTCACAATAAGATGACTTGTCCGTCCAGACGCTTATAGTCTTTCTGTGAATGACAAAATTTAGGAGTGGTCATGATAATTATTAGCAATTCAGTAAGACATTTGTTGCTGTTTAAATAATGGATGAGTTTCAATAACAATGTTACCATTCATGTGCATCTGTAGCGTCTGTCTATCACGCGAAGTCGGAGTTGATGCTAAAGGAGTAAGAATTCAGGATTAAAGTTTCACTCGACCCCAAGTTCGCATTGTACTTAACCGTGCAAAATTAATTCGACGTTTTGTTAGATCCTCGATTTTCTGTGAATTTAGTCTATCTGTCTAGAAGTTCGTTAAATCCGAGCAAAGAGAGATCTTGAGTTAGTCATTACATCAATTCAAGAAAGATTTAAACAAACTGGAAGAGTCGAAGTTCAGGGCAATAATGATAATTAAAAATTAACAGCGCGTTTTCCACAAAATGCCCGAAAAGCGCTTTACAATGAAAATGCTGGAAATCTGATGATAAAAACGTTTAGCACTCTTCATTTCCCGACGTCAACTTGCTGACTACTTTGAAATCTTTGTCCGCGAAAATGAACAAATTTAACACTTGTCGGTTGATACTTTTCCTTAGCTATACAGACAGCCACCATGAAACCATGGTGAAACATTGACAAAGCACCGACACGAGACATTTTAAAATTCAAACAAGCGACACGGAATCCCCCCTCCCTCACCCTTCCTGGCAGGGCCTCTGAAAAGGTAGACCTGCCTCGCATTGTAGACACTTTGCTTCCAGCTGTGTTCAGTTGCAGACAGGGAAGCATTTGCGATGGATTAGAGGGACTGTGTGTGCTGCTTAGATGAACAAGTCAGTCCACGAGTGGGACTTCTTTCTTTGCTCCAAACACATTCCTGGCTAACAACAACAACAACAACAACAACGATAACAACAATATTTATTGTGCTCTTAATACAAAGGTGTAGAATCATTAAAAGGAAATAATTGTGAGAGAAAGCGGAGAACATTCTCTCAGAAAAAGCACGTCATGTTCATCGCTCCACTCCATCGACCTAAAGTGAAACATAACATTTTGACAAGAATGAAGATTCAAAACAGCTAAAACCTTTGCCAAGTTACCTTACTCACTTGGATTTTTGCCTTTGATCATCAGATGCCGCCATCTTCAGTCTGAGTGTACAGCTGTCCTCTTGAAATACGATGATTACTGAAAATGCGAGAAGGTCTTCTTAAATTTTCTACAAGGTACGAAAACTAAAAGGCTAAAATCGGACGAGAATAAACGGATAAAAGACTTAAATCTACTCTCGTTTTCTACACACCGCCAAAACAAGCTTAAGCCTTTTGAGGTCTGCGCTGCGCGTAGACGTCAAACGGAAATAAAGGTCCCTAACGTAACGCCCGCGGCTGAAAGATTGTCCGAAAAATGAACGTTTGGCCATGAAGCGAACCTTCGAGGGCAAATATGAAATTTTCAGGACAATCTCTCTGCCAAGGACATTATCAGCCAACATACCATGGCCAGCAAGCCAGAAAGGGGTTTATTTATTTTATAACCCTTCCATTAATTTTCATATCGGTCAGTATAAAATGCAGACTGCAGACTGGGTTTAAAATGCAGACTGAGGCCTAAATGTCCTAAATTGTCGATATATCTTCAAATGACCTTAAGGTCACGCAATGTCGGTCTTGTTTTCTCTGCCGTGAAAACTTCCTACTACTAGTAGGCTACTAGGTCTATTTCATTCTAAAAATATATATATTACCATTGAAAATTTGTATTTTACTTTAATCTGAAGCATAAACATTTGGTGATATGCTGCACGGTTCACCTTAAGCCTCATTTACACTGGCAAGTTTTCCTTAACAAGTCCACTTGTCAAGGAAAACTTGCCGACTGTACACACTAGCAAGTTTTCCTTGACAAGTTTTTCCATGACAAGTTTTCCTTGACAGTGTAAATGAAAAATATGACAAGTTTTCCTTGACAAGTGCACTTGACAAGTAATATCCTTGTCACATTTTCCTTGTTGTCCGTCTACGCGAGCAAATTTCTGACTTGACAATTTTTCCTTGTCAAGGAAAAGCTAGTTCGCCAGATTTTCCTTGACAGGGAAAATTTCTCCACTATTCCCCATCTACACGAGCAATTTTTCCTTGTCAAGGCAAACCTGTCAAGGAAAAATTGCTCGTATAAATGGGGCTTTAAAGCGAATTCGAATTAAAGCCTTCTGACGATTGCCAAGTGATAAGATGATACAGACAAGTCGACATTTGCTTTGCTCGCACGTGCTCCAACCTTTCGCGGAAATTCAGCATGGTGGGGATTTCTGCTAATTAATCCAAGGTAAGACTACAGAGGGTGTCGGTTCTTTAGAATCCCTGTACGGTGGTCAATTTACATTATCACTCCGTTGATAAAACCAAATTTTTGTCCTCTAGTGTAAATTTAGTCTCACTTTCACAGTGACGTCATCAAATTCGCAGGGTGTTTTTGATGTAACGCACAGCTCTGAGAATTGGAGAGGTGATCTATGAATTTGTCTCCTATGACCACAGGCAGCCCAGCTTCGAGGTTAAAAAAAAAAAAGAAAAATTATAAGGATTTGTATTGGAATATCGATAACAAACTGAAAAAGATATTTACACGCAAAAGTTCTGAATAAAAAAGCCGTACTTTATTGTCGTGGTGACTTCCTTGCTTTTTGTGTGGTTATTTGCCTGATTGAATGCGATTTAAGCGACTTCTCAAATTCCCGGGTGGTCACTTGTACCTAAATAAAGGAAAGGCTGGCAACTAATTTCTACCTTACCTCACATCTCGCCAGTAAAATCACACTTCTCCCGCATCAGTCAAGCTCAAACTCCGACGATAGCCACACGGATAAATTTACTTTTCTTTGACCAAGTTTCAAGGTTCAGCGGGCATCCATTGCTGAGAAACTCAAAATCCTTCGAGGCTCGTTTACAACGAATTTTGACACGGCTGGTCGACCGTTCACTTATTTGCTCTCACCGTATATATCGAGGCAATTGATATTCATACACAGGGTATTTAAAAAATGCAATAATTAAATATAAAAAGATTGGGTCACCGTGCTTCTTTTCGCCCTGTATGCCCATCATTCAAAGTGTTTTTTTACCGAATTTCGCGAGAAGCGTTCGAAACTAGATCAACCGGAAAAATTGTTGTTGTATAGCAAAAGCTACTAAATATTACTGAAAACTTGAACCTGATTGTTTGTCAGGGCTATAATCTTTAAGTAAATTGGTTTCAAATTGTTCAATCTTGCAAAGAAATCTAAGCAAATTGGACCGCTACAGTCATCACCTTGCACTCAGTGTCTGGCTCCAACTGCAGTGAACTACAACTTCTAATATTCAACTTTTTTTATCCTTAAAACATATTTTCCGCGTACCTATTACGAGTAAACAAAACCATTTAAAATGGGGGGGGGGGACGGGGGGTCCACCGTGCTCTTTTCTTCGCAACACGCTGATAAATGGATAGCAAACTTTAATACTTCCATATGATCATTTTCCGCGAAAGAACTGGGGCGAGTTCCAGAACAACACCTTCCGAGAAGAGTCATCATGATTGCAGTGAAAAGCTTTTGAACAGCAAAAGCGGCCTTTGTTGCCTCTCTTCAGATGGCCGACGTACAACCCCGCCATCTCCGAAGTCGCAGTATGAGATGCGCGGTGCAATCACCTTAACGAGAAAGACTGGGGCAAGTACGCATATACAAATATGATGATCTCCCGAGGATGAGGTTATTTGGACAAGTTCACTGAAAACAATTTGCTTTGCTTACTGTTTCGTTAACGATCTTTTCGCTGTTTTTCCCCAAGGTAAGTGAGGCTATGTTTATTTCTTCGAACTGTCGTGACCCTATATATCGCGTATCAAACGATGCGACAATTCAGGCCTCAGTCTGCATTTTAAACCCAGTCTGCAGTCTGCAGTCTGCATTTTGTACTGACCGGTTTCTGTTTAAAACGCAGACTGCAAACTGCAGACCAAGGATAAAATGCAGACTGAGGTTATAATTAATGTAACTGTTGAAAAAGCCCAAACCCCTTAGAAACGCCAACCTTAGGCCTAATTAGGCCTAAAACACTATTTAGGCTTAACTGTTAGCATTTCTAATGGGTTTGGGTTAGGATTTTCAACAGTTAAATTATAACCTCAGTCTGCATTTTACCCCCGGTCTGCAGTCTGCGTTTTATAATTAGACTGGCTGTTTAGCAAGTTTAGCGTAGCATTGTTTAGCATAATTTTTTCAGCCGCTGACCAGCTACTGCACGAAACAAAACGAGGCTCTCAAAACAAATATTCGTCGGACGTGGCAGATATCGGCAGATATACTGATATCACAGGTGAGATTCACGCAAGGAACGCTGAACGACCCAGCTGGATTAAAGAATAGCATTAGAACGGGATATCTTATGCGTCTCAAGCTCGACAAATTGGTGTGATTTGTGATCCCTGTCGATGGTTCTTCATGTCACATCTATATGTAAATCATCCGTACAACATTGTCTTAATTCGCAGGTTTATTGCATTAGTAGCAACTGCATTTCTCATTCACGCATTTCTTATATCAAAACTTGACTATTGCGACTAGTTTCTCTATGTTTGAGGATCTCCCAGAGGTTTTGGGGAAAAATGGAACTTGGCTAATTCAACTGGGGAACTGGGGAACAAAGACAAAATATTTTAGGGAACAGCGGAACATAAACAATTTTAGGGATCAAAAAGCTGCGAACAAATTTGAAAGTAATTTCGGGAGCAAGGGAACACAAGCAAATTTATTAAGGAAGCAAGGTCCCTCGTGGAGGATCCTCATGGTATAAGTCATATCCAACAAAAAGAGGAAAAGGGGGTACTTACTTACAAGAGCATTAATTAATTAAAGGTAGTAGTGGCTGAGTGCACAAAAGTGTGCATTCTTGCATTAGATCTTAGCGGGAAATGAACATGTTTGATGATACAAAATTATGCAGCTATTAGTGAAATGCCAGAGGGGGTGGGACTACAGGATATGGTTGGCAGTTGGAGCTTTGACCCAAAACAAAAATTTGGAGTCAACCTTTACAAACCTTGGGATAAGATTTCAATTCAAGTTTGCCGCCCTTGGGGATAAAGTGTTGTGTTCCGAAGAATGTCAGACCATCTAGCCCTAGTTGTTCAAAGGTGGTACGGTGGTTTGACGGAAATGCAAATATGCACACTCCAAGGCCATCTAAGTAAAGGCGTTTCTGAGAACCTTCGCCAACATTAATTTAAGGAGGTTCGAAAGTGTTTTCAGCTGAGTGCATGCATGGGTGTAAGCCACACAAGCAATACTTAAGCTGTTTGTGCCAGCTCATGAATCAAAACCGGTGACCGGAAATGAGAATGAGACCTAAAATGGTGAAAATCTGAAATAAATTTTGCTGGAAATGTTCAGCAATATCTCGCAACTTACCTGGCTTGGTGATCTACCCTGACTTTTTGCATACAAGTAAGACTAGTATTTTTGTATTCTTAAAGATCATTTTATAAAAAAATGATCTCATTGGTTTTTTTTTCATCTTCCAACAGCTTTTTCATAAATAACTCAAGTTCTGCTAGTTAGCTTTTTCTCATACAATATACCAGGAAAGAAAATTTAACCCATTGACTCCTGGGAGAGAGAATTAACAGGTTTTATTCTGTCTAACGCCAGACGGTTTTACTCGTCACCTGGGGGGCATCCTGGGGAACCTGAGGAGTCAATAGGTTAACCCATTCACACCTCAAATCCCCCAAGACACCCCCCCCCCCCCCCCCTTGATGAGTAAAATCGTCTTGTGTTAGACAGAGTAAAATCTATTATGTGTCACTCTCAGGGATCAATGGGTTAATAGGGATTGAAAATTTTAAGAGACTAGCGCACCAATACTATTGGCTTTTAAGGTGTGTTCGATTGACCGTGTTCTGGAATAGGAATGCATGCAATGGGAGTTAGAAATCCTTCGTTTTAACAGAGATTCACATTAAAATTGTCAAAGACTTTCTAAAATGCTATTTTAAACATATCTTTATTATCCTTGCTGCTTGGAAACGCCAAAACATACCATTCTAAATCATCACTCCACGCATTCTTAAATAGGGTCAATCGAATGCACCCTAAGATACTTAACAATATCTGAATTTTAGATGGTTCTTTAGCAGTTCTGTACTGTTGCTATGGCAACAGTTTGGGAGTCACAGACAACCTTAAAAGAATGCCTGACAAGAGCATTCGTCAAATATCAAAATATGTTCTTACTAAAAGGATTGACAGTGCTGTAATGCTTTTCCATTGGAAATCCACAGTTACCTGTGGAAAACCCTTTTCATTCCTCCCTAAATTCACCCTAAAGTCCATTGCACATTGTGACTGAATTTTGTGTTAAAGGAAATCGCCCAAATAGCTGACATGTTTCCCGCCTGATTTGCTTTCAGGAGTGCTTTTCAGCCACTCAGATCACTCATTTGGACAAGCCGTCATTTGAAAACAAAAACAAATGACAGCAATGACTTTTGAGTGAATGTGGGCTTTAAAAGTGGAGTTTTTAATTTATTCACTGGCTAGTGACTGATGCACTGGATAAAGTTATCTAGCGTTTGAACGCCACGGGCCTGAGATAAAATATTTGGTTTTTTTTTAGATAAAATATTTTGTTCTTGCATTTGGCAAGACTTTTACAGAGCAGGCACTGCTCCCGTCCACAGTGGTAGGGAGCTCTGCTCTCTTATGAAATTGACACACTAATTGAGCCTCATTTCAATAATTATATTCAAAGTTGTGGTCACTTTCTTCATTTACATACTTCAAACTTTCCAACTAGTGAGCCAGCATTTTTAAGCATCTTTCAAACTACCTGACCCAGGTGCCAAATGTTTTTTCACCCACAAAGGGCATGTGTGGGCGATCGATGCCTGACCTTATCCTATGGTTCATCCCCTCTCCTGGCATAAAATTGAAAGTTGCATGGACCTTTGGTTATTGTTCTAGCGTTTGAAGGAGTTATCAGAGAGAACTCTTGTTTGAGACAGAAAGGGGTACCTTGTAGTTTCCTGTAGCCTTAATACCCCTTTAGACAAGGGAAAGACAGCTTTGTAGCTTTGTAATCCTTTCTACATCCAAAGAATGACATAGACTCCAGTTTGCTTTAACTAATCCTAGACCATTTTACTTGTCAGTGTAATGGAGAAGGAAATGTCGCCAGATCACAGGCTAATGAAGCTTATCTTACTTAAAATAGTGTATCAACTGACACATTCAACTTTACTTTTTTTGCAGCAATCAACTATGTTTGGTATACTGTCAGCAGTGATTGTGTTATTGGTATTCTTGTGGGTGTTCCAGGACCTGATTTGGCAACAAGCACCTTTTAGTAACAGAGAGGCAGGAAAACCAGACCAGCCTGTTCAATATAACTTAAAAGTGAATGTAAGTTTTCTACAAAACATTAATTTTCCAAGGCTGTAAAACAATTATTTTAGCACTCCACCCTATCAGTCTAGATAAGATTTTCAGTATAGAACAGGGATCACAGAATTTTTGACAAACTCCAATTGTTTTGGCTTAATGGCTTAAGTGGATCTTTTTTGTACTATTAAGGCGTTGGGTTTATTTTAAACTACTTTGTAGACCTACAAAGTAACTTGGATTTAGTGATCATTGTTTCTGCTCAAGAACTTAAGACATTATGCCATTTCTGGGTTCATGTCTGCTTCCTCTTGGAAGTGAGTCTAAGTGCAAAGTCTTTGTGATGGTAATTAGTTACTACTTAACATATTAATGAAGACTAATTTTAATAAGAAAAACTTAGAATTAAGACTCGCTTTGAAGAGGAGGCAGACATGAACTCAGAAATGGCCTATTCAGGTCAACCTTTAGAGAAATAAAATTTTGAGATTTCTTCTGTTCACCACCCTCTCAGCTCTTCACCATCAACCAACCTACCCTCAACTTTAAAAGTTATCCTTAGAAGTAACTCACAGTGGGAAAAATGAATTTGCTGTGGTATCAATTAATTGTTATGCAGATGTTCATTGGATAATGAAAAGCATTAATTAAAATAAAAAACGTGAAAGAAGCAGGTACCGGTAATATTATTTCTAGAGATGGTGATTCCCTCAAGTACGAAAAAATATAAATGAAATCATTGTTTGAATTCTGGGACAACTTTCCATTAAAATCTCTCAAGTCAAATGCAAGAAAGATTTCCTGAAAAATGAATCTTTTTAATGGCTCTTTAGTCGATGAATGGAGAATAATAATAATAATAATAATAATAATTATAATAATAATAATAATAATAATAATAATAATAATAATAATAACGGTTTAATATCAGTACATCCATGATATGGCTCTTCGCCTGATATAAAAGTAAAATGAGGAAATTAAATCTTAATCATAAATTTGTAAAAAACTAAGTAATAAACGGTAAAATGTAATCATACAATATACATAAACATTATCTAAACTCGGCAAGAAATCATTCTGCCCTATTCCGGCAGCGCTCCCTTAGAATGCATAATGTTTGCTTACTAAAAGATTTAAAATCATAACAACATTTAACATCGGATGGCAGAGAATTGAAGAGGGCTGCCGCGCTATGATGAAAAGTGTCTGAGGCGTGGGGAATAACCAGATTTATGGTACTTGATGACCGTAAATTTCTAGCATGTCTTACTTGCTCAAGCTGAAGGTTTCTGGGCCAATCGTGAGAATTCTTGGGGAGAGTTCACCTCAGGCCCCAGGCATGATTTCAAGAAATTAACGCATTCACTTCCCCGGGCCCTCGGGATGCCCTCGGTTGGCAGTTAAAATCATCTGGTGTTAGACAGATTAAAATCTGTTAAGTCTTGCTCCCAGGGGTCAGTGGGTTAACATGGTATCTCAGACAGAGTGATGTGATTCTATGCTTTTTCTTAATAATGTTGCAGTTAGTGGATGAACCTCGCCTGGCTGGAAAAAAAGTGTTATTTGTCAAATGGCTAATGAGAACTGTGAGTAAATAATTATATTCGAGAGGAAGACATAACTGTAGTTTTCACTTAAACCTGCGATCAGCGGTTCCTTTCTTTAGAGAGGCTTTTTGCACCAGCCCTCTTGAAAGAAAAAGATTGACTGATCATAAACCTTGCATTCAATTTTTTCTAAGACAGATTTTTCAGCATGATCAACTGAGTAATTACCTTTACCTCGTTATAGGGTATTGGAGAATTTCTGTCATATTCTCTTCTAAGGTAGGTTGTCATGCTCTCTGGAATTTTTCTTCTTATGTGAGCTGAAAGGACTAAGCTAGACAAAATGTGTAATGGTTATTAGATACATATTTTATGATATCTCTCATTTTTCATCTACCCGTAGACTTTATAACTGTTCACACTTAGGAACTCATTAAACTGATGATGGCATAAGCATGCCGAAACATGTCTTTCAAAAAAGTTGTCTGTTTCTTACAGTATTTATCATACTTGCTACTATTGCGACCTTATGGAAATCTCTCATTTTAATGCACCTGCATATTGTTTGGCAACTTTTTGTATTTTTATGCATTGCACTTGGCAAAAATATCAAACAAATAAGGATCCTAACTAGAGTAAATTCCAATTAGTATTGACTTTGTAAAGGGCTATCATGACCAAAAAATCAATTCTTCTTTTTCTTCTTCCTTGATTTCAAAACAACACCTGTTTATTCTAATTTGAGATTTTCCAATTTAATGGTCTGCCATTATTAACCTTAGAATCTTGTTGTGAGAGAGCTGGATGGAGGAGAAAATGACATCAAAGACTCACTAGTTTAAGAATGCAGTGTGCGTGAACATGGCTGAATCAATATACCGTATGGGTGTTTTGGGTTTTCGTGCTGAAATTTAAGCTAGTGAGTATAATGACGTCATTTTTCCGTAGATCCAAAACTCTGGGTCCAATCGGTCAGTTTTGAATGTGAGTAATATTGGATCCTGAAATCTAAAACTTGTGTACCGGTACTCAAAGTAAACAGCCTTTGGATAAAAATCAAAGTTCAAAATTTTGCAAGTCAGGTTTTAAGCAACACACTTTCAAAATATGAAAAAAATAGGAAGACAAAGTTTAACTTAGTCAGTGTTCTTTTTAGTCAAAGTAGCTGTAGCACTTTAATAGTGTGAACATCAGCTTAAATGCTACCCTTGTAAGTCAATTATGCCTGTAAATACATGTATTCAGATGTGTAAGTTAATTTATTTTTTTTCCCTTCTCAAATATCAAAGAAAAATAAATATGGACCAATTTCGTCAGCGCCGACTTCCTGATGCACCAAGGTTGTTTCCACTTCCTAAATCATCTCCAAAAACCATGACGTACACTCCTGTCAACTTTGACAAATTGGTTGACGTTGATCCTGAGAAGAGGTATGACTATGCAAAACTAAACTCGAACCAGAGTTTTAGTGTTGTTGAGGGAGCCTCCTCTGTCTAAGTTAGGAACTCTAATGGTGTACATTAAATGTTGATTGCAGTCTTGAAGCATAAATTCAGAAGCGATAAAGCGCAGAAATTTTGTATCTCTCAGGAAAAATGTGCCCTATAATGGGCCAATTTGGCAGACCATAGTCTTTGTTGCTTTGTTCCATGGTCTAGAGATATAAGAAATTCTCTGGCTGTTCTGTGAGTTACTGCTTCTAGTACTTTTTTTCCAGTTCACTGCAGAGCCCTTGTGCTGAACTGAACTGAAAAAAAGGCATGTTCTAAAACTTAACATCCCTTGAACTTAGTTAGTAAGAGGTATGTAATAACTGGTCTAAGTCACACATTTGTGGCATTAATAATTGTGATAACTTCTCAAATCATTTTAGTCACTTTGGTCACTGTGCATGTATCTTGATACCCAATGAAACTACAGATCAAGAAATGCCCAAGTTAGTTCAAAAGCTGATCAAAACACCGATCAAGACACTTGAACCTACGGCGTTGTGCTTTCGTCTGTTTCTCGGTGTTGGAACCCCCTGATGAAACACTGGCACTAGCTTTTGACATATTACCTAAATTACGTTATCGGGACACCATATCAATTGCTATTATAGGAAACGTTCTGTCCCTTTAACAGCTAATAAACTCACACCAACCAACCTAATTTGAAGTAATGTTGGTGAATGAAAGAAACGTATATTTGAAGGGCAGGTTATGGATAAATGAAGCGACCTTTGCACTTAACTGGACAATAAATTTTAAGCAATTGTCTCTGATTATAAGACACCTCAAAATTCAGGCGGTCCCAATGGGACTCGAAAACATGACCTCTGCGTTGCTTGCTGGTGCAATGCTCTACGAACTGAGCTATGAAGCCATTCAGTTGGGAGCAGGTCAATTTGTTGGGCTCATGGGAACGAATGGTTTCTAAAACCCTTCACACCCAAGAGTGACACTTACAAATTTACTATGTCTAACTCCAATCGATTTTATTCATCAATGGGGACTGCCTTGGCTGTGAAAGGGTTAAAATGATATTTTACCATGATGCAGAGTATGTTTAAAAGTGGGTTATGGGTCATGTACTGTAGGAAATGTCATAATAATAATAATAATAATAATAATAATAATAATAATAATAATAATAATAATAATAATGATAATAATAATAAATAATAGTAATAATAATAACAATAATACTTTCATTTTATTAGCATTGATCATGCAGGGAAGGACTCTTTCAAGTTTGTTACCATTCCAGACCTTGTAAGACAATACAGGTAACATGCATAGCATGCAGTGTATGTGAAGTTTTGTTTTTTTTTTTCACCTTAGTAATG
>OX421446.1:6767321-6779821 GCA_949126865.1 Montipora capitata
TCACTTTTTTCTTTTGTTGTTTTGCCTTTCAGTTGTTTTGCGGTTAGTTTTAAAGCAGATTTAAACGTTTTCCTGACATAAAAGCCACACTAATCACTTTACGATTAGTCTTGTGCGTTTTTTCACGTATATTTGTATTATTTTTGACTTTCAAGTTGGCTAGGTGTTCTAATTATGATTTTACCAATTTTTGTTGTACTAGTATTTTAGGATTACATGAAGCTTTTCTTTTGTCGGGAGCCACAAGCGAGTTAGTTTAACAACGGTGTCACTTTCTTAAGGATACATTTACATACTTTAGCCAGAAAGCCGACAGAGGAAATCAAGTGAGTTAAATGAAAGCAAGTATACGTTGCCAGCATCTGCGCGTCCAATCACCAATTGTGAAACTGAAACCAGGGTGTTGGTTCCAACAAGGTTGGATAGACCTGTGCGTGCACGTACCACAGAAACTGTAACAATTTAAGTGATGAAATTGTTAACATTTGGTTTGCTGTGCTTTTTCAGGAGACCGTAATTGCCCACGTTGTCACAATTTTCGCGGAAATGGCAACATCTTTGAATGAAGAATTTCACAAATACCACAGTGAACTGGTAAATTGTCCCGCGACTACGCCTAGTCAAAGGAGGCTTTTTTCTAAATAGACTACGCTCTATTTTTATGAGAACTTTCAGGCTGAGATTAACCAGAATTTTAAAAACATGCTAAGAACATATGAAGGCTGAGAGTCAGGGTTAGGGTTAGGGTTTGGTTTGTCATAAATGTGCCGTAACGCTTCCCCTCGTTGACTGTGGTGGTTCCATCCTAGTCACAACTCCTCCTCCTGGCTTGCAGTACTCGAAGCGTTAAATACCATGACAACCTGGGCCCGGTTGTTCCAAAGCCGATTAACGCTAATCCTAGATTAAAAATTAACCAAGGAGTTTATTTTCTCTACTCCTAATTGGTGTTCAACGCTGATATTCGGCAAAATTTTACAGTGGAAGAACTCAATCTTGAAAAACAAAAATAAGCAAAAGAAACTTTCACCAAAAAGTTGAAACATGAAACAAAAGTTTACGCTAATCCTCGATTAAGTTAATCGGCTTTCGAAAACCCGGACCCTGGAGATGTTAATACTAATTTGAAGGAGCTGTGTCAAAGAGTGCAGTTTATTTTGTGTAATTTTACCAACCACCAACCCGTTCTCGCTATAGACCGAATGCATAAATGGCTGCCAAAAAAATATTCTTTTGTTTATGTGCTAATTAGACTCAAGCAATATTTTTTTTGTATTTTTTACATGCAAACGAGGCTAGTGAGTCTAATTAGCACATAAACAAAAGAATATTTTTTTGGCCGCCATTTGTGCATTCGGTCTATTCAATTTGACGTTAACCCAGAAATTACTTTTAAACAACACAAATCAAAGCTTCGTGACAATAAAATTTTACGTAAGTCAAGTTACAAGCAGCAGCGTTAAAGTCTGAAAAACTGTTAGGCTGAGCAGTTTTTAAAAACCCTAATTTCAGTCCAAATTAATCTTCTTTAATTTTTGCCCATCCTATTCAAACCTTCCTTCAGTATCATTTTGACGTTTCGCTTGATTTGGATGCCAGTACCCAGTAACTTAATATTAAATTTAGCTAAAGTTCGCCGGTGACACAGTTCCTTTAACCAATGCCTAGCGCAAACCTTGCTTCGCGAAACTCGCCCCTCGTCGACCAATATTTCCTCCCTTATTACATCCATGAGAAATCACTGGTGATCCGTGCAATCTGATTGGTTCTCGGCAGTGCGATTTATTCCCAAATCGCACCATTTTTTGCTCTAAATTGCACCATTTCCCAGCCAATGAGAAAGGAACACTTAAACAAAACAACCAACCGGATTTCAAGGCTTGTTTAAGGTAACCAATCGAATTGCAGGAAAATGAAAGACAAAGAAAACCATTGTGTGGCGAATTTTGCAACTTTTGTACCCACCTGGATCAATAAAATATTGGTACTGACTAAAATCCTGTATTTTAAATGGATGTAATAAAGTGGTAGTTGAACTTCGTGTCGTGCAATTTTGGTCTGAAATCATACTTGTGATTTCAAATCGAACTCGCGCTGCGCCCTCGTTCGATTTTGAAATCACACGCATGATTTCTTACCAAATTGCACTCTACTCAGTTCAATTACCATTATTAAGTTCCAATAACCTCTTGATGAGACTCATTCGAAAATTGTTATAGTCATTCGACCTTTATTGTTTTTATAATTCTCAGAATGCTGACTCTGTATTTAATCTTGCGATGGGACGTTCGTTTACCTCTCGAGACTACTTTCAGGTAAACCTTGAAAATGCCTTCGAGGATTTTACAAGATGATTTGGTTTTGCTTCTGTTTGGCCGAAAAAAGTGGTTTGAGACTGTTTGACCAATCACAGAGCGTTCGTGTATTGCTACTTAAAATTCATAGTGTTTCGAATTCGTCGAGTCGAGGCACTCGTAGTCTCACGGAAATCACCGAACAAAGGCTAAAATACCACGATTCATTGAGGAAAAAATCTTTTGGAAAGTAAAGACAACAAATGTCATCCTGTCGTTATCTTGGGATCTGGTTTTTTTTTTTCGAGATGGCAAATAAAGCAATAAAACAAAATGAATAGTAAAATCTCATGTCATTTTTTACAGGCCGCGATGCAACGAACAAGGGCAATGAGCTTTCTAAAAGCAATTTTCGAAGATGGCGTTGATTGTATCCTAACGCCAGGTGAGGTCACCTTTTTTATTGTTAAAGGTATTTTCTTATGCGAAAAGTGCGGAAGCAGACAACAAATCAGAAACATACGTTTTGTTCTATTGGAATAGAATAATCCTGCATGGGGCCTTTCATATTAAAAGTTTCAAAGTTCAACATCGAGACTTGTAAGTGAACAAGCTTTCGATTCCATCACAGAATTATCCTCGGACATTCTGTCACGTGATTTATATAGAGAATCACTTGACGAAACTCTCTTCGAACTTGACATCAAGTCGTCTTTCGCCTTTTTAAAAACTCTGAAGGCACACCGCAACATTTCGCCCGATGTGGATTTCATACCAAATTGTTATTCTTCGTTAAATAACTTAACTACAACTGCCAGTAGAGAAAGTCAGGGAATACTATATATTGCTGTGTTCGCTTTTGCCGCTTTAAATCGTAAATGTACGTGTAAAATACGCTCACAACCGCACTGAATCCTCGCACAAGTTGCAAGTTTACACAACCGATGACGTCAAAATCCTCAACTCGATCCCAGGCCCTTGTCTCATATTTTTCTGAAAAATACGCGAGGTTTCTTCGCATTTTAGATATGTTCTCCGAACAGAAATTAAATTGTTTTTTTACAGCAAGGCTCCTTAGACCATTACATTCTAGATTTTAAAATAAAAAGTGGTGGCGATAGTTCGTTTACGCCTTTCATCCTTTGCTATTTGATCTTTGCAGGAATCGGACTGAAAGTACCGGAGATCCCTGAAGATGCCCTTGAATACGGGGAGTCGGATCTCCACAAAGGCTTCCAGATCATTAGGTAATGACCTAGGTTTTTTTTGTACTGGTTACTACATCTGCGTGGGCCTAAGGCACGAAAATACGCATCCCCTTGTTCAATGAAGTGTTCTTCAAAATTTATGTGGTGTTAAGGACGGTGCCCACTAATTCAAAGGTTTTTTGCCCCGATTTATGATTATGCGGGAAAGGTAGATGTTAGTAAGTGTTATTGAAATCCAAAAAGAAAATTGGGGGTAACCGCGCATTTTTCAAAGATAATTCATGAACAATATTTGTTAAAAGCTCCAAAATACAAAGGACTGTATGGCGTTCTTTCTCAAATTGAAGCTTAATTATCTCTAAAGAATGCATGGTTACCCCCAATTTTCTTTTTGGATACCAAGAGTACTTACGAAGATCTACCTTTTCTGCATAGTTTTAAACCGCGCAAAAATATCCCTGCATTAGTAAGCATCACCGATAGAAAACCCTAGTATCTGGAGATGCGCAGAACTTATGCGCAATAGCAATAGTAGGCACCGTCCTTAATTATGTCTGTTTGTGGGTACTGGAAGAAAAACTCTTACTAAAACGCGGAAATCCCATTCTGACTACCGATTGGCTCTGCTTGCGGTTGCCCAATTTCAGTTTGGATTTTAAACGCTGTTGTGCGTATTTAAATTGTTTCTCTCATCACATGGATCCTTGTAACTCAGTAGAAAGCTCGCAGTCCCTCTCTATGTCAGTTGTCACGCAGGTGAGAGGGGTAGGTACTTGGTGTCTCTTTTTCTATTGTTTAAAATTTTTTTAAACAAGGTATAAAACGTTCAGTAATTATACAATTACCCTAACCTAACCCTAACGCTAACCCTAATCCTAACCCTGAAGGTTTTACCGTGTTTAGATAATTTTGTGCAATAGATAACCACTAAATGACAAAATACACCAAGTGCCTACCCTGAGAGAAATGGCTGAGAGAAGCTTGGGATAATGGGAGCTGCCTCTGCCGCTCTCTCGATTGCGTCACAAATCACGACTGGCGAAAGCGCGCGGATCGACTGACTTAAAAGGGAAATGCAAGCAATCTCGTAACTTGCTTTTTATCCTTTTTTCCTTTCAATCTCTTCTTTTTGTGATAAGGTTTAACCTACGATGTCATGATTCATCATGTTACAGGTTTATGGGTCTGGCTAATTTCACTGGCATTCCAGGGATGACTTTGCCTGTGGGGTATGATAATCGAGGTTTGCCCATCGGATTGCAGATTATGACCTCATGGTGGAATGAACACGTCATGTTGCGTGTTGCCCACGCAGCGGAAGGATTTGTGACCAGGAAGAGACCTCAAGTTTACTACAGCTTGTTGGAATGAGCAGGAACACGCATGCGTTTTTTCCGATTAATTACAATGACTCATAAAAAAAATTTTATCATGTAGATCATCAATTTGTAATCATATGATTTGTCTCGTGCAAGTTGGAATAAATAAGCACTCGTAATTTTTTTCAAAGAGGACCAATTGCACTCGCCCTACGGGCTCGTGAAATTTTGTTTGTCTTCGCATCTTTCGGGTGTAATATGATTTGTTCGGTTATATTATTCATAATTAAACTAATTTAAAGTGCAAGTATAGTTTGATGCTACAGAAAGTACATTGATCGTCTTCGGTGACTTCAGGTTCTTCTCTTCTGTCAAGTAACCTTTGAATAAACGTAAATAAAAGTTGTCAAAGTTTGTTGTCTTAATATTCTTTCTTGTTCCGGTTAGGGTGCAGGTTACGGCAGAAGAAAGCAGGGATGGCGCAGTGGTGAGAGCACTCACCTCCCACCAATGTGGCTCGGGTTCAATTTCCAGATTCGGCGTGACATGTGGGTTAATAGGGAGCTTTAGCAACGACAACGGCGACGGCAACGAGAACGTCACAAATTTGCATATTCAGTGGGCAAAAACAATAGCTTTGCACGCCCCGCACGTGTGTTTTTCATATTTGTCCATTTCTTTGCCGTCGTCAGCAAAGCAACAACGTGAAATAACCAAGTTTGAGGTGTTACGGAGAACGTCAGCACTTGGAGATAAATTTTCATTTTTCTCCCCTAAATTTAACGCCGCTCGTAACGGTTTCATTCCTGAAGGACCGCCAAACCTTTGTCATATTAAAAAGCTTGGAATAGTCGCGAAGTGATCACAATAACTTGAATTTATGTTTTTACATGACGTTCTCGTTGCCGTTCCCGTCGTCGTTGCTAAAGCTCTCTAATGAGTTGGTTGGTTGTCTACTCTGCTCCGAGAGGTTTTTCTCCAGGTATTGCGGTTTTCCCCTCTCCTCAAAAACCAACGTACGACTTGATATTGAATAAACATAAATGATGTTGATTATGTCAAGCAGTCAGATTTCATTCATATGTAAAGACCAAGAACAGAATTTCTATGGTCTCCGTCTCTTCCCCAACACGGAAGGATGGACAAATCGTTTGCATCTCGCAAACGCCGCTTGTTTTGTAAGGCGTGTTGAACCTAGCATCCTTCGCAGACATGCTTTTGGCTCGTCACGCAATCTTTTTTCCTCCCCAACGAAAAAGATTGCGTGTCGAGCCAAAAGAATGTCTGCGAAGGAGGCTACGCAAATTTCCCTTTCGTAAACGGTCGTTGCCATTTCTCAGAACGCTCGTTGCCATTTGAAACGGTCGATGCCATTTATAACGGTCGACTACACACTTCACTTCAAAGAAAGTTAAAAGAAACAAACTAAGAAAAAATATTAACAAAAATTAAGACAAAAAAGGAAAAAAGAAAAACTGGAGGAAAAAAAGGGTCAGAAAATTTCAAGACTCGAACTCGGGTTCTTAGCCCTCACCCTAAACAGAACCCTAACCCGCACCCTAACTCATATGACCAGCGAGACACAACTCCAAGTAATCGCAACCTTTTGAGTTATTAGAACTAATGAGCGTAATTCAGAGCTAAAAAATGGCATCGACCGTTTCAAATGGCAACGACCGTTTACGAAAGGGAAATAAGCGGAGGCTACATGCAACCATGCGTAAAGCCATAATCGGTTTCCACTAGAACGTCGAGGGACGGTGCAAGGTGCAAACTCTCACAATATATGAGCTGTTTTAATCAGTTGGGTCAGCTCGCCCAATATTAATGCATCAGTCAATTCCAGCAGTTCCCATCCCTCCCCCCCCCCCCCCCGGGCTAACCCCCAGGCATTAACTTTAAAAAAAAAAATGGGCAAATTCCCCGGGGTGAGGACACATAAGCTGTCTTAATGCCCCGGGGTGGGGATGAAGAAAGAGGGCAAATGCCCCGCCCCCGGGATCGTCGCTCATCGCATTTTACGCTCGCAAGATCTGTCTTGAAGATCGCATCATTTGAATTCGCATCCCTTCAGTGTTTTATACACCCTGCGAGCAGAGCCTCCTAACCCGCGGTTGCCCGGGGGGGGGGGGGGGGGATTGGGCAAATGCCCCGCGGTTTCCCGGGAGGGATGGGCACCGCTGGAATTGATTGATGCATAATGAGTAAACAATTTTCTGGTTTCTATGTGGTGCTCGCGTCGGTGGGAGAGTGAAACATGAAAATTTGGTTTTATCAAACGAGCTCCTCCACACGCTCATAAAAACCAACAACACCCACAATTCCTCTATTCGCTCTGACGAAGGGCTAACGCTTGAAACATTGGCTTTCCAAATCTTTCACGGTGGTAATTTGGCCCTCATCAACTCGTTTGATAATATCAATGAGATCGAAGAAAAGTTCTCCATGCAGACTTAGTAAACCATCGTTGTACTTTTGACTCTATTTAACAATTATTCGCCGAAGGCGAAGTGATTATCGGTGAATATTCACCGAGACGAAGTCGAGGTGAATATTCACCGATAATCACTGAGCCTGAGGCGAATAATTGTTTTAGTATAAATACACAGGTGATTATTTCAAAAAAGAGAAAAAAAAAACTTTTCAACGCGAAAATCATCCTCACTTACAGTGGCAAAACGACTACTGGCAGCCATTTTGTCCGTCGAGGTGATTATCGGCTGATAATCCGAGATAGCGAGCCAATGAGAGCGCGCGATTTTGTATAATCACCTGTGTATGTATACTAATAGTCATTATTTATTTGTTCGTTCGCTCCAATCGCGACATAGGGCCAGGGGCTAGATTTATGCACCACGTTCCAATCCCCCTCGGACCACTGGCCGGATAATCCTGGTTTCCGACACTTTGCAGCCATTTTGGGGTGTCACGCAACGCTTCCCCAAAGAGTGTACTTCCTTGGAAAAGAAGAAAATAGGTGGAAAACAAATCCGGAATTCTGAATACTCATCCACTACCAATTTTTCTTTAAATATTTACATACAGGCATTGATCACATTAACTGAAAGCTAACCTTTTTTCAAATTTGTGACAAGACTTTGGTTCATTGTGTTCAATTTATTTTCAGGCTTTCTTCGCAACAAACTGCTGCGATAATCTCCATCTCTTCAGCATTTAAATTCCGCAGATCAAATATATGAACATTTCATACATTCTATATCGTTCATACTGTAGTTAAGCGCTTACTCCAATGAGAAACGGCGCTCATACTGTTCTCAGTTTATAATACCCATTCAAATGCACGTTGTTTGTTTTCTAACGATGGGAATCTTCATGCTGTAATTGTTAGGTGTCCAAGGTGACATTGCCCCATGAAATTATGTGATGCAGTTAACATAACTCGTTATTTTAAGACGTTCACCAAGAAAATAGCGGCCTCTTCGGACTATCATGGCCATTGAGAAACCACGCTGTTTCAGTCTACAATTTGTTGCATTTGCACGTGCATGCACGTGCCTCCGCGATCCTCAAATGGCCCAGGTGCTGGTTCCCCGTTCAACAGAAGACACGCGAGTAGCTGATTAATATTTAATAAAACGCGTTTGATAGTGGCAGTGTAATACAAACACTTACTGACATGGAAATTTTCTTCACTACCAGATGAAAAATTAGTGTTTCTTTCTTTTTACACTCTCGTTGTTTAAATATATTCCAATCACTTTTTAAATTTGATTTCTTACATTTAATTTACATTAGGGCGCCGAATAATAGAGAGAGATTTAGTATCGAATTTACCTGAAACGACAAACCCCAGGAGTCACATTCTAACTCGTCTTGCTCTTTCCAGTTCTAAGTCGCGCTACATATGTGAGGCTAACAGCCAAGAAATAATCTGAAATCAAACTAATTCCTCTGATTTTGGGCAAACGCAAATGTCCGTCCGACGTTTGTCATACATGCGATGCTGATAATCTCTCTAATTTTGTGAAAGGGCGCAGGGATGAGACAGTGGTTAGAGAACTCGCCTCCCACCAATGTGGCCCCGTATTCAATTCCCAGATCCGGGGTCATACGTGGGTTGAGTTTGTTGGTTCTCTACTCCGCACCGAGAGGTTTTCCCCGGGAAATCCTGTTTTCTTCTCTCCTCAAAAAGCAATATGATTTGATATGTATTAATTTGATTTTATTTCACTTGTGCACGACTCCACAAGCTATTCAGCTTTAAACATTATTGTGTGAAAATAAAGTTCCAATTACTATTACTATTATTGAAACTGAAAGGAGAGGAGATCAAAGACAGAAATCACGACCATCGAGTGCGCTTAATATTGTTTCGCTCGCCATCAAACTGGGGCTGTCAGATGATTCCGCGTGAAATATCATTGTGCTTTTCTTCGCCGGCGAGCGAAAGATCAAACGGTTCACTTGGCTCCAACATGAATAATACTTCCTCTTAGAATTAATCATTGAAAAGAGACGGTTGTCCATAAATATTTTCAAAGACTGAAAAACGCGTAACAGCATGAAGTGAGGTAAAGTCATAACACTAGTTATTCCATACCAGTTTTCATGCAAGCAACGTTAACTTGTTATGACAAATCAGGAAGAGCACCGCAGCGAAAGTTTGGTGTGGATGTCCTTAAACTAACACCTCGAAATCTTTCAATGAAGCCCGTTCAGCTGCCCGTTGGCGTTGTCCTGTTTACATCCTATCCACGATATCAGCACCGAGTCCCAAATCAGGCAGCACATAAAGTTTGTCCAATCCTAGATCGTAGCACAGCCTTGTAATCATTTGTTCGTCCACAGAGTCCATATCTCTTCGACACGAGGAGGGGGTCAGTATTTGTGAAACGCAACTGTCCAAGTTGAAATGTCCTTGCTTGCTAACTTGCGGGAGATAATGCAGGGTGGCTCGTTGGTTGGAGGGTTCTATGGGTTGAATAGGCTTCGAAGACAGATAAGATAACTTCCCTTGTGGAACAACAGTAGAGATTATTGCACTCATTTCGGCGTTGATGCTGTGCATATCCCTGCTTTCTGATTAAAATTTCACTACAACACGTTTTTATTTGGCACGTGTTGCTTCAATTCTTGTTGCGCAATGAATTCGCCACCAGAAATAGAAAAGCTTTTATTGAAAATAAAATCACGTTTCAGTAAACAAACAACTGTTTCCGTAAAATTCGCTGCAGTGTGGCAGATGAAATCGCCACCGATGTTCCCGTTTCCGGGAACCAATTCAGCTGTCAAGGTTTCCTGCGCTTCGTAAAAACTGTTTATTTTACAAGACAACTTCCATTAAACATCTTGGGTAGACTATCGTATACCGGACTGAAGTGGCGAAGGTTGGCGGGGGACAAAAGAACAATTGTTATTCCGATTAGGCCTTTTTAGGTATTGTCATGTTGACGCTTTGTTATTTTGTTTCATGGACATTAATTATTTCGGATCCGCTATATGAAAGACCAACTAACACGTTTCAATCTACAACTTAACGTATGCTTTGTTTGCACGTCGCAGGCGAGAGCTTTTATACTATCTAGTGTTTTCGTAATTTCTCTAATCAGTCTCGCGTTAGATCTTACTGTTTCACATCTACACAAATGATTTTAGTGCAAGCCACAAGGCTTTAGCCTTTGTCATGAAGTGATGGATATTTGCAGATCGACAAACAGTTCCCGGTGGAATCTCTACACCCACGCGGGAGTAAATTGAAGGCTGCTTCGTTGTGTTTTGGAAGCGAGTGTCACCAGGCCCGTCGCCACCAAAACCATCGTACTAGCAAGTGCTTAAACAATCTTGCGATAAAATATCCCGCCAGCTACGCAGGATAAAGAAATAATATTTTACAGAGTTTATAACGTCCTCCGCCATACCCAAGATCACGTTTCAGAACGAGCAATATTTTTACGTGAAAACGAGTTTTGAAAAAAACTGAAAAAAAGAAAAAGACAAACAAACAAGCGAAAGTGAAATGATTGAAATGATCACTATTTCCCGCATCCTGCACTTCATATTACACTCTAATCAGTTAAGTCTGTTGAAAAAGAAAGGACCCCGCAAAAATCGTGTTAAGTCTTTACTGAGCATGCGCGAGCCGTTGCTTGGAGACAGTCTCAAAAGCCAGGCCAAGTCTCGATCGCACCCCCCAGAGAGAGACTGCTTGCAGGGTAAACTTTCCCGGTCCACGTTTACCAATATTCGACGAAAAAAAGCTTCCATCCAGTTCTACCCTTTGTAGTAGTTTGATTATCTTTCATACAAGGCTATTGATTACTTAACTTTGCGGAATAGATATGTCGAGCACTCGGTAATTGACTGGACATTTCCACATTTCCATGGTGTTCAGTAACAGACTCGCTAGTGTAATGTCTTTCCATGAATCGGCCTTAGGACAAATATTCTACCGGTTGAAAATGTTTAGGTGTTTCGTATACACATAACCACGGTTACCAGTGCGAAAATTCAGAATTTGGACTCCAAAATTCGAGAAGAAAACGCCATATTCGTATTTTCAGTATTGGACTGGAACTAGCTTGAAATGGAGGCTAATGCGGGGGAATCTTTTTAAATGCATATACTTTTTAATGTATTCCCCGGTATTAGCCTCCATTGCAAGCTAGTTCCAGTCCAGTACTGAGAATAAGAATATGGTCTATTTTTAGCCAGTACGCTCTGGCAGTAGGTTCAGAACTTTCGCAAAGGTTCCATGAATGTGCAGTATAAAGGCCGTGTTCTATTGAGAAATAATCGCTTTTGGTTTGGTTGATCAACGTTTTCAACCGGCATCCAAACTAGGTTGAAACGGTTGAAAAAGAATAGGCAGCAACCGCTGTCGTTTAAGCGGGCTTAACCTTTTTAATAGGGAGCTTACGAAACGAGGACGACGACGGCTACGAGGACTTCATTTAAAAATACAAGTTCGCGTTATTCATATCACTACGAAGCTATTTGATGTCGTTTCCGGTTAAAAATGTGTATTAACTGTCGAGGAATTAAACTGGTATGAGTGGGTTGGAAGCGTAGAGAGAGAACTGAAAATTCATCGTCATGTGCTAACGTCCTCCACAGAACCTTGAATTTGGTCATTTCACGTCGTCATTTAGGAGATGACGGCAAAGAAATGTATCAAAATGTAAAACGCACGTGCAGAGCCATTGTTTTTGCTCACTAAACCTATTGTTTTGTAGCGACGTCGCTGCCGTCGGCGTCGTCGTTTCGTAAGGCGCTTTCCTTTTGTCAGAACTGGCCGGCCAGTCCCGTCAGTTTGCAAAGAAAACGCAACAATTTAAAGGAATACTTGCGCGATAATCCCTCGCATTGTTCCGGAGGAGTATACATCATTCTTGAAGTGTGTTATATTGAAGGCGTTGTAGAGTTACTCCTTCCAAATGGCCGGTCAGTTCTGTCAATGGAAAGCTCCCGTAAGCTCCCTAATGTCGGCCACGCGGGCTCCAGCCTTCAAGCCATGTTGTTTTCCCTCCAGTCGTAAGTGCGGAGTAGTCTGGGCCCGGTTGTTCGAAAGCCGATTAACTTAATCCAGGATTAGTGTAAACCTTTTTTTCATGTTTTCAACTTTTTGGTGAAAGTTTCTTTTGCTTATTTTTGAATTTCAAGATTGACTTCTTCTAATGTAAAGATTTGTCGAATATCAGCGTTGAACAGCATTTGAGAGT
>OX421446.1:6787321-6794821 GCA_949126865.1 Montipora capitata
TAATGCTGTGATTTGGCTGATTTTCTAATTTTAATGGTGTCTGCCAACTGTCAACACAGCTATAACTATTTAGGGTGCAGGGATGGCGCAGTGGTGAGAGCACTCCCCTCTTACCAATGTGACCCGGGTTCGATTCCCAGACTCAGCGTCATATGTGGGTTGACTTCGTTGGTTCCCAGTACTGTGCACAAAGAGGTTTTCTCCACGTACTCTGGTTTCTCCCCTCCTCAAAAACCAACATTTGATTTCACTTGATTTGTGTTAATTGTTAATTTCAGTTTACAGTGTCCCCAATTAGTGCTCCGGTGCTAGAACGACTAGACGCACCTAAATAAAGTAACTTCCTTTCCTTAGCTCAGCTGGAGGGGCATGTGACTATTGGTGCAGGAGGTGGTAGACTCAAAACACCAGCGAGATTTTAAACTATTACCCCATTCACTACTAACCAGGAGTGAGACTTGATACACTTTACTCTGTCTAATGCCACACGATTTTACTCATCAATGGGGGACAGTTCACGAGCCAATGGTTTAACAACCTCTACCTTCACTGAAAACTATGTCCCCTTTAAGACATTGGGAGGGAGACTTAATAGCTTTTCTCTGTCTAATGGCAGGGCGATTTTACTCGTCAATGGGTGACAGTTCAGAAGTCAATGGATTCAAAAAATCTTACATTCAAGGTAAAAATCGTGCATACTTACAGAGGCAGATACATCAGCACAAATTTTGTACTCCAGAGAATCAGAATTAGTTATAGCCTTGTATGACTCCTCAAGGGATTGGTAAATTTTCTCACAATTTTCACACAACCCCTTATTTATTTCACTCGAGTTGCTGTTATTGACTGGAATGGGAACTATTTGGCCATTCTGTGGGAAAAAAACCATAAAATAAACTTTCAAGGAATAAAGTCCTTCACTCAACCCTTGTGGGAGCTGCAAGCAGCGATGATGCAATGGAGAGAGCAGTCACCTCCCACAAATATGGCACAGGGTCCTCCTTCATGCCATCATTACTGGTCTTCTCCGCTGCTCCAAGAGCCCCCCCCCTCCCCCCCACTGATACTCCCGTTTTCCCCTAAAACCAAAACCAACAAGTCATGTGATTTCATTTGTTGTATTCATTTGATTTGTAGAGGGCATAACTTCTTAAAAGCAACGATTTATTTATTATTGCAAAATTTCCTGACTGATGTATAAGTCAACTGGTTAAGCCCTGAAAATTTAGTCTCAAAAATTAACATAGTACTAGATCCCTTACTAGTCTTGCTTTCTCACGCTATGCTGAAGTTGCAGCCCCTTATTTTTACAGATAAACTTCTGACTGAAAAACCGTGGGGTGCAGCTTACAGTACAGGCCCTGGTTCCTGGAAGCCAATTAGTGCTATTCAGGGATTAAATAATACAATGTAATTAGCAGTGATATAATTAGGGATAAAATTTATCCTTAGCTTGCAGTATTGAGGACTGAATTACGCAGGGCGCAGCTCACAATATCGGGCTGAAAGCATACAAAGGTGCCTCTGACTGCCGCTATACAGTCCATGTTGATGTCGGAGCACAGCACCACAGCTAGATGTTAATTAGCTGTGAGTGGATTTTGATGAGGGAGGAAAACCGGTGTACCCGGAGAAAAACCCTCGAGTCACTCATGTTGAGATCAACTGAAACTCAGCCCACATGCAAGCCGGCGACAGAGTTGAACCCCGGCTAGCAGTGGTGGGAGGCTCGATAGATAACCACTAAGCCACCCAGACTCCCTTAAATCCCTTTAAACCAGGGATAAAATTTATCCTTAGCTTAGCTTTCTTTTCCTGAAGGCATGATTAGTGCTATCCAAGGGATAAACTAAGGGCTAAATTTAACCAACCTAACAAAGTAGATTAACTCGCTAATCACTCCAGTTCTCAATAATTCCTCCACAAATATGCGAAACAAAAGTTTCAACACAACGAAATTCAAACTCAGTAAAAGTATTGTTTAACTGTAGGGACATTTGAAAGCTGAGAATGTTATTTAAAATCAGCATTTGTCCTTCATCTTAGATTCTACTATTTGCTGTGTTATGCCCTAAAATTGTCAGCTTTATAATCTCCTTAAAGTGGTTGTTAAGAAGACATTAATGTTTACTGGCGTGATGCATGACTAGCATGCGCATAATCATAAAACTTTCATAAGCATCATTATACGTATGTGTGCTTTCTTCAGGTTTTGAGAGATTTTGAGTTTTTTCGGACAGTTACGATTCTTAGTTCAGTTTACAGTGTTACCATTTTGAACCTTTGTTGTTTACTGATTAAAGGTCATTGCAGTTGGACCAAGTTGGCCCACTGCTTCTGAACATTTTTCTGGCAATGACGACCGGACATGAATGATAACTGGCGTGACACATGACTAGCCCACATGCTACAAAATGTAGTAAACACTAATGTCTTCAAAACATTAGTGGTTGATTCACTACCAAGCTCATTTAATCCAACCAATCCAAACTTCCATGCTTCGCTTGTCCCCAGAGGCAGCACCACAGTTGTCTAGGAAACCAAACCCCTCCTAATATTATTACCTCTTAATTAACTAATTTTGATGGTGCCTGTACCCTCATACTACCTTGGCCATTCAAAGTTTCCACAGAGTTCAAAATTAATATTTGAATAGTAGACGGGAGTACGTGTAGTATTTGAGTAGCTATTTACTAGTGGTAAGCCAAATGGCCCTTGTGTCGTTCTAAGGCCACCTTACACGACATTTAATTTCTATCTAACCACTAAGATGCTACAGGTACAAGGAAATGCATGTGGTGACATTAGGAAGTTTTCAGATGACATTGTGAAGAATGTGCTTGATGCCCAGACAAGTAATCATGATGACAAGAGTGAAGATAGTGCCAAAAGTACTGTACTAGTCAGTGACTTTAGTCTGGAGAATGTAACTGTCGACCATGAAAGCTCACTGGAAATTCGAGATTTTCAATGCTTTAATGAGGACACTGATGAGGACGATATAAAAGAATTTCATGACCCCAATTTTTTTGCGGGCAAAAATGGAAAGACATGCTCCACTAAAGACTATAGGTGTACACGCAGCCCTCCAAGTCTCCTTCGATTACTACCATTAAATTTAAAAAGCGGGAGAACTTCAGAGACTGACTTAAGAGGAAAGTTATTAAAACCAGAGATCTGTCCACATGGAACAAGTTTCAGAAACTGAAAATCAAGTAAATCGGGAAATCAAGTCTGCTAAAAAGGCCTACTTTAAAATTTCTTTCGATAGTATAAGTTGTGCTAAATATCAAACCAAATTTTGAAAACAGTCAACGAAATGGACGTCTTATCAGTCAAATAAGACTGTCATAAAGGGCAAAATTCAAAGAGTCAAGTAGACGTTGCTGAATCATTCAAATTAATACTTTCGTTACTGAAATTGGACCTAACCTTAGCCAAAATGTTGAGACCACCTATAAAGAACATCTTGGTGCAACTGACACTGTGAGTGACAAGGAATTTGCCTTTGAGGAAACAACATCGGCGCATATTTTTTTCCCTGCTCTAAAATTTTGGAAGTCTAAGGCTTTAGGACTAGACAATATATTTCAGCAAAATTGTTAAGGGAATAATAATCTTATACCCTTTATGTATAGGACAGCCTAGTTCAACCATATTTTAATTACTGCAGTAATGTCTCGGACAACTGTGGCAGTGGTCTCTCTGAAAAGCTTCAGAAGTTCCAAAATCATGCGGACCGTATTTTAATGTTTGCCAATTACAACTCTTATCACATACGGGGAAAGATTACTGAATGCTGATTGGCTCAGATGGAGGGCAATTTTCCTTAATCATGAGGGCAATTTAGGTATTCAAGAGGGCATGATTACTTGATCCTGATTGGTTAACAGTTGCTTATTCAGAGCAAGAGAGGTTACAAGTCTAAGAATCTTCTTCCAGATTCTGACTGATTAAACTGCTTTTTGTCCACATGTAAAATACAGTTCAATTAAATCAAGCACTATTTTCGTTGACAGCATTGATTTATTGAATTGAACTTTAACATCTTTAACCGAATGAAAGCACATTGAGGGTTCCCTCAATAATTTTGCCCTTTATGTGATTAACATGTAATCACAATGTGCCCTTGTGCAATTAAGGATTAATTTCACTTGTATTTTCACTTCGCGACTTGGGCAACTTTGTGAAAACTTTGAACATATGTGTGAATTCAATCCTTAATTGCCATCGGGCCAATGCAATTACAATATCAATTAATATCATTGTTCCGGGTTGGGTTGGCATAAACTCAAAATCAAAGATTGGATTTCCAAAAATCGTCACAAGAAATCAGGGGTGCCGCTTATCTTTGGGAACATTTCATGTCGATCTAATGACTGGTTACTTAGCCAGCGAGCAGGCTCCCTCTCTATGGTGGGAGAGAAAGAGAGCCTACACGCATCCCTCTGAATTTTGAATGCCACCTCCTGATGTCACGCTGAGACAGCTGTCAAAAATTAGCCAGTCAGTGCGCACCCGAAGTAAACATTGAAAAAACAGAAAGCCTCACAAATTGTGTATTTCAAATTGCTGGAGGCAGAAACTCCAAAAAAAACTGTAAAGGAAGGAAGCCTTCACCAGAAAAATTCTAACAACTACTGCTGATGCTGTAAAGCGTAGCTGAATATTCTGTACAGTAAATCATCAAAGTCCCTTCCACGGAAATGTGTTTCGTTCGTCAGGGAAAAATTTAGCACACAAACTTGAAACAACGGGAATCATAATAGAGAAATCCGTTTTCCCTGACCACATCTACACTGTGTGAGACTCATCGACCACAACTGCTGCCAAATTTCGGTAAAGCAAAGCGGAGTTATCTTAAGTTTTTTTCTACTTATTTCAATGAAATACAGACATTACAACTACTACATCACACTTTAATACTAGACAGATATTCTAGTACCTACACCATTTTATTTCAAAGGCTTATCGAGTATTTGTGATTATAGATATGCATTTTACTAATTCAATAATTTGAAAATTGAAATATTTCATTTTTGTGGATGAAGAAGACTTCTAAAGACTTGTCTTTGGATTTCTTTTGATTTCTTTCAAAGAACTTTTTTTCCAAAATTCAGGGTGCAGCTTTATCTGCAGGTGTTTACGGTAAAAATAAAATTACCCTCACCATACTAGTATTAAATCATTTGACATTGACATTGATTACAGTTACTTAAAGCAGTTGCCGGTATTATAGGGAACAAGTTACCTTTGAATTGTTGGAAAAACACTGCTCAACATCCTTCAACTTGAGAAAAAACTCCTTGATCACTGAATCAATATCGTTTGGTAAGCCATCTGGACCCATTTTAAAGCAGTCTTTAAAAAACACAGAATGCTGCAGGTCTTAAAAGAAATACTGTACACAATTTTATATGAAACCTAAGACCCCAAGAAGCTCATAACTGTTTGTTCAGACACAGCTTTAACTTTCAGAAAAAAACTGGTTCCCAATGTTCAAAGGGGGGGGGGGGGGGGGGGGAAGGGGAGGGGGAGTACCAATACTCAGCTCCCACCAATGTGGCCTGGCCTCATATGTGGGTTGAGTTTGTTGGTTCTCTAAGTACTCTGCTCCGAGAGGTTTTTCCCTGGGTACTCCAGTTTTCCCCTCTCCTTAAAGGTGATTTTCAGTCCGTACTGCGCACTCTCAAACGTTTGTTTATGTTTTTTGTTTTGATTTACGTAAGACGTCACAAAATGTAATGTTTTACAACCACTTACATGAAGGAAATACTAAATTTCATGTCAACCACCATTGTGAATGCAAAGCTTTATGCTTCATTCTTTCTGATATCAACAGAGAAAACAACTTCGAAGCTGTAAAAATTAGAGAAACAGTTTGGAAAAGAATTTAAAATGCCTCAACTATGAGATAAGTGGTTCATAACGAATAACATCAATTCGAATTCCAACGAGCAAGACTCACAAACATTAGGATGCTGAGACTGCGCAGTATGGACTGGAAATCACCTTAGTTTAAAACCAATGTTTGATTTCATTTAAATCAAATTGATTTGATTTCCATGTACAGTGTCCTTGACTAGTGCCCCAGAGCCAAAAGACTTGACACCAAAATAAAGTGCGTGAACAAGTTCATCATCTCCAGATAAATTATTTTATCCAAAGTATAAAGATGCCTCACATTAAAAGTTTTTGCATGTATCTTTACTTAGTGCTTAGGGAGTGCATCTCAACGTTAATATGTCGGTGTGGAAATTGTTTTCCTGTTGGTTCAGTAGTGATGTTGGGCAACACTCATTGAACTAAAACCATTGGTTTAACATCATTGGTGCTCTAACATGTTGGACAACAAAATGTTAGCCAATAACAGAGATGTTAAACTCTGTAGATCTAAAATCTGGAGATTTTTTCCATCAGGTCTCCCAACCGACACTCCCCCTCCTCTAGAAAAATCTACCTCCCTTGTGAATCTTGAATGGCAAATTTGTGGAAAAAGAGAGCACTTATGCCAAAAATGTTTATTGGTTGGATGGAGATCCAATCAAACAATCGGTTATATGTCAACAATAACACACAGAGGTAAAGAAAGCCATTTTGATCAGTTCTGTGAATGAGTGTTTGAAAACTCAAGCATGAAGAAATGCATTAAAAAAACGATGAAACAAGTTTGAAAATTTGGAATTTTTTTAAAACTTGGGGATGGAATTTGAGCCTATAATGGAGCAAAGTCTTCAAAAGATTCAGAATCGTTTTTATCCAGGAGATTTGATGACCTGTATGAGACTGGGGTTCATTCAGTATCTGGAAGATAATCCGGGAGAGTTGGCATAAAGCCGCGGCTACACGAGCGATTTTTTGCTCGCGCTGGTGATGCGATTTTTTCAAACTTTGTCGCGTCGCCAGCGCGATATGAAAATCACACGTGTAGCCACCCTTGAACTGGCAACGCAACAGGTGAAAAAATCGCAAGTAAAAGTCGCCAGAGTTGAAACTTTCGCGACAAAATCGCAGAGATACATAGTAGCCACCCTGCAACTTTTTGCCTGCGCTTGCGATGCGACTAAAGACTATTTAGCCAATGAAATTAAAGTAGGAATCTCTGTTAATAGTGCCCAGGTCTCTTGAAGTATGCGATTCGTGCGGCCTTCAATTTGTCGCCAAAATTTGTCACAAGTGTAGCCACCCTGGCGCGCAGGCAATGCGACAAAATCTGAAAAAATCGCATCACCGGCGCAAGACAAAAATTGCTCGTGTAGCCGCAGCTTAAGTGCAATAATACTGAACCCATGCTAGCTCTGCACACCAAGATCACACATGGACCACATATATATGGCGTTATATCACCGCCAAAATTCAACATCAGCATTTGACATCGAAGTTTCAAATTTGAATCTTGATTTTCATATTCGACATCGAAGTTTTATATCCAACATTGAAGTTTTTAATTTGACATCGAAGTTTTCAATTTGACATCGAAGTTCTGAATTTGACATTGAA
>OX421446.1:6802321-6817321 GCA_949126865.1 Montipora capitata
TCTGCTGTATATTCCTTAGATTCATGCTTACGTTCCTTGGCCGCCATAGCCGGAATTTCCAATTACCTGTACGACTTTGACACTTAATGTGATGACGATGCATAAATGGATCTCAGTGAGTTTACCTTCGAGAAGCTTCAGAAGGCTCTAGTTGTTCAACTACCTTACCCAGCAGTATCTCAGTTTCCTGACTTTGAAGGGTCTCTTGCGAGCATTTTTTTGTTCGTCTTTGTTGGATTTAATTCGGCTCTTGTAATTTTCAAATTCAGGGATTAAATTTAACAGCTTATTGAACTTTTCACCCATTTAAATGAGGCGACTATCAAGTATTCGTAGACTTGCATGTTTTTCAGTCGTGACTGTCTTCCTCGAGGGCTTCGTATTCGCCTCTTGCGAGATACTGTCTCGTGAAGAATTAAAGTTCTCTCCGTTTTGGGATTTTTTATCGATGAAAGCAAAGTTTTTGTATCATTACCGAAACTCGATTTAGCTCAATCCACGTTTAAAAAAATATAACATACCAATTCGTACTTGTATCGATGATTTGCACGCCTGCAGGTGCAGTACTGATAGTAGAACTGGAGCGTAAGTGTTATCCACGTGTTGTGCAACAGATTGCGCTCGGCATTTTATCACCAACTAGTTTCCCACCGCCCAATATGTGAGGCATTCTTCAGATGAAATTGCCATGACTGTTGCAACGTTTGCTGATGTGATGATTTAATGATTCACAGCGGCAAACGTTGTAACAGTCATTGCAATTGTATCTCAAGAGCGCCGCACATATTGAGCGGTAAGGAACTAGTTATTGATAAAATGAAGAGTGCAATCTGCTGACTTCATCACCTGGATTAACATAACAATTCGGTTTTTTGGTAAGTCACTTGGCTGAAAGTGAACTTTCATTCTTTATCTGCGCACTTTCACTTTCGCTATGGGCCCTCAATACCGACACAGCTTCCTGAGTCTTCGCAGCCAGGCCCTTAGGAGACTCCAGCATGTGCAACAACTCAACATTGTCGATCTCCAACAACATTCCCGTGATTTTGCCAGCTTGATCGGGGTGAGTGGCACGGATCAAGGGGTAAAGGCGCTCACCGATGATCTGTTTCTGTTCTGGAGGTGAGGCTGCTGCCAACACGTTAAGATTTAATGGTTCTTGGCCACGTATGAAGATGGCACTCTGCGCTGGTTGTGGCTGCATCGAAACCGCCACAGAATGTCCCCGTCGTTGTTTCCGACCATTCTGTCCAAACTTACGGTCTAACCTTTGAGCTTCAATTTCTTTTTGTTTGTGCATCCTCAATACTGACACAGCTTCCTGAGTCTTCGCAGCCAGGGCCTCACGAGACTCCAGCATGTGCAGCAGCTCAACATTGTCGATCTCCAACAACATTCCCGTGATTTTGCCAGCTTGATCGGGGTGAGTGGCACGGACCAAGGGGTAAAGGCGCTCACCGATGATCTGCTTCTGTTCTTGAGGTGAGGCTGCTGCTAACACGTTGTGATTTAATGGCTCTTGGCCATGTATGAAGATGGTTTTCTGCGCTGGTTGTGGCTGCATCGAAACCGCCACAGGATGTCCCCGTCGTTGTTTCCGACCATTCTGTCCAAACTTACGGTCTACCCTTTGAGATTCAATTTCCTTTTGTCTGTGCATCCTCAATACCGACACAGCTTCCTGAGTCTTCGCAGCCAGGGCCTCACGAGACTCCAGCATGTTCAATAGCTCAGCATTGTCGATCTCCAACAGCATGCCCGTGATCTTGCCAGCTTGATCTGGGTGAGTGGCATGGATCAAGGGGTAGAGGCGCTCACCGATGATCTGTTTCTGTTCTTGAGGTGAGGCTCCTGCCAACATGCGTGAAGTTAAGAGCTCTTGTCCAGGTATGGAGATGGCTTGCTGCACTGGTTCG
Source organism: Montipora capitata (assembly GCA_949126865.1). Classification (NCBI taxonomy): domain Eukaryota; kingdom Metazoa; phylum Cnidaria; class Anthozoa; order Scleractinia; family Acroporidae; genus Montipora; species Montipora capitata. Next base: position 6,804,238 of record OX421446.1, read on the forward strand.
TGTGGCTGAATAGAAACAGCTAGAGGGTACTCCCGTCGCTGTTTCCGACCATTCTGTCCAGATTTACTTGCTGGCCTTTGAGCTGGCATTTCTCCCGGTCTTTGTGCCTGAGATGATTTCCTCATGCCTTGAAGGCCTTGGTTGGGTCCCTCGGGTCCACCTGGCTCTGGGTGCTGCTCATGTACACCACCTGGAGGCAGCGAACAAATTCGCCATGCACAAGGCACTTTTCCAGCTCCTGGTATACTTTGCATTCCTGATGATCGGACCCTGGTATCATAACATGGTATAGCATGCATTACTGAGGGTCGGACTGTTCCCCAAGCCTGCTTCTGAGTCCTGCGGGGAGTACACAGCTTTTGTTTGTCCTGAGAAAGGAGAGTAACGTCTTTATCTTAACTGAACATGTCACATTGTAACTTCCCGTTTGTGAAACAGTGCTTTCTATTTACCTTTATGTCTGTTGACAGGTACAATTTGAACAGTCAAAAGGGAATTTTGCCTGGATATTGTCTGATGATCATTAAAGGCTACATTGAAGTGCTATATTTCCCAACATCCATCTGAGCAATAGCCCCAGGCGCGTAGCGTCCTATACGCATATACGCACGTGCGTACTTGAAGTGACCAGAAAATTTTGAAATTTTTAGCAATTGTTTCTATTCTAAACATTTCACTTGTACGCAACCAAGATTTCGTGATGAAAGCACCACTTTCAATTTGATTAAATTCTAAAAACTAAAACAAAAGCTATACCATGTTCTAACTAGTTTTGCATTGTACTTTTTTTTTTGCACTAACAATGCAGTGTTGTTTGGCCAGCGTGCAACAAAAAGGCGAGGTTGCAAAGGAGCGACGTTCCAAGAACGTTCGTGACAAAGGAGCGACGTTCCGAGAACGTTCTTGACAATTCCAGTCACGCTAGCACAACCAAAACAATGCTTTGTTTGCACCAAGTTTGCTCAAAATAAGGGCAAGACGCTTTGTTCTTTGCTTGTATTCACACAACTACTTCGACAAGAAACTAGACCCTCTGTGAGGGTACACTGGGTTGCCTGTGGTACGTGCACCGTTCAAGACAATTTTTTTCAAGTTGGGGGGTCATTAAGAAGTCATACCAGAAGAGGCCCTTTGGCTCACAGGTCCTCACACGTCTTGGGTAAGACATGTGGTTACTAGCAAAGTACTGAACCCAGAAAGATTGAAGAAAATAAATGGGAAGTGAGAAACATTGGCTTCTGGGCTGACATGTTGATAAACTTCTTTTCACCACAAGTTTAAGCGTGCCCTCTGAGCATCTAAAGGCTTTGTAATACAGATGTTCACTGAACTTATTCCCTGTTCGGCGGGGTTAGTGTTTGGATGGGAGACTAAAACAATATACCCCTCATAAAATAGAAGCATCGGACCGAAATACTATTAACGCTAACAAATGCGAACTCAGCAAGGTACAGATTTTGTTGGATTGCTTTATGCAAAAACAAATATTGATGCAAAAGTAAATAAATATTGATACACAGTTTTTAGAAAGAGCAGAAGGAAGTTTCCAGGACGGTCGCTCGAGAATAACATATTTACCACATGAAAACAACATCAATTTTGAACCGTGAATATAGAATATAAACAGTTACGATCAGCGACAAACATTTTGGGAGATTTTTGCTACGTTCAATTTTGTTATTGTACGTTTTGGCTGCACAAATAAATCGCAAAATCGAAAGTGACATCGCCGGAATTCAGCGGGCGCCGTGATTAAGTTACCGCGGCATGTTTACTTGCCAAACTGTAAAGCATCTGTGTCAAATGATGGCAAGATACCTGGTTTTCGTAAGTTTCTTTTTCTGTTAAGTGTTATAAAGTTTGACAATAAATGAGCGAATTCAAAGCAAAGATCACAATCGCCCACCATTGTTTCTGCAAAGTCAAAAATTTACTCTCTAAGACGAGGTTATTTATCACCAGGTAATTCCATCATTTTGGAAATAGCAGCTACTTTATTATTCATCTGCGTCACAATTTTTTGCTGATTTTGGGGCTCATTTTGTTGAAACTCAAGCACGCTTCCAACAGGCCTGTGAACCCTTCCTGCTTACAGAGCAATACTAAAAAACTTCTCCCATATCACATTTCAACCTTAAGCTCGAAAATTCAATACACAACATGATGTTATAATTCACAAAGGCAGAAAATACCACAGAATCCTTTTCCAGCGAAAAATTTATTGAAACAAACAACATATTTGCCCTTAGAGCCGAAAACCTCTTCCTATTTCATTGCGTGCGTGAAGACAAGAAACTCAATCGTGTCAAATTACCATGTACTTCAGGTAAATACAGCTCACTTTCATTTCGGCTCGACTGGCGATAGATTGTTGTCGAAGTCCATTACTCGTCGCTTTTGAGATTCCAGGTGGTGGTTTTTCACCGCCTGCCCAGTTTATCCAACTGCCTTTCCATCATTGAGCTCTATAAGGGTATATTTTGTTTAAGGATCCACTAAAACGCCATTCGCGTTACATGACTTTCGACGCCATTGTAGGGTAAGTTAATGATTCTACTGTGTCCACCAGAGAAATCTACGCAGTTTCACTACCCTCTCGATCCTAAGAAAATACGCGCAGAAGGCTCTATGCACAAAGACATCACTTACCAGGGGAGTGACAGGCAAGACTTTTCCCGACACGGAAAAAAAAATAAAAATAAAAAAATAAAACAAACAAACTAAACGCAGACCTCGACTGGGTTTGCCATACTGGCAACCCAGTAATAAAGAACGCAGTATTTTTCGCTCAGTTTACTTAGGTTTCTAGATCATATGTACTTGTGCGTACTTGAAAAAATGGCCACGCTACGCGCCTGAGCCCTCTTTATGAAAATGGACCAATAGAAGGACAGAGAAAGATTCTAATTAGGAGAGGAATTGAACTATCAACCTTTGGATTAGATCATGGTTGCCCTACCAACTGAGGTACAAGGGTAGATGGGAACAAATCATTGGTAGTAGGACTTTCACATCACTGCAAATAAACAAAAATGAAATTTTGCTGCATAGAAGTGGAACTTGAAATTATATTTGCTCATGTTGTCCAAACATTAGCACTAGTCACCAACAACCACCATTCCCAAGACTTCAATTACCCAGGCACCAGTTGTGAATGACTATCCTTCCAAAACCTATTGATTTATACAGTGGATAGTCATTTATCAAATGGGTAGTGCTATCCATCCCTTGAACAACTGGGTTTAACCCCAACCATAACTTACAACATCACAGTGAGAAACACAGTCAGTATAAAGGGTCAAAATGCCCTTTTCTCTTCAAGTAAAACCTATGGTTAATTGTACTGGTAAACTTATACTTGCATCATTCGCTGTCACTCACTGTATGATGGATGACATTACAATTTGGGGGATTTTTGGGAATATATCGTGTCCCAACTTGCAAACATTGGCAAATTTGGAAAGGGTTAATATTCCTAGGGGAATAACTTAATTAGCCCCAGGACTCCACACGTTGGCCAGCTTGTCAATTTACTGATGCGTCAGTGTAATATGATCGTTTTGTTTAGCTCGTTTTTTCGTTCGAGTCGTTCGTTCATCGTGTCTCCTTTTTCTTACCTTTTTCTGCATGGCTTCTGCCGCCGGTAAACGCAAGGTCAAGGCACCTACCTTACCGACGGGTTTTGTTTACGACCTCCCTTCACTAAGTCAGCCGCCTCACAGCGCTCCAAGTGCAAAAACTTCGCCTCAAGCCGACCTCACTCCACCACGTGGCTCGCCGGTCTCCATGCCGGAAAATTCCCAGGATTTGGAGCTAATCAAACTTGAAATAGAGAAACAGCGTCTGGAAATCCAAGTCTTGGAACTGGAAGCTCAAGCCAAGGCCCGATCGCTATCGTCTCCTAGCAGTGTTAAACCGGCAACGATTCCTTCGCTCTACACCGTTCGTTCCGGACACAATGCCGGTAAGTCTCAAGGTCAACTTGACCACAACACACGTATCACTAATCCGCAAAAATGGCCTCATTTGCATGTCCCATTTGGTCTCGCCAGGAAAAAGTTTAAAGATCTTACAACTTCTGAATTTGTTTACGGTTATTTAGACATTGTTAATTCCGAACCACGCGAGAAACAAGCCGTCATGACGCGACATCTGATGTCTTTAATGCGACTCGCTTCAAAGTATAATTGGCCCGCTGTTCTTTCCTTTCACGCCGCCGTGTTAGATCGCATCGAGGCCGGCCTCGCCAACTGGGGCGATGACTTCAGCGAGATAGAGCGATTCAACATCACAGAATCTCAGCGACTTCCCAACACAACACCGTCTGCCAATAATGCCATAGTCCCAGGTCCCAGCAACCGCTCACGGTTATATTGCCGCGAATGGAATCGCACTGGCACTTGTCACAACACCAGTCACCAGCCGGGTGTGGAACACATCTGCGCTTACTGCAAACTCTCTGATCTGATCATCTTGTCCTACTCGACCACCGCCTTCTTCAAATCGTCCCACACCACCCACGTCTGATTGACTAGTCATCTCTCCTAACTCTCCCGAACAATCTCCATTATCTTCGACCTCACCTTTTGCTCCGTTACCTTCGTCCGAAGTCTCGCCCGTTTCCGTTTTGCCGTCTGGTCAGCCTTTGCTCTCCAGTTCCCGTTCGTATGCCGCCGTTGTTCGCCATATCCTATGCTCCAAGTCGTCCTACCCCAACGCCTTCGGAGCTCGTGTTCCCGTTCCTTCGAAATTGAATATTCCTTCGTGGAAATCCGCTCTCGTCAATTACTCCGATTCTGTGGTGGCCCTTTTTCTCGCATTTGGTTGGCCCGTCAACTACCGCTCCAGTTCCGTTCCTACACCTTCCAAGTCTAACCACTCCTCCGCAGTCCGTTTCCCAGATGCTATTAACTCCTTCATCGCAGCCGAAATTTCTCATGGGGCGACCGCTGGACCATTTCTCCAGAACCCTTTCCTTTCGCCCCTCCAAACCTCACCGCTGCAAACTGTCCCCAAAGATGACTGTAAGCGTCGCGTCGTTTTGGATTTGAGCTTTCCCCCCGGTGACGGCATCCCCAAAGACTCTTTTCTGGACGAACCTTTTCATCTTTCTCTTCCTCGCTCCGCCGACTTTGTCGATCTCATCATCGCCAAGGGCTCAGGATGTTTCCTTTTTAAAGAAGGATTTGAAGCGCGCATATCGTCAAATCCCTGTTGATCCTAGGGATTACAATTTACTCGGTTACCACTGGAATGACCTTCTATACTTTGATCTGGTTCTTCCGTTCGGCCTTCGTTCAGCCACCCTCGCTTGCCAACGTACTACCAACGCGATTGCGCACATTTTCTATTCCGTTCATCATCACCAGTGCGTGAATTACATCGATGACTTTGGTGGCGTAGAGTCCTCGCACGACGACGCTCTTCAAGGCTTCCAGGAACTTGAAACCCTTTTCAATCGCTTGGGTCTGGAATCCTCCCCGGAAAAAGATTGCCCTCCTTCAACTAGAATGGTTTTCCTCGGCCTCATTTACGATACTGTTATTATGACTCTGGAAGTTCCTGAAGACAAGCCGTCACGTGCCTCCGCCCTCATTCGTCTTTGGCTCAGTTCCCCACGCACCACAAAATCTGATTTACAGTCACTCATTGGCAAACTTTCCTACATCTGCGCCTGTATCAGCCCCGAAAAAATTTTCATGCAGCGAATGCTTTCTGACCTCCGTCGCCTACCCCACAAATCTTCCCGCTTCATGCCCAGTTCCGCCCTGCTAGCCGATCTGCGCTGGTGGAACGAGTTTCTAGCCGTTTACAATGGAGTCTCTCTTTCACGTTCTTCTCCTTGGATTGATACGACTGTTCGTTTCTGCACCGACGCCTGCATTTCCGGCATTGGCGGTTTTTTCGACGGTCGTTTCTTCCACTCCTCTTATCCACCTTTCACCGACACAGCCTTGCTTTCCATCGCGTCGCTCGAAATGTTAGCTGTCATCGTTAGTCTCAACTGTGGTCCGAACAACTGCGCGGCCAGCGTATTTTAGTACGAACTGACAATCAAAACACTGAACTTGCCATCAACACCGGTCGCTCACGTGTCCCTTTTGTTCAATCCTGTTTACGCGAACTTTGGTTTTACGCTTCCCGTTTTGATTTTGAGCTTCGTGCCCTTTATATCCATTTAGCGTCCCTTATCTCTTGGATCCAAAGGATTTCTCTGGTCATGGTCTTCGTCGAGGCGGCGCTACCTTCGCATTTCAGTGCGGTATCCCAGCAGAGCTTATTAAGCGTCAAGGAGACTGGCGATCTGGCCCGGGTTGCTCGAAGCATGGTTAGCTCTAACCAGTGATAAATACCATGGAAACCTATAGGTATTGACAACTCTTAACCAACGGTTAGCGCCAACCATGCTTCGAGCAACCGGCCCCTGACGCTTACATGTTGTATTTATCACTGCCTTGAGCAGACAGACTCGTGCTCACGCAGATCATAGCTGAGCACGTTCATACCTTGTAGTTGTAGTTTGGTATTTATAATATTTTATCACTTATCTCCCTTGCCATACCCCTCTCGCACTCTCCTTTTTCTCCTTTGAATCTGTTTGGGCCTCTTTCTCTCTGCTTGGGCCCCTTGGGTCTCTCGGTTTTTCATTAAAGATGCCCAAACAGATTCTCTGTCTCGTTTGCCTTTGTGTTTTGCGCGAGGGGTGTGACATGGGATAATTTTTAATTTCTTTCCATCCTGAGTTACTGGATGACAAAAATGGAATTCAGTGTGCTTACAAAGTTATAGTAAAGGAAACTTCAGCGTTTAAGTTTTTATTTCCATTTATATTTAAAAGCATTTTTACCCCACTAGAGTTCCACTCAAATGGCGTGACACTACTGCTTTTAGCTTGCACTCATCATTCACTAAGTGATTTGCAATAGTCTATAAAATGAACGTGTAAGAGAAATTCATACCTTATCAGAAACGTCATCTCTTGTTTCTGGTCCTATGCTGTCCAAAGATTTCTTTCTGTGTTCTCCCAATTTCAAACTTTCCAGAAACCTCACGAGAAAGATATTCGCCGGTAAATCGTCAACGTCTTTTTTGACAAGAATCCTACACTCTGGGCATCGCAATTCGTTACTTCCCTCGACAATTTGCCTCAAACATAGTCTACAGAAAGTGTGTTGGCACGGCAAAACTTTACAAGTTTGATCCAGCGGTTTAAAACAAACCGGGCACTCCAAAAGTTCTGTAACCTGCCCCGTGTCCATGATAGCAATGCGAGGAGTTCGCAAGAAGATCGGGGAAACAAGTGTCGTGACTTTTAGATTTCAACGCCGCTTAACATACGACTTTTTAAACTCCCCTCTGATGGAAGAAACTTCATTTTCTCGTCTAGCGAACAAATGCGAAAAACCGACCAGGGGCCTTGTACAACGAAAAAGTCATCCTCATTCATGAAGTTTGTCAGCTTAAACTTTGGCAACCATGCTGTTTTCCGAGTGGTCGGGCGGAAGTGATGAGGAAGAAAAATCACATGACGATCTTTGTGAGTATTAGCAGAGTTATAAAAGACGTTAGATTTCAGTTTTTTTTCCTGTGCAGCAAAATGCACAATAGAAAAACGTGGCCGTGTTTGATTGGGTAATGCACAATAGAAAGCACGTGGCGGTGTTTTGATTGGGTAATGCACAATAGAAGCCACGTGGCGATGTTAAAGCAAACCACGTAATCTAAGATTATGAAGAGCTCTGTGATGCGTTGTTTGGATTACTGAAGAACGGCATTGCGTTGGCTAATCGATTTCTTCTTGGGGCGCTCAAAGCACATACAAAGAAAGGCATACGCTTTTCGCGGTAGACCCACACTAAAAGATCTCAAGCGTCAGCTTCGAAACGGGTCGTTCCGCGAACTGAATGAAACAAGAATATACTCGAATGTAACTGAAATGGACGCAACTACTGAAAGTGATACAAGTCAAAACACTAATTCTTTAATAAGCAGCGGGTACCTTATTGAGAACTACTCTAAAGATGACAGCGACAAAGAAAATAACTCCACAAACAAATGGACGCTATATTGGAATCTTCAGAAGACAAAGTAAAAACATTTGCACAGCGAACAAATGGCCTCACGCTTGTACCATTTTCACCGCGAACAAATAGCCTCCCGGCTCAGTGTACCATTGACTACGGAGATAAGTTTTTTGTTTACGTTTTTTTCTTTTTCATTGTTAAACAGTTTGTTTATTGTAATGGTCTAGCTTATATCCTTTGTTCAAATAGCCATATTAGCGATCGTGTTCAGTGCCATCTTGTGTGTATAGTTCTGTTCTAGTTTCACAAGATTTGATGTCATCAGTGGAAAATGTGATCAGCTCTTTAGAAAATAACTTTGATGTAGTTTGAAAGGCTGTACAGTTATTTGATTCTCAATAATAATAAAGACTTCATTCCGAAGGAGAAATACAGGTCTCGATAAGCAAAAGTTGTTTACTTTTGTTTTGATTTGCGTGAGCATCGACATAGACGTGCCCGAGAACCAAGCAGAATTACAGAGAAAAGGCTGAGACGTCTATTTTATAACAGCAGAAAAATGAGGAAACTTGCAGGAACGTATTTGGGTAACAACGTACCGAGGTCATCCACATTTCATCGTATTACTAGCAAGGGAGATCACTTCCGCGTAAACACAACAAAAATATCTACCTCAGGTATGTGTTTAAATCCAAGCACGTGGTCAGTGTATGTACCACTTTTCCAAAAAGCGTGGATGAACAGGTAAATGCAAAATGAAACTTAAATTTAAGCAGAAATCAGGAATACCCGGTATGATTTGTAAAAGAATGTTTTGTTTTCTCAGAAACGGAACGTATCTATTTTACGTGAACTATTTACACAGCGAGTTAGAGTGGCCAATCGAAACAGAGTGTGTAACTGGAAACCTAAACATTTACGAGATACAAAAACAAACTTGTGAACACGTAACCTAAAATATTCCAAATCATAATGCTGACAAACACAAAGGCGAAAGAAATGGATTATACATAGGACGTTTTGAATATCTGAATGATTTTGGGTTAGATGAAAGCGATATATTGTTAAAAATTCTGAAGTTATCCCTTTTCGTGTTAATTAGTAATGCAAACAAGTCTTAGTAATAAATTGGATTAACGAGGAACCAGTGATTGTAAAGCTAGTAATTACCATGGTTCGTATGTAACACGTAATCATGAGACGATTCACGGAAAACGGAATTTGAAATGTTATGCAGAGGTAAGTACTTGAAGGTAAAATAGGTATTTGTAGACTTTATTCTTCGATGTATTGTGCACATAAACGAGTATATGTTTTTCTCTTTAAATGAGATTTTACTGCCCTATCAGTAAAATACAATTAACGACACGTGACCGTACTCGCGTTCTTTGTAGTCGGCCGTTCAAGGTCATAAAATCAACGGTTTTGTTGTAAATAAAACGAGGACATAAAGACTTTGTTCCCAGATCTCAGATTATAACGTACACCTGCATTGGCCAAATCTGTTAAAGCCTCATTCATTATTGCTAAAGAGCACGTGTAATGCCTACCTGCTACATAGGAGAACCTGTGCAACTGGCTACTTTAATAGACAGAGTCTAGCTATAAAAGCCTCAGCCGTCCAAGGTTCACCTGGCAGTTTGTCTTCTATAGTAAACCAACCAGCTGTTTGCAATTTGTTAAAGTTTCCTCTCCCTCCCTTTGGGGATGTGTTGGATATATCGCTTTGCGTTCATTAAAGGGGCTAGGTCACGCAATTTTAGGCAATTTCAGCATTGATCAAATGGTCATAGAATTAACTGAAATAACAAAATAACGGCTCAAAACTATAGAAGAACTCAAACAAAACACAGGAAAGCTAAAAAGGGACAAGGATGGACAAAACTGGGGAGGATTGAAGTGGATTGCATTTGGGTAAATTTGAAAAACGCCTTGGTACATCGCTCGCTAACCAATACTCTTGTCCGATCCAGCACGTGCTGTTTACTATTCAGCTCGTAGTGCTGGGGAGATAAGTGAGGTTGTTCTACGTCACGCAATCTGGAAGTCGCATAGGCTAACCAGCCGCAAGGCAGTGTTCCCCTCAAAAAACGCCAAACGTCTGTTGTCTCGTTCTATTGCGCCTTGCGTTGTGCGTTTAAAAGCTTGATACCAAGGAACACCGTTCAGAGAGTTTGATTTCACATTGCTATCTTTATTTCTCGAGAGTTTGAATACACGAAGCGAAATAAGAATGACAGGCCAAGTGACCCACACTATAGTATTCCATTCCGGAAACGAAACACTACTTTTTTTTGTTTTTTGAAATAGTTTCTTGTTAAAAGTCTAGTCCTCCGCATGGCATACTGCTGGTACCGGTAAGTTCAACCTTTGCAGGGACATAACCTAGAAAAATCCTGGTTCACATCCTATTGATCCTAGTAAAACAACTGTCAAGGTGATGTTTTAGTGTATGGCTCAAATGCTGGTAGTGAATGTGCAACTATGTCACTATGTGCCATTATATAATTATAATTATGATAGGAAATTAATTACTTAATTATCAGTTGTAAATGTAGGAAATGATCTATACACTGCCTTATCAAGCTTGTTGAGACAAACATTTCATGTTAACAGAATTACCTGCAGAAGTCATAGTGTTCAACACAACTTTTCAGATTCAATACAGCCCAAGTCATACTGGTAATGTACTTGGAAGTTGCACAATAGATTTTGCTTACTGTATGTCTTTGATAGGTACTTTCCAAAATTTTGGTCACAGAGAATTATAATTCTTTTATTTTTTTCTCAATGCGTGAGTGGGCGGAATTCAACAAATCCTGCAATCTGATTGGTTCCGGGAGCGGGTGGAATTTTCTCATCCGGCCTGCTCACGGCAGGCGGAAACCTAGCCTTAATTGCGTGAGCTTGTTTGATGACCTTAAATTTCCATTTTTTTTTACACCGACTCCGTTTACATACAGAGGTTATTTTTCATTAGACAAGAGGTTTGGAAATAGAATTTCTCTTGAAACGTTCAGTTTGTAAGTCGCTTTAATACTGCATTCACTATCAAGCGCGGTGCGAGTCAACAATTAAAACAAGTGATTTCAGAGAGGATGGGGGAGAGGAAAAAAAAAAGTTATTTACCAGCAAAGGGTCGGTCTCTATAGCAAAAAACTGTGACATCGTTCTTGAAAAGCTGCAATTTCAAGGCCTCGGTCACAGTTTTTCCCTATACGGACCTCCCAGCTGGAAAATAACATATTTATTTTGACAATTGGGTGCATATTACTGTGAGTATTTAAATTACAACAAATGGTATATTTTAAATATTTGATTCTCGTGCTATGGATTCATTTGGCATGGCTTCAAGGAACTTTTGCACTTCTGGAAGTATTTTCAAGTGCCGAGATATAGTGCACATCTTCACGTGTCGCGCACGTGACAAAGTGACCTTTACGTGCACCACCGCACGAAAGTTTGGTCATCTTGGAAAGATGTTTCCACATCTCACCTTCGTTTCTCTTTCATTTTTTTCTGCAAAAGATGTTTCGACGAGTCGTTTCGTTTCATCTTAAGCCGTTCAATTAGCGTTTCCTTTCTCAAACACTGAGCAAGAATACCCATCGATCAGTAAAAAACAATGTCAGGCTTAGCCACTTTGGCATAAATACACTATTTTTACCTCGTTTCCATGGTCCAGTGGTCATTGTCACCACCTGTAATGAAGATAATCTGGGTCCGGGTATTCACTACATACACAGTCGAACATCATGAGAATCGCAATGTAAGGCCGATGTGAGAAGGACAAACTTCTCTCTGTTCTTTTCTTTAGCGCTAAATTAACCATACACCACTCACTGTTCTTTCGCAGGCCCGAGTATAGGCTACTTGTAGCCTCTTGTTAATGAATGATTTTGTCTTAATTCTTCCTCCGTCGGATACTTGCCTGACGTAGTTTCTTATCACAAATAAGAAAGATTGATTAACAGGTCTTATAAAAGCCTTGGTCTCAAAGCTGGTTTTTCGGATTTGTAATCGCTTTGACGATGGGCTGACGCTCGGAAAATCAGCTATGTAATTTTGGAACAGTGCTAATTTGACACTTATCAACTTGTTTGATACCAAATTTTCGCGTTTCTCTGTAATCAGAAGTTCCGAGCGTTACCATCAAATGAAAAACCGGCAGAAGTGAAGCAAGTTAAGATTGCCGGGACCAAAGTATAAATCAGTCAAAATGCTAAGCTCCAACCATTGTGATTGGTTGGTTTTTACTCTTATGTTGACTATGTTTACACTAGACTATTCAAGAGTCCCCTATTTTCCCGCTTGATCGTCGGGATCGAGCACAAACTGCCGCCATCTTTGTTTTTAAACAGCAAGCACGAACTGGGGAGAGCGACATAACTACCGAGTGGGTGGGGGGAGTGGAGGGGTTTCGCCACCCACTCAGTAGTCATGACGCTCGCCCCAGTCGTGGTCGCTGTTTAAAAACAAAGATGGCGGCAGTTCAAACGGGAAAATAGGGGACTGTGAACAGTCTATGTTTACTCTAGAGCAAAAGCTTCCGGATTCGTGACGAATACGGAACTTACTAATACCAGATTTGTTTTGATGTTTACACCCAAAACAGGAATCCGGTTTAAAAGGTTCCTAGATACGTCACGTGATCCGGAAAGTTATGAATCTGGAATCTAAAGTGCAAACTTTGTATCAGAATACTTTGAATCCGAAACTTTTCGTTCTTGTAGACGGGTTAGCCATGAATCCGGCTGGTCTACGGTCGCCCGCAGTCTTTCTGGTTTGTGTTTACACAAGACAGCGTATGCACTGACCTTGTGCCCAAATAGCCTCAGGTAGCAATCGATTAAGTGTAAACAGTTGAATCTGAGAATGCTTTTACTGTAAACATTCGCGAATCCGTATACCCCAAATTTGATGAATCCGGAAACATTTATGAATCCTTAAATTTTACCCCTAGTGTAGATCATGAGTCGATTTTATGACTCTGATTACGACAACGATTTTCCATATTCATTTCTGGAGGGATTCGGACGAAGGTAATCACACAAAAAGTC
>OX421446.1:6819821-6844821 GCA_949126865.1 Montipora capitata
GCAATTCAGCAGAAAAAGTACTGGTAAGAGTAACCTCTTGTTACTGTAGTAACTGCCTTCACGACGAAGGATTCCAAGCAGACTCAACTTGTGGGTGGAAAACACTGACTCACCATCTTAAATGAAGTTAGTGGTCCCCTTGACAGCCAACTTGCCTTACGTGTCATTAGGGACCTTAAGATTCTAGGACGAGGACGAGAACGAGTACGAGTTTTGACTGTCCGTTTTTAGCGAAAATACTTGGCAAATTTATAACCCGTACGATTAATCTTACCATTTCTTTGCAGTATAGGTTGCTCAGTTATTCTTATTGCTGGTAACTGAACCTTTTTGCTGATTGAAAAATGCCAAAACTGCTACCGTGTTGTTAACTTGTTTTGACACGACGACATTGCAAAACCTCGAACTAAAATGACGACGGTATCACGTTTTTCCCGCCAAAATGACGCTGGTTTGCGCGCGCTCACTGTTGGTCTATGCCTTTGAAAATGTCGTACACGTAGTCGTTCTCGTCCTAGAATCTAAAGCTCTCTAATGACTGGGTAGCTGCCGACTATGAAGGAAATTGGTACGTTGGCCAAGTACTACAAATTGACCAAGATGACGGTGAGTTGGAGGTCTTTTTCATGACAAGAGGAAAAGGAATTTAAACACAGTTTCAAGTGGCCTGCTGGAAAGGATGTCTTGTGGCTTGGAAGACACAGCATTCTCTGGGTAATCGAACCTCCGGTCCCTACTGGGCACGCCTTTAAGGTTACAGATGCCACCGTTGAACTGATGGAGCAACGGCATGGAAGTTTAAAGCTTTGAAAATGAAAACAATGTACTAAAAACTCGACTGAAAACACTGGTTGTGCTACTTTTATCAGAAGGAACTGAAAAGCGGCGTAGTTTGATTGATAACTGCTTTTCATATTCCATTTCTATTCTATTTTTTGCTTTATGTGTGGATGTAAATTAAACTAACTGGAAAAAATAACATAAATCACCTATCGAACAGAAATTAAGTACACGTTGCAAAAAACAGCTGAAACTCGAACACATTGCTATTAATACTCCGTTCAAGGACGTAGTCAATTTTATAATTTAATTGTTGTGAGTTAATCATGAGTAGTTAATCAAAAATGTGAAGTTCCCATTTTCTTTAATGAGAATGAAAGCTCACAGAGCATGAGTTTAGCTGAACCTGTGATTTTAAACCGTTATCATGAGTAGATTGTTATAATAATAATAATAATAATAATAATAACTTTATTGGATGTCACAATTTCTGATAATTCAGTAGTTTACATTGTGATCCGTTAATAATAGTATTGCATGATAAAAATGAAATATTCACAAAGTATTCCTAAACTAAACTAAAATTGTTAAAAGGTTCTATGAATAGTAAAATGATCGAGCTTGGAATTACTAACTAAGTATTTATTACTAATGTACTTTTTAAAATTCCTTAGAGTTGTAATGCTTCTAGGGCTATAGTCTAATGTGTTCCATAGTCGGTTGGCACTTGCATAAAAAGTGTGTAGACCAGAATTGGTACGAAAAAGGGGTATGAATAAATTGTTATTTGCTGACGCCCTTGTATTTTGTCTATGCTTATCATTAACATAGAAAATATAATCTTAAAAGTACTGAGGGCAACTTGTGCATGAAACAAAGCTTTCTCATTCGTATGACGTCATCAATAGGTGGTCACGCAACGCTTGTGTGGGGAGGAGAGTTGCGTGACCACACAAAGAACTGCTGCGTCGGAGACTAAGCTTACTAAAATGTTCAACAGAATTATCAGAAAACCTAGCAGAACGCAGAAATGAACCGTCAAACTGGCCGAAGACTCCTCAAAAGAATAAAACTATCCAAAGTTCACCTCAACAGGCCACCCCAGCTCACAACTCTAACCCGAGAGGAAACTTAACGATAAATGTAGCGGCACTACTTTCCTCAGCAATTCTTCGTGTATATTCCTTACATTCATGCTTACGTTTCTTGGCCGCCATAGAATTTCCAATTACACCTACGACTTTGAAACTTCATGTGATGACGATGCATAATTGGATGAGTTCACCTTCGGGAAGATTCATTAGGCTTTTAATAGTTGTTCAACAACCTTACCCAGCAGTATCTCAGTATCCTGACTTTGAAGAGTCTCATGTGAGCATTTTTTGTTTATCTTTGGGTTTAATTCGGCTCTTGTAATTTTTGAGTTCAAGGATTAAATTTAACAGCTTATTGAACTTTTCACCCATTTAGGTGACTATCAAGTATTCTTAGACTTGCATTTTTGTCAGCCATGACTGCTTTTCTGGAGGATCTCGGACCCACGACCCACGACAAACGACCCACCCACGCTGATTAGACAATCTCGATTTTTTACCGATGAAAGCAAAGTTATTCTATCATTATTGAAACTCGATTTTGCTGAAATCCACGTTTAAAAGAATAGAACATGCCAATTCGTACTTGTGTCGATGATTTGCGCGCCAGCTGGTGCAGTGCTGATAGTAGAACTAGAACGCAAGTAGCATCCACGTGTTGTGGTCAACAGATCATTTCACTCGGCATTTTATTACCAACTAGTCTCGTACTGCACAATATGTGCGGAACTCTTCAGATACAATTGCCATGACTGTTACAACGTTTGCTGCCGTGAATCATCAAATCATCACATAAGCAAACGCTGCAATAGAGTGCCACACATGTTGGGCGGTAAGAAATTTGAAATGAAAAGTGCAATCTGTTGACCACATCACCTGGATTAACATAACAAATGGATTTCTTGGTAATAGGTCACTTGGGTAAAAGTGAACTTCCATTCTTTCTCTTTGCGCTATAGGCTCTCAATACCAACACAGCTTCCTGGGTCTTCGCAGCCAGGGCCTCAGGAGACTCCAGCATGTCCAATAGCTCAGCATTGTCGAGCTCCAATAGCATGCCCGTGATTTTGGCAGCTTGATCGGGGTGAGTGGCATGGATCAAGGGGTATAGGCGCTCACCGATGATCTGTTTCTGTTCTTCAGGTAAAACTGAAGCCAACATGCTGGGAGTTAGCCTTAGAGCTTCAATTTCTATTTGTCTGTGCATCCTCAGTACTGACACAGCTTCTTGAGTCTTCGCAGCCAGGGCCTCAGGAGACTCCAGCATGTCCAATAGCTCAGCATTGTCGAGCTCCAATAGCATGCCCGTGATTTTGGCAGCTTGATCGGGGTGAGTGGCATGGATCAAGGGGTATAGGCGCTCACCGATGATCTGTTTCTGTTCTTCAGGTAAAACTGAAGCCAACATGCTGGGAGTTAGCCTTAGAGCTTCAATTTCTATTTGTCTGTGCATCCTCAGTACTGACACAGCTTCCTGAGTCTTCGCAGCCAGGGCCTCAGGAGACTCCAGCATGTCCAATAGCTCAGCATTGTCGAGCTCCAATAGCATGCCCGTGATTTTGGCAGCTTGATCGGGGTGAGTGGCATAGATCAAGGGGTATAGCCGCACACCGATGATCTGTTTCTGTTCTTCAGGTAAAACTGAAGCCAACATGCTGGGAGTTAGCCTTTGAGCTTCAATTTCTATTTGTCTGTGCATCCTCAGTACTGACACAGCTTCCTGAGTCTTCGCAGCAAAGGCCTCAAGAGAGTTCAGCATGTGAAGCAGCTCATCATTGTCTGTCTCCAAGAGCATGCTCGTGATCGTGCCAGCTTGATCGGGGTGAGTGGCCTGGATCAAGGGGTAAAGGCGCTCACCGATGATCTGTTTGTCTTCTTGAAGGCCTTGAAGGCCTTGGTTGGGTCCCTCGGATCCGTCCTGAGAAAGGAGAGTAATGTCTTTATGTTAACATGTCATATTACGACTTGTTGTTTGTGAAGCAGCGCTTTCTATTTACCTATACGTCTGCTGACGGATGCAACAGTCATAGCGAAATTTAGCCATACATTGTCTGATGATTATTACGGAGTAAAGTGAAATAAGGCAACGTTTCAATCTGAGCGTTAGTCCTAGTTATGGAAGTGGGTCCACGTAAGGACAGAGAAAGATTCTAATCAGGGTGGGAATTACACTATCGACCTTCGGATTATGTCACCATTGTTCTACCGACTGAGCTACAAGGCTAGATGGTAACAAGTCGTTGGTAGTAAGGGTTTTATGTCGCTCCAAATAAACAAAAATGAGAGGGTTCTAGTTTTCAAAGTGTCCTGTTCTCATCAAGTAATATAAAACCTGTGGTAAATTGTACTGGTAAACTCATACTTGTAGCTCAGTCGGTAGAGCAGCGGTGATCTAACCCGAAGGTCGTGGGTTCAATTCCCACCCTGGTCAGAGTTTTTCTCTGTCCTTGTGTGGGCCCATTTCCATTAGTAGGGCTAATGCTCACATGGTTCATATGGGGTACAAAAACTAGCACTTCACTTTACACTCTAATCAGTTAAGTTTGTTCATACCCGCATCGTTTGCTATCACTCATTGTTTGATAAAAGAGAAGGCAAACCTTGATCATTGCATAAAAACCATACCATATATTTTCGAGAAACTCCGATAGCTACTTACAATAATTGTAACTAAGAGCCAGGAGTTTCACAAACGTTTCAGGAAAGAGGTAGGGACAAAATTATCAACGTAGTTCTTTATTCTCGTTCGCAAAAATACGGCACACCATGTAATTCATGGACTAAAAACGCGCATTTTGTTCAAACGCAGTAAAGAAAAATTGATTTTCCGTAGTTTGAGCGCAAAATCGACATTTAAAATACAAAAATCAAAACAAAAAAGAATAACCTTCTAAAAACAAAGCGGGCAGCCCCAAGGGGCCATCCATTGTTACAGCAATTGTTCAAGGAGGACAAAAGGTGTAAGTATAAGGAAGTAAGGAAGTAAGAACACAGAAATCTTTCCCCACCTACATATATTCATTGTCATATTACTTTATTCTATATTATCTTTTTATACTTATTTTTGCACTTAGCTTTTGTTTAATTAATTTAAGCTTGCACTAATGTCACTAAGTGTTTTGAAATGTAAATGTATATGAGACATTCATACCTTAACAGAAACATCTCTTGTTTCTTTACCTATGCTGTCCAAAGATTTCTTTCTGTGTTCTCCCAATTTCAAACTTTCCAGAAACCTCACGAGAAAGATATTCGCCGGTAAATCGTCAACGTCTTTTTCGACAAGAATCCTACACTCTGGGCATCGCAATTCGTTACTTCCCTCTACAATTTGCCTCAAACATAGTCTACAGAAAGTGTGTTGACACGGCAAAACTTTACAAGTTTGATCCAACTGTTTAAAACAAACCGGGCACTGCAAAAGTTCTGTAACCGAGTCCATGACAGCAACGCGAGGAGTTCGCAAGCAGATCGACGAAACAAGTCAGTCGTGACTGAACTATTCTGCAAACTTTTAGATTTCATTCAGCGGATATGGACCACCCCCCCCCCCACCCCCCGCCACGGATTTGGACCCCCTCGTCTAGCGAAAAAATGCGAAAAAAAAAAACCACCAGGTCCTCCTCATTGCTAAGTGGCGTGTTTAAAACATGAAATGGCGAGATGACGAAATAGCGAAATGACGAAATGGCGAAATGGCGAAATGACGAAATGGCAAAATGAATCCACATATCTTAGCACAGGTTCCCCAAACTGACGTAAATTAATTACTGAATCAGTGAAAAGAAAAACAGCTGTACTTGAAACTGAAAAATATGAGCGAAATCTTGAATAAAAACGTCTTACCTCGTTTTATTGTTAGGTTTCTTGCCTTCTGTGTAGTTTTTGTAAGGCTTTATGCGATTTTCAGCAAGTTTAATTGTCTTTTTCAGCGTCGGTGTTTTCTCTAAGTATCTATATTAACCTAAGGTTGGAAACTCCGATGCAGCAGTCGGAAAGATAAGCTGCTGTAAATTCCACCAAAACAGCTCAAATCGACCCAAGGTGTTTTTCAACCGTTTTGTGCACGCAACATCGGAAGAAAGACTCTCCGAAAAGCAAAATCAACCAGTTTCGGCGACTTTTCAATTCCTTTCCGTACATTTTTGTCTCATATGAGGAAATATGTAGCAGCACTATCGTCCTTGGTCTGAGTGGAATTTACAGCAGCTTATCTTTCTGATTTCTGCATCGTAGTTTCCACCCTTGGGTTAACATACGTATGGGGAAAACACCGACGCTGAAAAAAACCATAAACGTATTGAAAATCAAATAAAGCCTTACAAAAACCACACAGAGGGCAAGAAACCTCACCTTAAAACGAGATAAGACGTTTTAATTCCGAATTTCCCTCATATTTTTCACTTTCGAATACAATAGGCCATTTTCGAGTTCATATCCGCCTCCTCTTCAAAGCGAGTCTAAGTGCAAAGTTTTTGTGATGGTAATTAGTTCTACTTTACATATGAATGAAAACTAATTTTCATAAGAAAAACTTCGCACTTAGACTCGCCTTGAAGAGGAGGCAGACATGAACTCGGAAATGGCCTATTGTTTTCTTTTTCACTGATTCAGTGATTAATTTGCGTCAGTTTGGGGAACCTGTGCCACAGGTAATCCAGACTCGGAGGAAAAAAAAAGAGACTGAGTCCCTTGGCAGGGATGAAACATACGAATGCAAGGCTAGCCACATAATTATCCATTGTGAAATTCTTACACTTTTTCAAGTTGTTAATTGGCAGATTACGCAACTGGGAATCCTTATGTGATATAAGGCCAGATTGCCACCATCGTTTTGATGCTAGCGGGACTTCAAACGCGATGTTTGACGAGTTAGCCGAAAGGTCTCTGATGAGTCCCTTGGCAGGGATGAAACATACGTATGTAAGGCTAGCCACATAATTATCCATTATGTACTTTATTGTCATAGTGAATTTCTCGCTTTTTGTGTGGTTATTTGCCTGATTGAATGCGATTTAAGCGACTTCTCAAATTCCCGGGTTGTCACTCGTACCTAAAGAAAAGGAAAGGCTGGAAAGTAATTTCTACCTTACCTCACATCTCGCCGATAAAATCACACTTCTCCGGCATCAGTAACGCTCAAACTCCGGCGATGGCCACACGGATAAAGTACTTCTCCTTGATCAAGTTTCAAGGTCAAGCGAGCATCCATTGTCTTTTTTACCCCCCGAGTCTGGGCCGCCTGTGCCTGTGCTAACATATGTGGATTCATTTTGCCATTTCGCCATTTCGTCATTTCGCCATTTCGCCATTTCTCCATTTCGTCATTTCACCATTTCATGTTTTAAACACGTCCATGAAAACGCAAGTGATGTGCTCTAGAGTGATGTGAACACACCGCAAGATGACTGAGATTTCGCCTGGTGTGGATTTCACTCCAAATTGCTATTCTTCGTTAAATAACGTAACTACAACTGACGATAAAGAAGATGAGGGAATACTCTATATTGTTGTTTGAGCTTTTGCCACTTTTAAATCGTAAATGTAGGGGTAAAATACGCTCACAACCGCACTAAATCTTCGCACAAGTTACATCTTTACGCAACCGATGACGTCAAATCCTCAACTCGATCCCAGGCCTTTGTCTCATATTTTCGTTGAAAATACGCGAGCTTTTCTTCGCATTTTAGATGTTTTTTCGGAACACAAATTAAATTGTTTTTGTACAGAAATGCTTTTTCACCATTACAGTTAAGATTTTAACATTAAAAAAAATTGTGTTGAAATTTCGAGTCATGCGCGCTTTAAGCTCCCTAATAAGACACTAAGCCACCGCGCACCGGTGGCTCAGTTGGTTGAGCATCGGGTTGCCATGCTGGAGGTCGGGAACTCGACTCCGGCCGGACCAAAACTGAGTCTTTGAATAATTGAGGGAAAGTGCTGTCTTTGTAATTACAGCCGCAAATGGTTAGACTTTCAACCCTTTAATGCTGATAAACTCTGTGGGAAATTAAAAGATCCCACACACTAGTCGAAAAGAGTAGGGTCGACTTGGTGTAATCTTCTGAATGGACTACTGATCGATTAGACCACATAACAGCAAAACAGAGAGTTGTCCAATTGAAGAAGTCCAAGTGCTGAAACTATAAACTAGAGACTTTGCACACCATGGAACAGCAATGTCGACGACACCGTCACTTCTCAAAATAATTTGCCACTGTATAGTCTCATGAGATTATTCCGTCTCGTTCACATCGTACAATGTGGGCGAAGTATATTAAACGTGCGATTTCGGAGGAGAAATAGAGGATGAAAGGTTCACATATGTATGCTCAAGTTGTCGTCAAAACCGCAAATTTGGTGATTTCACGTCGTTTTTATGCAGATTACTGCAAAACTATGTACAAAAAATGGTATTATTCTTTTATGGAGCTGTTGTTGCCGTTTCTTCAACTCCCTACTTTCTCTTTCCATCTGGAAGATTGCGCAATGCCCGTGAGGGGGAATCCATGAGCGCGCGTCCGTGCAAATACTGCAGCAGAAATTGGAAGCTTTCATCTTCAAACAAGTGTACGATTTTGGTAGAGGGAAGATATCTGTTGACAAACATCGTTTTTGTTATTCGAATGTGTCAACCACAGAAACAAAAGACCCTTTGTTTCGACAGCCAAAGAGGCTCTGGTTGGCGCAGTAATGACAATTGGTGACGTCAACGATATCTTCGCTATATCGGAACTGCAGTAATGCAAAAAGCCTTGGAATTTAATCCCGTCAAACGCTGTTGCCTTCAAGTAAACTCACTTCTCTCGAAATTACAGGCAACCGCATTCGGGGGTTCTACTTACGTCACTTCTTAGATGGAATCGACACATGGATAAAACGCCCATGCAGAACTTTTTAATGAACGAAATGATATATGAAATGAATCATACATTGAACTGCTATGATCCTCGCAGTTATGAACGCAATTTTAGCAATTGCGTAGAGAAGCCTGAAAAACTCAGCACTTCAACGGAGTTTGGACCCGTGACTTCGCGAGTGCGGCGCTCTAACCAACTTTTTAGTCTGTGAACCTGGCGGGATTTAAACACGCGCAACTGTTCGCGAGAGACGAATGCCGAGAGAAGAATGATTACAAGCATTTTTTTAGTTCCTGACTGCTACAATTGGCCGGGATTGTGATGGTTTATTCGCGGCGTTGCCTCCACCCTGCGAACAGAGCCTCTCTGAAACTCGCCTGAGGACGAGCAAGGTTCTGTCTGGCCAAGCTATTCCGGTCAAACCGGTTTAGGCAGCGCGCGCATCATATTTTGGCAAGGCCAGGATCAAAATCGAGACTTCAAGTAGGAAAATCAGTGTGGCGTCTAGGAGTGCGATCGAGAATTGACCTGGGTTTGAAACTGTGTCCAAGCAACGGCTTGCGCATACTCAATAAAATTAAGACTTTACACGATTTCTCCAGTCCTTTCTTTCTCGTCGAGTTAAGAAAGGCTCTGTTGGCAGGGTGCGTTGCCTCTTGAACAATTCCCCTTAGGCTTCGCCTCTCACACAGCTGACAAGCACACACATCTCGCCCGCCACACGGGCCAAGAACTTTTCTTAGAGCTTATCCTCGGGTATGGAAGGTATTTCTTTGTAAAGTGTGTTTGTCAATGTCAAAATAATAATTGCGCATTGTTTCTATCATCACCTTTGCTACAACGAACTTTCCTCAACTCCAGACTTCAAAGGTCACGTTTTCACAAATTTTAATAAACAAATAAAGGTAAGTTATGGGAAATTATTATCATAAATTAATGTGGAGTGCTTTGCGCAATCTGCTCCTTCAAAACCATGATACTCTGCCTTTGATCCTCTGGCAATAAAGCAATTTGTTGATCAGTTAGACTCAAGACTTGCATGATCAGGGCAGCCTGAAAGAAAACAAAATTAAAATAAAAAACCAGCTCTCATCCTCAATTGTCTCCATTCACCTTTTAACATCCCAAAAACGGATACAAGGGAGACTACATCCTCATTACTACTCCTCAATAACGTGTTTCCGTTTGAAAACCGATACTTTGATTTATTTTTGCCTGTCATCCACCTTAAAAAGCTCAAGACCACTTTTAAAAACGGTTTAATCAGCAGAGACCTGAAAACGTTGATAGATGAAAGCCGACGCTTTTGGAAACATTGACCTAACAAATAGGGAAAATTTTAAATTCAGTCGTTTTGAAGCGTTTCATTAAACATAGGGCAAAACGCTTAAGTGTGGAAGAAGCTGAGCCGACTGATTTGACAGCTTGGAATGGCAGCTTGTACGAAACGAACTGAAGTTTTAAAAAATGGATAAGATCTCAAGCTGCTTTTCCTTTCGTTTTGCATGACTTCGCTTGTGATTGGATAAAATTCTCCCACCACATTCTCCGCAAATCAGAGACAAGAGGAAGACCGATTGTGATTTGCTCGCTGAATTTTCCCGCGCTTAACTCCGGCCGCAAAAATAGGGGGCTTAAGAAAAGACAACGACGACGGCGACCACAACAATAACGTCACAAAACAATGATATCATTGGTTAAAAAAGCATAAATGATCGTGCTGCACGTGCAGCACGGATCTTTGCACATATTTTTGCGGTACTCTGTATAAGGGCCGATTTACACGGTACGATTTTTGTCGCATGCGACAAGCTCACGACAGGCTTACGACATGACTTACGATTGTCGCATCGTTTTAAAACATGTTTTAAAATGCTACGACATTATTTCTGACGTACACAACAATCGTAAATCATGTCGTGGGCCTGTCGTAAGCCGTTGTCGCATGCGACAAAAATCGTACCGTGTAAATCGGCCCTAACGACGACGTGAGAATCACCACATTTGATGTTTTGACGACAACGAGAGCATGCAACGGACAATCTCTCATTCTGAAAACCGCTCGTACCAATTTATTTTTTGGATACTTCGCCCACATTGTAGGACGTGAACGAGAAGGAATAATCGCGTAAAACTTATCATAGAGCAAAGTTATATTTTCAGGTGACGTTTGTGTCGACTTCGCAGTCGTAGATTTCAAGGTCCCTAATGAAAACTTTGGATGACGTGCTTCGGTATTCACATGAGCTTTTGGTATTGGCCTCTTTGAGGTTGCGCGGGAGACAGGGTCCAAAGCCTTGTTGAATTGCACTGCGGGACTGTTTTGGGGGACGCAATTTCATCAATAGGTGCGCGGAGCAAGAACCCAAGCTGCAAGAAAGCGATATACTAGCAGCTGAGCTTGCCAAACCACCAGAATATTGTACAATGGCAATTTCAAAACAATGGCTCGCTTGCCAAGGTGCAAAATTGTCCAGAAAACGAAAAGATTTGATCAAAAGGTCACTGAGATCGTGGTACTAAGACATTTTCTTACTAACAACGTAAGTTATAAAGATTAGAGATATAACCCGAAGTAAATTGTTGTCGTACAAGAATACACGAAAGTCTTTTTGCTTTGCAGAGTAAACGACTATAAACAATGGCTCGTCCCTAAAACAGTCCCACAACGCAATTCAATAAGACTCTCGACCCTGTCTATCTCCCTATCTCAACTATCCGGCGAACGCTGACGTATTTCCGGCGGTAGTTTCTCTTCCCCGGAGAGAAACCGGAAATACGTCTGCGTCCGCAGGCTATAGGGAACTTAAGCACGTGCGTTTTTGAGACCCGGACGGCAACCGGAAGTGAGCTGTTTTCCCTTTGAACTTGTCTTCACGCAACCACATTTACATCGCTAAGTTTCTTTTCTCCGTCAGAGATGATTGGTATAAAAACCTGGGAGACACCACTGTCCTGGCACGCGAAATGTTCTCTTCCGGTTGCCTTCCGCGTCTCAAAAATGCGCGTTCTTAAGCTCCCTTATATCTCAAAGGGAAAACCATTTGATTCACCTACCCTCAAAAAATAAGATTTCAATCAAAATGGTAAATCTTACTGTGTAGAGAACTTCTCACAAACAGAAGCTACAATTAACGTGATTGCGTGAGATTTTGAACTATCTCGAGAAATATCACTGTTAAAAATATCTGCAAATCTGCAAATGGGTAGAGAAGATAAAGCCTCTATCCACATGCATATTGCATATTGATTTCCCAAAGCCTTTGAACCTGCCCAAACATAAATACTTAAGATTTGACAGGTGATAGTACTTTGGAACAAGTCCGAATTGGTCCAACAATAAATAAATTTGATGAACCAAGACCCTCCGTAGGTGAGCTAAAGCGGTTCTGAGGGGGACTGGTTCGGGTGGTTTGGTCAAAACCCTGAAATGAACTTTTAAACAAGTGCGATGTGTGATGAAAAACTTGAGCTAGCAAAACATCGCTAACTTAATCGTAGTCATTGTTTTGAAACAGCTCAAAACAGAGATGATTTCAAAGATATAGAGTAAGTAACTTCAAAACGATGTCACCTGACACTACAAGAAGTGTACACCTTGGGAGGCAATTCTCTCAACCTCTCTAAGTTAAATCCTGCCTCCACCTCAATGCGAGTCAACTTCATTTGGTCTTAGTTGGTTCAAGCAGGGCTGAAATACCACCACAGATTAAAACAACAAATTACCTTTTCTTGATCCTGTGCAGTGACGTCACCGCCCTGTCCAGGGGCCCCTTGGGGTGGATTGAAACCTGACATAAAAAATATCGTATGTAGATCACCTGGAAAGTCTCAATTTAAAACCTGCGTTTTATTGGCTACCATAGCCAACATCACAGGTAATCACCGCGCCCAAGAGATCGATCGATAGACGGCACACCATGTAAAATGATCTGTGTTGGAGAAAATTCCTCGAAAATTTTTGAAGGTGTAGAAAGAAATGACAACGAAGCGCACACGCGTCCGTAAATTTACAGTACGGACCAAGAAAACGAGGTTAGTAAGATGTTTATCATATCTCTGTGATAATCAGCCGCGCGGGGAAGGAAACTAGTTGAGGTCAAGCGGAAGGTTCAACTGCCACAAAGATTGTCGTGTCAAAATCCAAAAAAACGAAACCTTCTTGACTGTTTGAAATAGTTGCTTGTAAGATTGAAACATTTTTACAAGTTTACGTAACAGAAAGACATGAAAAAACTTTCTAGAGAATGTCTCTCGAGATTTCACATTTAGCGGGCCGTACTGTAGAATTCGGCCAGCTAATTCAGCAAATCACAGGGAAGGCACTATCTGAGAGATGGATATAATTCATCATAAATTATCGCTCTGACGAAGGGCCAACGCTTGAAACGTCAGCTCGAAAATCTTTCTTACGGTGGCAGTGGCATTTTAAGGAAAAAGTCGGGAAAATTTATCGTAACAATTGCAGTAAAAACTCTTGACCAGTAAAGTAAGTTTGATAATGTCATTATTGCTTGCCCTGTTACTTAGAGAGTGGCCCCTTAACCGTCCAATCACGTTGTTCAGTTAGCCAATATCAAAAATACGGTGATAATTAACAATTATTCGCCGAAGGCGAAGTGATTATCGGTGAATATTCACCGAGACGAAGTCGAGGTGAATATTCACCGATAATCACTGAGCCTGAGGCGAATAATTGTTTTAGTATAAATACACAGGTGATTATTTCAAAAAAGAGAAAAAAAAAAACATTTCAACGCGAAATCATCTTCACTTACAGTGGCAAAACGACTACTGGCAGCCATTTTGTCCGTCGAGGTGATTATCGGCTGATAATCCGAGATAGCGAGCCAATGAGAGCAAGCGATTTTGTATAATCACCTGTGTATTTATACTAATCTTTGTTAATCCCTCCAGAATTTTGCATAAGCTTTGTTTCCAGTTTGTCTGGGGCCATTGTAAGTCCCAAGGGAAAATAACAACAACGCTTATGCAAAATTTTGGAGGGACAAACAAAGAGTACTATGGCAATTATTATGGTATTTTTAACAATCGAAAGTGGTTCAGCGTTGTCTGTACTCTTATCGACAACGATGTTCGTCATCACAGTGGTCAAAACACGAAGAAAGAGCAACCGTTGTCTATAACTTTCTAGCAATATGATTGGTTTATTTCCCAAAATGGGCGTTCCTGATTGGCTATTGCATTGCGTGACAAAATGACGCGAGCATGACACGTACAACGTAGTCTAGACTCTTATCGACAACGGAAAATTAGCCAATCAGATTGCGAGATTACAAGCAATTGTGGTAAAATTGATATTGGCTAATTAAATGATATGATATGAAAACTTGGTTTTGTCAAACGAGCCAATGAAGGCAAATTTACAACCCTGATGATGACAACAAAAACAATAATCAGAATAACGATGACAGTGACTGTGTTTCTTACCTTGAGGACCCCTTGGAGGAGGCCCTCCTTGGTTAGGTCCCCATTGCTGCTGGGGTGATTGAGCAGGTCCTGAGAAGCGACCATCAGATGGGGGCCCTGGAGGGCCTTGGTCTCCACGAGGATCCCGTGGACCACTGGGAGGGCCAAATCTTTGTTCTGGAGGTGGAGGGCCCCTGGGATCCCTGGGTTGATCTCTTGGGTCAATTGAGGGACCTCGTCGCTCATCTGTAAGAACAGCAATAGACTTGAGTTAGGTTAGAGAACTGGTGGACATGGCAAAGTTCAAGAAACTTCTGACTTAAGTGAGGGTTTGATACTACAGTGTATGTACCAAGTAGTAGCTACATTGTATCTGTATTGAAAAACTCATTAACAATTCATAAGCCATTAACCTATCAAAAGGTTGATAATACATCACGAGCAGTGACTCTATATCGCTAACCCCAGCCCCCCCCCCCCCCACCTTATTCGTAAACAGTGTTTTATCAGATATAGTCACTGAATGTGACAGCTTGTTTTTCTTGTATGCAAACCTTCTCCTCTCACAATTGAACCTTTGTTCGGACTCCCAAGGGACACACCTTTTGTAGAATGTTCTTAAACTCAATAAAACATTGCTAAAATTTGCTTGTCTCACCTTTTGACAAGTAACAAGTATTTTTGTATCAAAATGGACTTTGTGAGCAAGTGCAAGAGAAAACACGTCATAATTCTTGCATCCTTTTTCTCACTTAAGAAGTAAACAAAGGAGCTTAGGTGCAGTATATGTTACTGGGTATGTGATTTGTAAGTGTCTTTTGAGTCGCTTAACAAATTACAACCGATTTATCCTGAATGAACCACTTTAAAGAGATGACCTGTCCAAAGCTGCATGCTAAGGATTAGGGAAACAAGATAAAAAAGGAGTCAATAAATTATGTCCTCCATTTTTTTAGCTCTGGTATGTTGCCCTCAGGTTTTTGCCAGTTTTAAAAAAATTAAAAGCTGGTATGTGTCACACTATAAATTCTCACACATGACTAGGAGCCAAGCTAAGTCAACCACAGAGCCTTGAGCACCTTTATCAACATAACCAAAATGTACATGCAAAAAACTACATCATAATAGACCTAATCGAAAAATCATGAAGATTGTTTCCAAACTGAATGGAAAGTGATAAACATCCTAAAAAAGCTACAAAGCTGCACTGAAAAGTCACTCATGAAAGGTGGGTGGGTGGGAGGCACAGGTCCGCCACTGGCAGATGGCCGAAAAAACAAATTGAGCTACCAACATACCATGTGACCTGAAGACCTCCCACACACTGGACCCCATTCTGCCAGCTGTGTGTGAGAAAAACATTTTCCGCTTCATTTGTTCCTCATCCAGCGGAAAAACTCACTTTACAAGGAAGTGTTCCTTCAATGGGAAAAACTTGGCCACAGTTTCACAAGATGAAAAAAACACACATTCAAAAGTCAACGAATGGGGGCACTTTTGCTCTCAGAAAAAAAAAATTGTGAACACAATACCTCTGGGTGGTTCTCTGTTTCTTGGGTCCCTAGGATCAAATGGCATGCGGCGTTCTCTGGGGTCCCCAAACTGGTCTTGTGGTGGGCCTCTAAATTCTGGACCTGGTGGACCTAGAAAGGTTAAATGGCTTTAGCTCCCACAAATCTCTGTTTACTACATGTAACTGGTTGTGCATCTGGATTGGTAACGAAAAGGTCATTTAAGCTCGGCTTTTTCTAAGTATACTGAGTTCATTACTTCATTCAAATGAGCTTGAAATTCCCCATCTCCTTTAAAACACAACAAAATAATCTACTATTGCAATACAAAGAAACTGTTCACAGCTAATGCTGGTCAAAGACAACCAAGAAAGATAAAAGTTCAAACTGGTAAACTTCCAGTAGACATTTTGATGTGTTTTTGTAGTAACACACTAACAGCAGTTGTGAAACATTTCAATTCCCCCTAAATGACAGCTTTGTGATGTAGAAACAATTTGGTACGATAAGGCCATGGTAACTATGACGATGACTGTATACCTCTCCCTTCTGGTCCTCTCATATCTGGAGGGCCTCTAAATTCTCTCTCCGGTCCTGGTCCACGCATATCAAGAAGACTCCTTATTTCACCTGGGCCTCGGTCTGGGGGACCCCTCATATCACCAGGACCCCTATCATGGGGACCTCGCATATCCCCTGGACCTCTGTCAGGAGGGCCTCTCATCTCTCGATCAGGTGGACCTCCTCTCATATCACCAAGGCCCCTATCAGGAGGTCCTCTCATATCCCCTGGTCCTCTGTTTGGTGGTCCCCTCATGTCAGGACCCCTATCTGGAGGGCCTCTCATGTCTGGGGGCATTCCTCTCATGTCCCTCGGAGGACCTCGTCCATCTGGGCCTGGATAAAAAAAAAATGAAAACTTAAATGGAAAATAATTTACCAGGAAGCTTATGTTATGTACACTGTACTTTCATTTACATGGGATTTCAAATGAAAAGCTGAACCAGACTTCTTTTCTAGGATGATGAATTCCAAACTGACTTTTAAAAAATAGTGGAAATTTTGTTATCCATGGGAAAATCCAAATCTGAATTCTTGAAACAAAAATAGATCATGCATTTTCAGGGCTCGAATTTAACGAAAAAATCTAGTCCCAATTTTGTGAGACGATACGAAAATTTAGTCGCAATTTCGCAAATTTTAGTCGCAAAATCGTCATGCTGAATTGTGTTGTCAGTGGTTTAGCAAAACAAAATGAGCCCGCTTTACTTGCGTGTTAAGAAACTGCTGAAAGTGGTAAATGATTGAAGGAATGGAGTTGCGCACGTAACATCGCAGCTAAATTCCACTGCAATTCTGCTACAATTACGCTATCTTCAGATTCAAATAAACTTCACGGAGAGAGACAAAATAATTTTTTCATTTCTTTATTTATTTTAGCAAAAGTAGCAGCAAAGTGGCAACTGTTAACCCTTTTGTTTCGAAAGAGCAAAGGTGAAAACAAGTCGCAAATTTGCGACTTCTCCAGATATTTTAGTCGCAAAGGGAAAAAAATTCACAATTCAGTCACAATTTTTAGCCCTGATTTGCTCTATGTACCATGATTCATAACATCAAACCACAAGATTTTGTTGTGATGTACCTCTAGAGAATTCAAAGAAGTATTTTTGCTAAATGGCTCTCCATGCAAAAATGATAGACAACAACTAGCTAGCACAAATGACATTATAACTAAACCATCTTAAACAAATTTATGCCACAACTTTGACTAGCTTACAAATAAAGAAAAAATCTTAGTTAGTACAGTGTAGCTGGTACAGTAATACTACACAAACAATGTTAACCCATTGACTCCCTGGAGGGAGACCTAACAGATTTTACTCTGTCTAACACCGCACAATTTTAGTCATCAATGGGGGTAGTTTTGGAGTTAATTAAGTAACTGCCCAAAATTCTGACATAACAATCCTACCTGGACCCCTCATATCAGGAGGACCCCTCATGTCTGGAGGACCTCTCATGTCTGGGGGACCCCTCATGTCCTGGGGACCCCTCATGTCTGGTGGGCCTCTCATATCCGGAGGTCCTCTTACGTCAGGGGGACCTCTCATGTCTGGTGGGCCTCTAATATCCGGAGGACCTCTTACGTCAGGGGGACCCCTCATGTCTGGTGGGCCTCTCATATCTGGAGGACCTCTGATATCAGTTGGTCCCCTGACACCTGGTGGTCCCCTATTGTCTCCTGGAGCCCCTCTCAAATCAGGTTCCCTCATATCTGGAGGTCCCCTCATTGGAGGCTCTGATCCATGCTGTCGCATATCAAAGGAGCCAGGTAGTCCATCATTGTTGGGAGCACCTCCAAAGGGTCCCGAATGCATCAAAGGCTTTGGCTGGGGAGGTCCAACGGGCTCTATTGGTGCAGCTGGTTCACTGGGGCGATGCAGTATGCCCTGCAAAAAAAAAAAGTTGTAATTCTAGATAATCTTGTGATTTAGGCCACTTAGTGTAAGTTAAAATAGAGTGCTTTTGAAAATTTCTACAAATCACCAATTTTATTGACAAGAACCCTTTTTATTCTTTGACCAATATAAAGTCCCCTAAAATATATCAAGGGCTGTTACCACATTACGTCTGCAGTAAGCAAAAAAATTTAGAACTGAAGTTGCATATTGTAGTACCCAGTAAGATGCAATTTAAGGGAAAGGACAGCTGAGCAGCTGGCACAAAAAAAACATTCAAGGCAGATTTTCTCCCAAAAGGGTTTTTCTGAAGACATACATGTACTAATCAAAAATATTATTTAAAATTATTTATTTATTAATTTTATTTATTTATTAAAATACTAAAAACTATTGAGTAGTAACAGCTTGGGCAGCCTTAAATAAGATGCATGTAGTCTGGAAATCAGATCTACGGTACCAGATGTCGTAAAACATAATTTCTTTCGCACTACAGTTGAATATCTCTTGATGTGTGGTGCGACAGTGTGGATGGTGACACAGTGTGACTGAGAACCTTGATGGTACCTGCATTCAGAGACTTAGAGCTGTTCTGAACACTTCGTGGAGACAACATCCCACCAAATCACAGCTCTATGGACCCATCCCTGAAAATTAAACTATTTTATGTGAGCGTAGCAGAGATGTATCCAGGTTTTCAAATTTGGGGGTCCTCTGGACCCCTTTTTGAAAAATTTGGAGGTCTATTGCAAATTTTTGGGGGTCCAGCTGATTGATATTCAAGAATTAATATTCGATCTATTGTCTCTTAATTTCTGCTGCAGTACCCTTTCAGATTTCTAAATTGCACAAAAATATAGTCTTATCTCTCCCCTCGAATATGTTCTTTAAATTTAATGATCAATTTTTTTGAAACTGTTGTGTCCGTTGATTCATCAATCACATCTGAAAATGCCTCGAGGAATCTGTACGCCGTAGGAACTGTTAGCTCCAGTTTATAAATGATCTAGATCTCCACAGCACACAAAAAAATCTGCACTGCATAATTTGCAAAACAAACAAGTTACGTGCAAAACAAGAATCAAAACAATGACATGTGTGCACCGGGAATTAATATTGCACAAAATAAAAATTTAGCATACTTCTCCCTTGGATTATCTGTCACTTAGCTCAAGATAAGCAAACCAATGCTTGAAATTCGCTTGCAAAGCATGCAACAAACTGAACTTCAACTGAAATGTTTAATTATCACTGGCAGCATATCAAAAGTGTCTACGATTGTCTCGCCTAAATAAAAAGCTCAGATCATATCACGCAACACATGGGAATTCAAAACTTAACTCCTCAAGCTGGACATAATCGTTGACCAAATAAAATCATTCGACTATAAAAATCTGAAAATAACAGCTTACATGTACCTTGAAATTTAACGAATTTGATCATTTCTTCGTTGTGAGATGGGAACTTTCAATTTCCTTGTGAAATATGACATTCGCATGTTTTTCCTGGAGTTTGTAATTTGCATAAGCATTTGATTTTTTTTCTGCTTCCAATTGGACCCTTGTTCCATATTCTACGCGTCCAAAAGGAAAACGAGTGCATCCCAGGATGCAATGACACACTCTGGATACATCGCTGGCATAGAATGTGTTTTGCTGGACATTGCTGGTGAGCGAAGCAAGAACTTGCAAGTGACCTCTTGCTCTGGATTCTTTGCCATGGCCAAAACCGAATTGGTCAACCAGCTATATAATACCACCTACATGTATATTGACCAACTATGCAGAGACACTGGATGTCTACCTGAATATCTTACGACCTTGATGCAAGATCATGATGGATGGTGTGACAAGCTTCACGTCCGAGCTACAACAAGTTGCAAAAATAGTGGATACACTTCACCTTCTTGGGGTGCTATTAATTTCCCTATTATCTCTCTCACTGCAGCCCCCCTTCCCCCCTTATCAGTGTTGCTAGCGAGACAAAAAAACGTTGGAAACTTAAACAGTCAACATTAAAAGGGGGAGAGGGGAGGGGAAGTGGGAAAGGTCTAAATTCTAGGTACTCCAGGTATTGGAAGCTAGAAAAGGTGTTTTTTCGTGAAAGTGTCTCAACAATTTTGCAACTTGTTGTCTGAGTTGGTTGTCACTGTATTGCCATACGGTCATTTTTTTTATTGGTACGGGAAGGCGTATATCTTTTGCGTTTAATATGGTGTTTCCAAAAAAATGGTTTCATTCTCTGATCTGCTGTGAATGGAAAATGGCCAGCGATAAACTAGATTTTGGCGGGGTTTCGGTATGACGTAATTTGAAGCCATTTCAGTGCTTTCTGTGAGTCAAGTCGAAAATACACATAATTTAGTAAATGAAAAGGTGTGATTTCCATCGTTTCGTGTTTTACAGTACCCTATGAATATCCTGGAACCGATTTTGAAATAATTTGCCTTAAACAAGTATACTTCGGTCAACACATGACATCTAGAACACGCACAACATGAACGAAATTAGCTGTCGTTTACGTATGAGAAACAGACATTACCTCTCCTTTAACTGCGATCGTGTGCCATTTAAAGGGAACATCCACTTTCCGAAAAATCAACTCTCAGCAAACATTGTTATACAAAGATACATTTTCATAGAAGTTCATTTGCAACATTATTTCTTGCTTTCAGTTAGTCTGCTTCTAGAGAAGGGATTGCTAACGCTTAGTAGCAATTCTTCTAAGTGACGTGTCGGGTACAGGCTAATTCCATGTTCTTTGGAATGACCGACTGAGCACAATGATCAAAAGAAACCACCCGATTGTGTGAAATCTTTTGTGAGATTTGTTTTACAATGAGATACAAATGAAAGTGATCAAATTTGTACAAGCTACACATTATGATGTTTATATGAAACGGTCTACACGGTATACGACAACTTTTCACTGAGAAATAATAAGATAACATATTTCTTGCTGTTGCGATGGTAGACCATGCTTGAATGGTAGACCGTTGGTAAATGGAAAAGATGATATGTACAAGATTTCCAACTGTCTGAACTTTATTACGAATCATCTGGTAATGTATTGGATTGAGTAGAAAAGAAAGTACTGGTTGAATTGTGCTGTATCCTGGAAGATACGATTTTCAATTGTAACGCCACCATTCCCATTGACGTCAGCAAGGAACACAATAAATGGTACTGTGTTACATCATATGAGCCATGTGTAACTTTCGGAGCATCAGATCTGCAGTGCAAAATACTTTGCTCCCTTTAGTATTTCGTAGAAAGTCTTCTGGTAGCGATGATAAGTCCAAACACTTGAAAATCAATGCCACAGTATGTCAATAATTAATATCCTTTCGTGCTTGGTACAATGTGCTTTGCACTTCGCGTGCAAACTTCTGAAACGTTTCCGAGCTTATACAATATCTAGGTGTATAGCGGGTATTGGAAGCTAGAAAAGGTGTTTTTTCGTGAAAGTGTCTCAACAATTTTGAAACTTGTTGTAGCTCGACCAGATGATGATGATGAGTAACAGCTGAATATAGTTAATGGCAGCAAAAGCTGGAATTTCAGAGCCTTTTGGAGTGAAGGAATGGGTTGGTCACTATGTGCTTATTATTATTTTTGCTATTTCATGCACAAACCTGAGCAATCACAGGATCAACAATTTTCATCACAACTTGAGCTTGGAGTAAAGCATAGGCAAGTTGAGGGTTTTGAAGTAGCATCTGCCGAGCTTCTTCAGGATTGTTCTGGATACAAATCTGGAGAGAATAAACAAGACAATGTAAGGAGGATCCTGAAATGAGGATCCTGTGCTCCTCAAAGACAAAGAGGTACCAAACATGTTTCATGAACTGAATGATGTCTTTCATGTTTTGGGTTTTGGAGATCTCAATGGATACATGTATTTCACAAGCTTCTATCCCTTTTGGCTGCCATATTCAATCAGCTGGGGAATTGTTTCACCTGAACTATCTATTTGTTTTCTCATTGCCAAAAAAGCTCAACAAACACACCTCAGGAATTAGTACCAGAGGGTCTGTGCACATGTTCTTCGATTGATGGCTTAGTTAGCCAAATTTTTCTGAAACAAGTTGATTTTAAATGGTATTTTGAGAACTGCCCAGCTACTGTAAAAGATGGGTGGGTTCTTGAGAAATCCTGGAGCTTTCATAATAAAATTTTATTGGTGATCAAAAGTGCCTCCATGCCTGAGTCAAAAGTGTTTCTGGCATCTCAGCCATAAGCTCCCACACAGCAACAAAGACAGGTATAAGAGTCTAAGAAGCAGTGGCAAGTAAAGCAATAAAGGGATGGAGGGTAAAAAATAATATTGCTTAGCACTCCAAAAAAATTTCACTCTTTGTCACATTGCTACAATGCTGAAATGATCACAAATTATTAGATCAGGATCACAAGAAATCATAAAGGGTGTACAATATACAGTACCAAAATGACTGACAACAATAAAATTATTTTTAGAAATATTTTAATGAAGGTGATTCCCTGGTTTTGCATTGCACAACCTTACTGTGCATAATTCCTGGGCAGGCATCATTGGCACAAGTGCTGGCACATTGATAGAATGGCAGATTTTGATTGACGCCAAGCCTAATCCGTCAAGGAATGGCTATTTTCTCCTGAACAAGTATGGTGACCCCCATTTTTTATTTCATAAATGGAGTAGTGCAAAAATATATGGCCGCGTTTTTGGCAATTTGATAAAATTGTGTGGAAGGAGCCATTACGAGTTGAACAGCCCACACCAAAGTTAAATTTCTTTTGGGGTGTTAAGTACTCACAAAGGCATTCAAATAAATTTTTCTGGTACACACTTGAAAAAACCACAGAATGAAACCACGGTCTGCTAAATTTGTCCAACATTGGGGGTGCGCGGCAATTTTCAAAGTAGCCCGAATAGTCGCATTTGTCAGCGTCGTGCCATGGAAACGAGCACGGTGACCCCGTTTTTATTACATTTTTATCATCTCCTTGACATAACTTGTTACAACAGCATTCGAAGTTTCATCGAAAATCTACAACAAGTTCTATTTTTAAGGAATCACCTTAAACCATACACTGTGCAACAACAATAATGTTAAAGCTTCATTTTACCTTCATTTGTTTCATGAGCTCAAACATTTGCTCTGGTGGTAAACTAGCTACCGCTTGGGTGATAGCCTCAGGAGCTTCTTCAGGTGCGACAGGCGGACCATATGGGTTTGCCTCTGGACGAGACAATCCTTCTATACCTAGAGGAAAGAAAGAAAGGCTGTCTTAACACAACTCAATAGAGAGATTTCGTGTTAAAATGACAATAATAAATTTACACTGTAGTCTTTTTCATTACCTGTTTTGTAAGAATATTACCGGTTTTATCTGACCCCTTGTATGTTGTTAGACTATAATTTAACTTATTTGCATTGTAATTTTATGTTTTGTTTTGAATTTTCTTTTAGTTTTTGTGGAGTTGAACTCCTTGTTGAAGGGTATTAAAGTTCTGTGTAAACATCATTTTAAGAAGACTTGTGAACTCTTTATTCCATCATTGGAGCCACAGTCAGATGAATGTCAATACAGTCGACTCCTGATAACTCAAACCATTGCTACATGTACATGCAACTCGAACCAAAATCCATTTCCCCTGGATTTCCATCATACATTTACTTCATTTAAACCCTTGATAACTCGAACCTCCACTGACTTGATGCAATTTCCATTTCCCCTCAGGACATCCTCTATATATTTTTACCCTAAATAACTCTTACAACTTCTGTCAATACGTCACAAATCTAAACAAAAAGGGATGCAGTCCAAAACACTTCATTTATTTTGAAGCAGCTGTGTAATCTTTGTCCTTTTTGCATTGTCCATATCAGATTTTGTTGGTTTAGCGCAGTACTTTTAACTACAGTGCCTGTATCTTCATAAAGGGTTGCTGCTTAACTCCTTACTCATGATAACTCAAACTCCTGATAACTCAAACCTTTTTCAATTTCCCTTGAAGGTTCAAGCTATCGGAAGTCAACTGTAATAATGTTATTATTCAGATTCTTATTCAATTTTATTAAATTACCTACATGTACACTTTTTACTGCTGTCTTAAACTGAAACAGAGAGGTTTTTTTTGCTTGTTCAACAACTTACAATAACAGGTCATACATTCAACCCTCTCTCCCCCCCCCCCCCCTCCCCCCAAGAAGAAAAAATGCTGCATTGAAGTTTGATCCTGGCCTACAATAGAAAACCTCCAAATAACATAACAAAGCTAATGTTCCACTTACTGAGAAAATTAATGTTCAGTTCGTCATCAACCGCCAAAGGCATGACAGTTTCTATTGCTTATACACAAAAAAATTACTCGCTTCTGATTGGCTCAGAGCAGTGCAGTTCAAGTGTAACACCGTTCAAAAAGTGTAATACCAGTGCAAATTACATATCAGAATTCTGGATTATGATTGGCTAATAAACAATAGGGTTTGGTCAGAATCAATCAAATCTTTTGTTTTCAAATCAAGCACACGCCCTGTATGGTGCAATTTATGGCGTAATTTTTCCCAGGTTGTGTGATACGCGTGCGTTTCTTTTCCTTACCTATCTCGAATTTCTTCTTGTATGTTATTAATTAACAATTATTCGCCAAAGGCTCAGTGATTAGCGGTGAATATTCACCGATAATCACTGAGCCTGAGGCGAATAATTGTTTTAGTATAAATACACAGGTGATTATTTCAAAAAAGAGAAAAAAAAAACATTTCAACGCAAAATCATCTTCACTTACAGTGGCAAAATGACTACTGGCAGCCATTTTGTCCGTCGAGGTGATTATCGGCTGATAATCCGAGATAGTGAACCAATGAGAGCGTGCGATTT
>OX421446.1:6849821-6857321 GCA_949126865.1 Montipora capitata
AAGATTGAGTATTTCGGTCTGTCCCACATCCGCAGCTGCCACAATCTACCAGAAGCCGAACAACAATGCTAATTAAATGAGGCTCTAATCTGAGTTTCTGTTCTTGTACTAGCTGGCGACTGCATTTTTGCATTTGGCGACCATTGTTTCTTTGATAGTCGCCAAAAGGCGACTTGAAATTTTTTTTAATTTTGAGCCCTGCAAAGGTTGACCTAATCTAGTGTTACAATGGTGTTAACAGCTGCTTGGAAAAGATGGTGTCAAGCACAGGTGGGAACTCAGCCAATATAAAAGATAAATAGTCTTCTTCTATCTGGATGGATTTTAAAATCTTTGTGTAACTTTCAAGACCTTTGTTGACATAGAAGAATATTTCTCTTCTATATTCGTTTTGTTACCCAGATGTACCAAACACTCGGGCCCTAGTTGGCAGTTTACATACATAACAAAAGGTGAAGTCAGTTACATATCCCTACGTACGTTACACACTTTACATAATAGCCTAAAATCAACATAGTATAGCCTACAAAAATGAATTAGCTTAGCAACAGGTTCGACCACGTTTAGTGAACTTTTGCCAGAAAGTGAGAGGACATGATCAATGAAATATCTGCTATTTATCGCGTAACCGTTCTGTAAACCCAAGAAATTATATGGCATTCTAAGTAATACGAACCAAAGACGGAGCGTAGGGATCGATCCGAAGCAATGTTTCCTTGCTGTTTGCTTTGATTCTGCGTTTGTGGAAGACCAGCCAAGGTCGCCGCCATTTTGTTCTCGAACTACCCACAATTCGCTCTGGGATATTCCCTGCGATTGCGTGACACTCGTGACTACCCGATTGAAAGAACAACAAAAGGAAGTGTAGAAAATCGAAAGGAATAACTTTCCTAATTTAAAAACAACGAAACAAAAAATACCCAAAGAAGAGGATGGCTCTAAATTCATATGAAACACCTTGTCGTCATCCAAAAATATGCGAAACTGAATGCAAAAATTTGGCCGTTACGCAAGACATCGAACTCTCGCTGTTCATCATTGCCGGAAATAACAGAATCCAACCGATATCTTCTTGATTTTTATCTTGCCATGTTCAAAGATCTAAAACATGATTTTTTTCGCTAATTGTCACTGCCTTTCTTCGTGAAGACAACAGATTTAATTTCACAATAACCGAACGAATTAGGGTCCATAAGAAAATTTAAAAAACAGTTCTTGGTACGTGAGCCCCTCGCGTGAACTTAGAACCGGGAAAGATGACAGCCATCAATATCAAAATATAGTTCGTGACAAGACGAAACAATAATTTGCTGCGTTCAGGTTGCACTTTCATGCCAGCACAGCATTCGCACAGCATTTCAAGTACGTGACGCAATATGACGCGCGTGAAACGCTGAGATGCGCAGATGTTTCGAGAAGTGGAGCATCAATAGAGACTCTAAAAATACAACAATACAGATGCATCCATAAACAGCCACAAAAAAGTGAAGAAATACCACTTTCATACGGTACAAATGAAAAGCATAACGTTTATACTAAAAGGATGTCTATGAATGCCGGTTTTTTGCCAAAACTAACAGCAAAATTGCGATATGACTTCTGGATACGGTGGTGATTAATTTCTATTTTCTTATCAAGGCTATTATGACATCACAATGGCAGGAGGCGAATTAAGCATGATCACGCAGAATTTTTAGCCAATCAGATCGTAGTATTTGGTGATAAAGAAAGCGCCCTATTCCTTCGACGCCATTACTTTTCAAGTTTCGAGCAGTTAGGATTGGTGCAGTTTATTGGCGTGCAAAAGCAATTTTCAATCTCAAATCATCATGCAGATCTTCGTCAAGACCCTCACAGGTAAAACTATTACCCTTGAAGTGGAACCAAGTGACAGTATCGAGAATGTGAAGACCAAGATTCAGGATAAGGAAGGCATTCCGCCAGACCAACAGCGACTGATTTTCGCTGGAAAGCAGTTGGAAGACGGGCGCACTTTGAGCGACTACAACATCCAGAAAGAATCCACTCTTCATCTGGTGCTTCGCCTGAGAGGTGGAATGCAGATTTTCGTCAAAACCTTGACGGGAAAGACCATC
Source organism: Montipora capitata (assembly GCA_949126865.1). NCBI lineage: Eukaryota > Metazoa > Cnidaria > Anthozoa > Scleractinia > Acroporidae > Montipora > Montipora capitata. Next base: position 6,851,918 of record OX421446.1, read on the forward strand.
ACTCTCGAAGTTGAGCCGAGCGACTCCATTGAAAATGTGAAGACAAAGATTCAGGACAAAGAAGGCATCCCGCCCGACCAACAGCGACTGATTTTCGCTGGAAAGCAGTTGGAAGACGGCCGCACTTTGAGTGACTACAACATCCAGAAAGAGTCAACTCTTCATCTGGTGCTTCGCCTGAGAGGTGGAATGCAGATTTTCGTCAAAACCTTGACGGGAAAGACCATCACTCTCGAAGTTGAGCCGAGCGACTCCATTGAAAACGTGAAAACAAAGATTCAGGATAAAGAAGGTATTCCGCCTGACCAACAGCGACTGATTTTCGCCGGCAAGCAATTAGAAGATGGCCGTACGCTGAGCGACTACAATATTCAGAAAGAATCAACTCTTCATCTTGTGTTGCGTTTACGTGGCGGCATGCAGATTTTCGTCAAAACCCTGACCGGAAAAACTATCACGCTTGAGGTCGAGCCGAGCGACTCCATCGAAAACGTGAAGACAAAGATTCAAGACAAAGAGGGAATCCCTCCAGATCAACAGAGGTTGATTTTCGCTGGCAAGCAGTTGGAAGATGGTCGTACCCTGAGCGACTACAATATCCAGAAAGAATCCACCCTTCACCTGGTTCTTCGCTTGAGAGGTGGTATGCAGATCTTTGTGAAGACCCTGACTGGAAAAACCATCACCCTGGAAGTTGAACCCAGCGACTCCATTGAGAATGTCAAAACCAAAATCCAAGACAAAGAAGGCATCCCACCCGACCAACAGAGGTTGATCTTTGCTGGTAAGCAGTTGGAGGATGGTCGCACCCTCAGTGACTACAACATCCAGAAAGAATCCACTCTTCACTTGGTGTTGCGTCTGCGAGGTGGACAGTGAACACTTAACTTTTTCTCGAAACTATGTATTCAGGAAGTAAGCACTAAACTCGGTTGCATAGAATTTCTAGTTTTCGTTTCTTACAGTTTGTTTTATTGTGGTCCTAAGCGAGCCAAAAATTGTAAACTAGGGATACTGAACAAGTTCATTAAAGTAGTTTTGCTCTGACATAGTTGTGTTGTTAATTCTCAGAAATAGAATGTCCACTTTTTCTTATTGATTGACAGTAAATCAAAGTGATTTCAAAGAAATGGGTATTGAAAAGTATGTACAGTTAAATGAAAATTATTACTGGGTTAGTCTTTGGCAAGCAGAAAAGATGATTTTTGGCCTTTTTTCTTACGGGAAAGAACTTGCATTCTGAGTGTTGGCCAATGCTAACTACCATCTTAACAGGAGTTGCGTCAAACTGCACAATATTTTGTCAATTTGCCATTCCCAATTCCCATAATACAGTTCATTTAACCCTTTGATGTCCAAACTGGCCTATACCGGCCAGACGTAGTATTTTACTTGTCAATGGGGAACCCCTGGGAGTCAATGGGTTAAACCGTGAACACCTGGTTCACTGAAAGGCATGATACAGTCCCAAGAGAATTAACAAACAAATTGTGGAATGGGCAAATAGTCTACCAGTAAATAAAGGCCCACCTTCAACTGACAGGCTTTTTGACCGTTTGTTTTTGTTATGGAAATTTGCATTGCTTATCACAGCGATCTGATTGGATACATTTCAGCTTTGGCTGGATTTTCATGTATGAAAATTGTTCTACGGCACGCAAAGCCTGTTGGTTGAAGGTGGGCCTTTAAATGAAAAGCAATGTCATTTCTTGTTTATCACATAATGCTAGGAACTTCATAATGCACCTTTGCTTATAAATCTGCAGAGGCCACAATCAAGAGTGAGAGTTCAAAGTATCGGGAAAGAGACTTCATCAAAGCAAATGAGAAGTAAAATTAAACTTCCTGGCCAGTTTGCCAACTGTTGTCTAACTGGAGATGCAGTAAGACAAAAAGTACCAAATCAGGACACACTAAAAGGGTAATTAGCAAGTATTCACAAAGTGGATGTGGCTTGTGGTGGATATTTGCCGAGCCAAGAAGTGGCGAGGTAAATATCCACCATTAATTTAAAATTATACTAAAACAGTGGTAAGCGCGTTGAACTTGCGCGCTGATTGGCTCGTCAAACTCCAAATATACTGTGCTATTTACCTCCGAGCAACTCGGGAAAAAATGGCGTTCCAATTTGCATCCGTGACAAGTGAAGAAAACATCCAAATTAATTTTTGTGCTGTATATTATCTCACTGTTTTAGTATACAGCTATTTCGAGAAAGTTTGTCAAGAATAAAGTGCACGCGACAATCCCGAAAGGTAATATGGGATATGATCAATACACTGTTTCTAACGACTGTAGCTGTCGAACCTACTTTTGTTACTTTCTTTCAGCACTCGCAAACATATATCAGTGGCCTCCCGTACGATTCTTTTAAATTTCTTTGAAAAACAGTGCACTTAAAATCACCCACACAGGATTGTCGCGTGCACTTTTTCCAACAACCTTTCTCAAAATAGCTGTATACTAAAACAACTATCCACCTCAGTGTCGGTGGCTAGCGTTGGATATTTACCTCGCCGCTTCGTGGCTCGTTAAATATCCACCGCTAGCCACCTCCATTCCGGTGAATAGTTGTTAACTAGCCACTGACAATGAGGTGAATAGTAATAATGTTTTAGTTTACACTAAAACAGTGAGAATATAGCACAAAAAGATGATTTGAATAGACCAATTTGGCTAACTCCATGTTGTACCCAATTCAAATCTCTCAGGGTTAAGATTCTTTGTGTGTTGGATTTGCATGACAATTCCTAAAAGATTTGAATTGGGTACAACATTGAGTCGGCCAAATTGGTCTATTCATTTGTTTCTGCAAGGATTAAAATATTTTCAGGTGCAAAGGACATCCGGAGTTTGAGTAGCCAATCAGCGTGCACGTTCAAAGCTATCCACTGTTTTAGTATGTGCTAATGAATTCTATTAATTAAAGTGTCACTCAAGTCTTCTGGTGCTGGGGCACTGAAAACAGAAATCAAAGGAAACATTGGTTTTTTAAGAGAGGGGGAAACGGAGTACCTGGAGAAAAATCCCTCAGAGCAGAGTAGAGAATTAACAAACTCAACTCACATGAGTCTGGGAATTGATCCTGGTCACATTGGTGGGGTACCTGCTCTCCCAGTCATGTCATTTCGTGGTTCAGGTCGCATCTTTGTTTGAAATTTTGTCTGGAGATCGAGTTGTGAATTGATTGACCGGTCCTGTACAATCAACCCCATCATACTGTAAGCATGAACACAAAACAAGACCTTGAAGCTCCAAGCTAGCAATCAATCAAGGAAAAACCAACCACTCAGTAAGAATGTTCCTAGTATTTTCAATATTACTTATGTACTTCATAGTCATTAATTAACAACAATCTGTGCAAAATTCAATTTTAATCCAAATTTATCTTATTTTACAAGTGCTCTGTGATATTTAGGTATGTGTGCTCACTTTTTTTAACCAATTTTACATAAAAACTGTCTGTCTTGGGTAGCATACATGTAGCTTTCACAGTATTTTCCTTTCTAAAAAAGTGTTTTAGAGATCCAGTAGGGTTCCTATGTACAAAATAACTTGAGCAGTAGAAAAGATAAATACATTATTTTGTTGTGGGTTGTATTATCAAATAGGGCAAATTCACTAAGCAGGCTAAGAACCTACAGTATAACACAACCTACGCTTAATTAATTCTGGCATGGGATTAATCCAGCCCCCAGAACAATATACAACAATATTATCGGAAACGCATGATCATTCAGTTAACTGTAGGTTCAGTACTTTGTGCATTATTGGCCAACGCTACCTAAAGTTGTTTCAAATTCGTATACTGGTATCTTTTTCCTTGTTTGGTTGTGAATTCTGCTTTTGCCAGATCAAGATGTATTCCAGATTCCACTTCCCTAAACATATATTATTAATTTTATCACAAAAACCTCATCCAACAAAAAATTGTTTAAAACTACATTATTAAGCGATCAAAAATGTTGTTGGAAGGGCTGTATGCAAATCCAAAGCCTGTTTTAATATTTTGGTCATTTTGTCACATTGCAGTCAAATTCTGAGAAATATAAACAGTTATTAATGGGTAGCATAGCAGCTCTTGAAATATGGTTCTGAAACTGTCCTAGCACTCCTGTTTCTGTAGTTTCTTTTGTTTAGCCTTTTCTTTTTGGTTTGGGTAGCGAGTTGGTCACATTGAGTTTTTCCCTAGTGACAGCTGTTACCTGACCCTTCTTAAATATTCTGCAACTTATTCTTACAATAGAAAGCAACTGAATGAAGGCAACTGAAAGGTTTTGGGTATTTTTTTGGTGAAACAACTGTGGACCATGCAGTCACCAGTTTGCAGAATTTTGATGCCATTGAAAAAAAACCTAACATACAAAAAGGCACTAATTTGTTTATCCATAAAACCACACAGTTCAAATATTTAGGATATTGTAGGAAATTACCAGGTAGCAAATACCAGCCATTCTTGGTTTTTCACCAGCAAGTTTTAGGGTCAGTGCCTACTATAATAATTATTGTTATTGCGCATACGTTTTGCTGATCTCCAGATACTCGGATTTCCTATACAAAACATGTAGGTAGTGCCTACTAATGCAGGGATATTTTTGCGCGGTTTAGATTTATACGGAGAAAGCAGAACTTAGCAAGTGCTCTTGGTATCCAAAAAGAAAATTGGGGGTAACCATGCATTCTACAGAGATAACTAAGCTTTAATTTGGAAAGGAACACCATACCTTGCTTTGTATTTTAAAGCTTTTTGCTAATATTGTTGATTAATTACCTTTGAAAAATGCGTGGTTACCCCCTATTTTCTTTTTGGATTTTAATAACACTTGTTGAGATCTGCTTTTCCTGCATGTTCATAAAACCGCACAAAAATACCTTTGAATTAGTGGGCACCATCCTTAAAACGCTAATTTCTAGAAGTTTTCTTTGTTGTAGCAGAACTTGACACCAGTAAGTGGGTTGCTGTATTGATTCGACATTTTGTGCAGAACATGAGACAAACCACTGGGTCCGCAAAAGAATACTCCAATTTCCGTCCTAAAAATGAAGGAGAAATGTTTCATATTATGCTTTAGGGTAGTTTATAAAGTTTAATTAAAGATGGCATATAGTTACTGATAAACAAGATAATTTCATGCTCAAATTTTTTTGACCATGGAAAAAGAGTGGCATTAATAGCAGCGTGGTTGGTAGTTCTTGGATAACAACCCAGGATGATTAGCTCATGTAGCAAGCATGTTAACACAAACAAGTCATTTTTTTTGTGTTTCCATCTGGATTACCCTTGTGGATGAGGTTAACTTGTCGCTTTAGTTTTAGGGTACCTCTGGATTCATCTGCTAATACAATAATTTACTCCTGTACGAAGCTCCTCTCTATCCAATGGATTTGAATAACAAAAGTTGTG
>OX421446.1:6862321-6912321 GCA_949126865.1 Montipora capitata
AAGATTGATGCAAAGGGAGTGACTCCAATGCCAGCACCGATGCACATGATAACATCGTACTTCATAACATCCTGCAACACATTAATAATGATACAAAAAGTTTCAATTAGCACATGCATGCACAATGGAATGCTGACTCTTCATCAAAGGAAGTTGTTGTTGTGTTGTAACTATGACTTTAGTTCTGGTTTTCTCAATTTAACTGTTGTAGAACGCTTCCTTAAGTTTAAGAGAGTGTCTACTTTTAGCTGAATAGATAATCTAAAAGTAGACATTCTCTTAAACTTAAGGGAAGCACACTCAGTCTGGTTCTTCATAAACCAGTTAAAACTGGAACTAAACACACAGTTACAACCAAACAACAACTTCCTTTTCTGTAGTATCGATGAAGAGTCAGCATTTTGTCGTGCATGCACACGCTAATTGAAACTGTTTTGTATTAATTTTTTGAAAATAATAATAATTATTATAATTATAATAATATTAACGATACACTCTCACTGAGAAACTGGTTTCATGCAAAACTGGCCGCAACGAAGAGCTGTGCATGGGCAAAACTGAACTAAGGATATCAAGTATATCATGCACACAGGCTTGTTGTATTAATTTTATTTATTAATTAATTAACTTTTTGTTTTATTTATCAATTGGAAAGGAGTTTTGAAAAATAAACTTTCAGTGTTCATTGTGTTCAACTGGTCACAGAGTTGACATAAAAACAAAAGCCAACAAGTTTATGTACATGAGCTCTTCTGTCAGTGAGCTGGCATTGTTTCACCATTCACCATAAATAATAATAATAATTATTATTATTATTGTTATCACAAACACGTTGTTAACTTACTGCACTTGATGTACCGAATGGGCCATCCACAGCCAGTCTATAAAAAACAAAACCAAAAGTTTGTCATGATAACAAATAACAAACGTACGATACAATGTTAGTTAGTCAGGAGTTGACTTATTCCAGAAAACATGGATGTAGGCAATTTTAACTAAATTTACCTAGGACAATCTCTAACATTGTTCATGCCACTGTCAGCGAGTTCAAATTCCTTGTGCAGGCTATCTATAAACACAATAACATTAGAATACTTTACAACAGAGTTGAATTAATAAAATGAAAGTTCAGAAAAAGCAAAATGACGAATTTCATAAAATGGCAAAGAATTAGAAGATGAGATCATACTTGTCCAGTCTCCTGCATCTCTAATGTGCACACTAAAATAGCACTCCTCTGGGGCCTGCATTAACAAACACACAAACACATTGTTTGCATTGATGAATTATTTCAAAATAAAATCTTGCATCAAAGGAAAAAAAATTAATGTGACGCCTTTAGCCTTTCACCAATATACTGTACAGTGCAGTTGCAGTACTTAAAGGAAAGTAAAAAATGTACTAGCTAGCTAGCACCACCAAAATTAATGATCATATACCCGATTACCTTGCTGTGTCACAAGCAGTTGGCCATGATATGTAATAAGATGGACTGTTTGTTTAAATTTTAATTATTATTCATATATAACATCTACGTCCACTCCAAAACTTTTCCCCCTTACCCATCCCCTACTAAGAATGACACTTACAGATTTTACTCTAAGTCCAGATGAGTTTAATGCAGTTAAATGCAATTTAACAGTGAGAATTCACAACTAGGAGCACAAATTTTGCCTTTGCGGTCAGCGGTTTGTTAGATATGCGCATGCGCCAGGATTCTTCATGTTCTTGGTCCATAGGGCGTTGTAGCCGTTTTGTTGGTGTTTTAGTCAGTGTTTCCTGAGCGTAGGGACTCCTTGGAGGCTGTCTCCCCTCCCCTATCCCTCCCTTTCTTTCCACCATTTTATCAGTGTGACAGGTGCCTGCTTTTCTCCTCATGGCTGGGTTGCCTGGATTTGCCAGCCATGGGAGCGGTCTCCATCTGGGAGCTGGCTGCCAATAGTGGAAGCTCCTGGATGTCTCAGGCACCCACTTTGCGAGGCAGTTGTTAACTCATGAAATAGGGCTAGTTAAGTTCAGGGGTGTCAATTTAGGGTTAAGATGTATACTGTCACCTATTTGCAAAACTTTCGGACAAGGACAATTTTAAAATTAATTTTCAAACTCTTTAAATAATTTATTAAGTACCACCAAGAGTTCAGTTGTAAACTTACAGAAGTTAAAGTGAAGGGGTGCCACTCCATACGTGAAATTTTTGGACACTTTAAAAATATGTACTGAAGAAGACAAATTAAAACAATAATAATTTTGCAATTAGATCCAATAAAAAAGTAATTTGCACACAATTAAAATTCTATACATAACAACAATGTTAGGCCAGATGTAACCATGTTACGAAGGAATATGGTCTGATTTATATTCAAATAGTCACATAAAATAGCGTAAAATTGATCATTTTTTTGTATTTCATAAGATGAGCGCAAGCTATTGACAGATCTAGATTGATGTTAAATCTTCCTTCCGCTCTGATGCCATTATTTCAGAAATGGAATTCAAGTTTATTGTCACTGATCCTAAATAAAAGGTCTCCAAAATGCTACATGTATTTTGTCAGTTTCATTTATAATACTTTTCAATTCAGACCAAAATGACAGCTGTTAAACCTGCTACAATAAACGGTATAAATTATGCAAACTATGAAGCCAAAGGGCAAAAAAATACACTGTCAGGAAAAAAATTGCCCTCATTTCAATCTTCTGACCTCATTTTCAGCTAACCCCTTCCTACCATTTTCATACCCATCTAAATTCAGCTCTACTTTAGAAATTATCTGCAGGTCAACTGGTCACAATCATAGATGCAAAGCTCCATTCATTCATTTATATTGATTATAAAAATTCAAGAAACTGAGATGTGAAAGAAACTTGAAATGCCTCAAAGATAAGGTACGTATTAAGTGGTTCACAATGAATTGACATTCAGATTCCATGTTCACAAACATGAATTTTCTCAAGTAGAGCGCTGATATTGCATGTATTAAAGTGTGTTAAGTTCACTTAAGTTTTTCCTTGAAAATGATGATCAAACTGGAAAATGAGAACAAAAATGCATAGTTGTTAAGCATTGTTTGTTCCCTTTGATACCTGTAACCTGGCTATAATAAACCCAAGTGTCGTACAAAAGGGCCAGAGGCAGATGCCAGGGACTCCATGCTGCTACAGGCATGTATCCAGGCAATTCATTCATAGACACACATCTGCAACTTTAATTTATTCAATACAGCCAGCATGAGATGGGTGACATTCAAATCCCTACCTGGCCGGCCTCACACCTAAAGCCTTGTTTTTTCATTTGAATCTCCATCACCTTTGAAGGATGTTTCACGACCTTGCAAAAAATACAAGACAGTATGGTCAAAAGACAACAATGGCACAAGAATCTCACAAAATTGAAAGCAATAACATTTATTATTATATTTATAGCAAAGAACAGAATTTAAATTACTCACTTTAAGAATCTTGACTTCTTGAAATGATCTGTAGATTCTTAGAAGGCGCTCCAATAAATACAGAATAAGTGGTGCTACGACAAATTTCCATGTCTGGAGAAAAACCAGTGCAATTATATACCCCTTTACAGTTCTTTTGTGAGTGACCTACCCAGCCTATGAATGGCAGCAAGCCTCCTGGTGACCTTGTATTCATTTGATACAGACCTCACTGCTTTTATCAAGCAAGTTGTGTTGTAAGTTGGAACTCTAATTCGTATAATATGGCAGTTAATTTTTCATTTCAGTTAATTTTTTTTTAACTACAGCAGGTAATTTTTTAAACTCTAGTAGGTTTTTATATCAACTGTCCAGAAAAGGGATTTTCCTTCTTTTTTTTCTTGCAGTATACCGGTAGTTCAAAAACAGGGGCTTGTTTTTTTTTAAGGGGTCTAAAAAGAAGGCTTTTTAAAAAAAATCTGTTCTACTTGTCCAACATACCCCTCCCTGATCTTCCCCTTTGCCTCTATCCTACCCCACCCTTCTTCACAGGTTACCTTCCAGGTAAGTCCATCCCAAGTATATCCATCCCCTCCACAACACTTCTCAGACATTTCATACTTCTCAAGACTTTCCTATTTACTCACTCAAACTTGAACTTGAAATCCCTATCTCTGGATCTACTGCCCACTCTCTCATCCACTTGACCATACAAGCAAATCATGCACATTCTCCATAATAATTTATAATTAAATGTTTTATTCTTTATCCCAGGCCACTCTTGGTCCAATATAACTTTGATTTATTCACATTTTGGACATTTAGAGCCACATGTGGTAAATCTAGCAGTGATAATATGGCCGAGTCACGCCGATGCAATAGTGTAAATGAAATTGATTTCTACAGAGAAATGCGGGAATTGAAAAGACTCACACAGTCAAATAAATTGTTATTTAGAAGATGATTTTTACAGCAAGGCCAAACATTTCTTGAAAGAAAAACAGAGATTAGCAACTCGACCTTTCAGGAAACAAGGATCGATCTGAGCTGAAACAATTAACAAACTGGGAACATCAGATGATAACTCAAAAGAAATGGCCTAATTACAGCAACAGCAAACTCTTCACAGGAAACACAAGAAAGTAGTTCCAAAACAGGAACTGTTTCAAATCTTGTCCTAAGTACACAGTCAAATTTCTCACAGAGGACACAAGTATGACAGGCTACAAAATGTGCTTATAATTCCATACTTAGAAAATGCCCACCAACCAATGATAGCTCCTGCATTTCTCTCTTTGATAGAAATCAACTGAATGGTAAAAGGTCACCATTGTACTCCAACAGTAATTGCGTTTAGGAAAAATCACTGATATCAAAAACACCATTCTGCTCGACTAGTGATCAAATTTGGAAAAATCCAATCACTTATTTCTCCTACAAGATTCTGAGATCTGCGCAGTGCTACTAAATTATGTTAATTTTGATTATTCCCAAAAAATTCCTTTACATCAGCTTGTAAACAGGCCATTTTGCAAAATGAGTTCCTTTCAAGATAAATTGAAGTTTATTAATTAATATTGTAACAGTACAAAATAATAATACCATTATGTGGTCTGCAGTTGTCATACACCTCCTGGAATGCTAACTATTTCAAATAAGCCAGTGCATAACCCTAACATTAATTTGTTGGTTTTTGATAGCACCCAAGAGAAAAATTTTACCCAGTTTTTGAAAAATTTACCTAGTTTAAAATAAAATCACCTAATTAGAAAAAAACTAACTAGTTAAAAATAAAATCACCTAGTTAGAAAAAAGCTAGCTATAGTTGAAAATAAAAATGAACTGAAAACAAAAATTACAAAGGTTTGTATCATAACAAGGTCACCAGCAGCCTCACTTCTATTCTTAGGCCAGGTAACTTAGCAACACTGTAAAAATAATCTATGGCAATGAGAGATTCACTGAATAAATGTTATAAATAATTATTACATTATTTTGTATTTAATGTTAAATGTTCTCAAGCATATATAGTACGGTTGCTTTTGTGTGATGAGTTTTCCAAGGTCTGTTTTTTTAAGAACTACAGGTCTTCTCAGATCACCACTTGCTGGCAATTTCCCTTAATAAACCACAGGTCCACAGTAACTTCACACAGTTACAATGTAAGCTTTATGTATCAGTTTGTACAGTGTACTTACCATTGCTCCAGGAGCAGTGAATTGTGGTCTGATTAAGTAACAAGGATGTGCATGATTTTCCCACAGCTTTACATCCATGCAAATTTCTGGATCATGTTCATCCACGTTGGTTTGGTAATGTAATAGGCCCCTGAAAAAAAGAATAAGAATAATATCAAGGCACAATGGAATAACAAAACAGCTTTAATATCATCCTTGAGAACTCACCCAGTTCCATGAATCACAAGGCAGGCAAAGAACACAACAAACAAATGGTGTGTGAACCAAAAAATCTCAAAGTACGATCTCCTGGAATTATAAAAGAAACAGATTTTGCTTCAAAGGATTAAAAGAGCCATAATTCTTTCAACCCAAACAAACCATTCAAACTACTACAAAAACTGACACAAACCGACCACATACAGTAACATTCTTGTTTTGTTGAACTGAACACTTGGGTGTTTATCTTGAAAGGAGTGCCGTGTTAAATTAAGCGGAAAGGTCAGGAGTTTACAATCAACTCACTTGTTTAATTCATTTGATAAAATGCTTTACATTACACTATCTACTTGATTCAGAATGGCCTATAATCGCTTTCTTATGATGTCAATGTCATTTAGCCTTGCTCTCTTTAATAACATCGATTAAGTTTTCAATCCGCAGGCATGACAATCACACCTTAGCAGTGACACTAATGGCAGGTATAGTGTTCCTTGTGTCACTGAGACATAATCATAGTTTCTGAATGGGTGTAACAAGGAGGTAGTAATATAGAACGTTCTATCAACTGTCGCAAAATGCTCTTTTGTAGTCACATAATGTTGTTACAGGTACCTTATGAGTTCAGCTGCTGATGAGACCATAAGAATTAGAGCCAAAGTCATAATCAAACCGGACACTCCAGCAACTGGAAAAAAGGAAACATGTAAAACCTGAATTCCAAAAGAAGAACTTTTTCATAGTTGGCTGGTAACATAATAATATGACAGATCTCACCTGTATTGAAGAGTAATGTTACAGGATCCTAAAAATAAAATGGGACACTTATTTATTTATTTATTTATTTATTTATTTATTATTTATCCATTTGCCTTAAATACATATTACAACGAAACGGACCTAAGAAATACATTAAATTTAAGGGCTTGGGGAAGGCTCAGGAAGCCATGGAGGCTTATAAGGAGAATTCCCTCTTATTAATCACAGCAAAGTTTAACTAAAAACGGGAAAATAAGGACAAAGAAAATACAAGATGGTTAAAAAAAAGAAATTTTAGAAAAAAATTATGGAGCAATATTATGAAACTAACAGGATGTACGGATAGTGTTGCTCATAATTTCTTTATTTCACATATTTTATTTCACCAAGTCTGTTTTTTTTGTTTGATTTTTCTTCCAACTTTATTGGAACTCGGGACTTTTATTGGAACTTGCGGATTCAGCAGGGGAGAGCGTGAATGTACAGGTGGATCGAAGACCCATGCAAGGCACTAGAAAACAACAACAACTGTTACAATAATTTCTTCAATAACGAAACCGGTATTACATGTATATTACAGCTAAACCGGCAGTTTATTTATTATGGCCCTCCTACATGTATCTATAACAACTTGCTATAGTCAGGCCAGTTAGCCGTCGAAAAGAAACCCCAAAGAGTTCCACTGGGATTAAACCAGAAACAACCCAGCTGCTAGTCCAAACAGTACATGTACTACGTAAACCCAGGAACCACAGATTACAACTCCTGACCAGTGCCCCAACTATGCAACCATGCCTTCCACCTGACCTGAATAATTTGCCTTAATTGAGGAGCAGGATTATATTCAATGATCCACACGTAACTCTCCTAACTTCTCTTTAATCCTACCAATCTCGCTGAAATTTCGTAATCTGACTGGTTTCTTTCAGCAGACATTTACCCTCATTTTTCTGCACAATAATTATTATACCTGATAAATTATAACTGTAATATCATGGGTGACAAATTACTACTTCGCCTAAAGGCTCGGGAAATAATCAGACTTTTGACAAAACGCGCGTGAAATTATTTCCTAATTTCACTCGTCGCCATTTGATTACACATACTAATTATTATTAATTTTGATTTCAACATTGCCACCCACTCCCCTCCTTTGGAGATCCTCTATTATTGATCCACAAAGTCTATTATTCGCAAATCTTACCAATCCAGGTTTTCGTACAGGATTGAGCCATGGATCATCAAGCTGGCTCAGTCGTTGTTCCAGCCTTGACACATCATCTTGTGAAAAGCTCTCTGTTAGATTCGTCAAGTTAAAACAATGTCCACAAACATGAACAACTAAAACAAAACGAAAATAATTACTTGCAATAACTGTTACTAATGCTTCATTAAGATATATATATATATATATATAATATAATATTATTATGAAATTTCATATAACTGAGCTGTTGGGGGCTGGAGAATCTGCAAGCCAGCGAACCATGCGAGCTAGCGAGCCATGCGAATTTCGCATTTAAGTCTAAGCACCTGTTTCAAATAGCGCTGATCACTAAACACAGTTATAAGTCTATAGTAAGCACCTATTTTAAAATGGTTAGCTGTCAATAACTGTGTGACTCGCAAGTTGACTCGCATTTCTCCCCATGTTGGCTTACATAACTCACAGTCATGGCTCGCGCGAAACCCTAGACTGTACAATTACCTGTACTTGCTCTACTTGGTCCCATGGATTTTGCGAAACAAGGGAAGATTGCTAATTTGAGCTGGGGAACAGGAGAACAAAGCCAAACTATCTTTGGAACAAGGGAACATACAGTGTAAGCCACTTTTAGGGATCAAAAAGCTGAGAGCAAGTTTGGAAGTATGTAACTTCAGGAAAAGGGAACACATTCAATCAAACTTTTAAAGGGAACAAGGGTACAAGAAACACCCCCCCCCCCCCTTTCCCCCTGGGAGGACCTTGTCCAAATTTTGCAACTTCAAGTTGAGGTGAATGAAATAAGTTTAAAATGTAGGAAATTTTAATATTTATCATTTGCACTGTGGAATGCATATAACATTTAATGGACTTCAGCAGAACTTTCAGATGCAAGCAAGCTTGGGAAAAAAATTTGAACTCTAGAATAGGAGGCATGCTAGACAGACACCTCATTTGTGAAAAACTATCCATTTCAAAACATATTCTCTTTAAGAAGTCTATTAAAGAGCCCTCTCAGATAAAAGTCCCGGGCAAAAAGGTTCAGTCTCTACAATGCTAACTTCTAATCTACATAATGTGAAAACAAATGTGTAAAAAAAACCCATGGCTTTTTTCAAGGATTTTTTTACAAAAAATGGACTGGGATTGAGAGATAATAAATCAATAAACTACAGTGTAGGAGTTTCAGTGTGAAAGTGAGTGCTGGCGTGGAAAATGAGAGCAGTGACTGGTATTTTTTTTTAAACAGCTGCAAGTTTTTGAAGCAAGAGGGTACCAGAAATGTGCGTGAAAGTATTAAAAGAGCAAAGAAAAGGTGTGGATATCTTTAGCCCGTGTGGCAGGCATTACTATTTTTATAAGCAAAAGGATAATTTCAAAACAATGGCATGTCAGTTCATTTTTTGAATTTAAACTTCTGCTCTTCTGAAACTTCTGGCCCCTTTTCAGCAAAAGAGTTACCTTTTGAGAAATGCTCAGCGTAGTTAAGCAAACGACAATTTAAGTTTATTGGCATGCTTGAGAATGGACTGCGAGCAGTCTCCTATTTTTCTTTGACACCGTAGAGCGCATGATTGCGTGACACACCTCATTTTTACCACTAATTTGCATAAAATAGTAATTTCACCCGTCGTGTGTGGCTCTGAGGAAAGAGAGATGACTGCTCATAGTCTAGGTTGAGAACTGACTTTCTCTTTGCTCAATGGATGAAGACAGTGAAAAACAGCTTGACTTGGTGGTCAAATGTAAGAGGCTCAAAGACTGAACATGTACGGTACAGTTGAATGATGATCAATAATAACCCACTGGAAAAGTACTCGACTCGAAGGCTGTGAGGTTGTAAGATTCCCTGCCACGTGCATGTGACATCATCACGGGTATCAATACCCCGGATTATAGACATGATAACACCACAATCCACTGCGCATGCTTCCAATCTTACATTCCACAAATTTTGATTTTTTTCGCTAATATCAAGAATAGGCTGCTGCCTCGCTAAGGCTCGTCAGCAATTATTATTTAATTGATTTCTGCATGTAATACCACTTTTGAACCAATAATCCACTGACACCTCAAACACCCTAGGATTCCCCAAGTTCACATTCAAGTAAAATCTCCTGGCGTTAGACAGAGTAAAATCTCTTTTTAAGTCTCACTACATTATACGCACTAGTGAAGAAGCAAATTGTATAAGCAGAGTACTTGTGAAAAGTGATGTTCTTGTCCAGCAGTCGCACAAAACGTCCACACCAACTATACTAAAAAGAAAAAATGAAATGAATATATAAATAATTTTATCATGTTCAACAAAATTTAATCTTAAACAAGGGTTATCAATAATTTGTACATTAACTACCTTAGAATGTCATGATCATTGAAACTCTTTCATGAAGGATCAAATGGTCTTTGAAGACCCAAGATTAAATTTTGTAAGGATTCAATTTAATGTAACGATCACTGAGGTAATGGTGTAATATACCTTCAGAAAGATATAATGCTATTAGTTATAGGGTAAATTTATATAAAAGACAGGTATGAAGAACTGTTTCACGGTGTGTGTCTCCTTAATTGACTGACTATAGAGGTGATTAATCAGCGATTAACTAAAAAATTACTCAGCAATGACATGATGACATCGATAGAACAATTTGTGTGAAGGATCCCATTCACCATAAAAGAGAACGTCAAGAGAAAGTTGGATGAATTAATTGCTAAAAAATGGAGTCATAGACTGAAGCGGTAACCAACTGGGTGGGTTGGGCAGTTATAACCAGCTGGGTGGTAAACACCTGGGGTGGGTAACCAACTGGGTGGGCGGTCGTAACCAACTGCATGGCTTTACCCATACCTGATGAAAATGTCAGAATCGGTGTCAGTATAAGACACGCCAATCTGACAATTCTCAAAGCCCATTTTGATGGTTGCAGAAGTGCTTCATGCAACCCTAGAAATGGTTACACAGTGTTCAGGGAAGCGGAAATAAAGTGGGGATTTCACATGATACTTCTGGCAGGGTAGAACGGATATAATTACGTGAAAACCTTTTGTTACTCACTACAGCCTCAACATTATCTGGATATACCAGACTCATGTTTAAGCTGTCTTCCAGCACCTGGGAAGTGTGGAAGTATTAATAACGCACCTTAGGGATGTACTGGATGGGTATGATGGTGCAGACCATATATTAATTTTTTTATGAGAAGGAACTTGAGAAACTTGTAGGAGAAGAGGCTTGTTTCTCTATGAGATCAATTCAACACAGTTGGTTGACACTTAAGAATTAGGTAAAGGTGGTTCAAGCTAGCAAGACTGACAACCTTCGGACATAAAGTAATCACAATTTAACCATCTGCAACCCGACAAGGAGGCAAATGCAGTGGTCCCAAATGCTTCTAAAGCCACTGCAGAATGCCAGCGTACCAAGCTCTCTCTTAGGACAAGAATGTGGAATTCAAATCAGATCTGACAGCTGCACTTTGTTTCAGATTACTATGCTATTGTCATGCTTTTTTCACCCTTTCCCTTTAACTCCTGGTGGCTAGGTCAGTGGGACAACATTATTTCTCTCAGAGCCTAGCTAATCAGGAGTTCTTGTAGCTCAATGCAAATTGGTTGGACCATCAGACTGGTGTAACAGGGTGTGTAAATCCCATTTCATGCTTCCCCTTCAGGTGACCATTAGCAACTTACATACATTAACAAGGATATTTCAAAATGTTTTGGGAAATATATTTACAAATCCTCTACTGATTACATTGTATAGGGCATTTACAACATCCTCAGTCACAAGGTTCAAGTAATTACTTACATTAAGACTACTTCTGATGAAAGAGATGATATTACGACACATGGAGAGTAGCACCAACAAACAATTAAAGTTTAATACCATGGCAGCACCACGAGCAACAGGTAAACCACCCTAAAAAGGTACAATTATTATTTTTACTAATATAATTTTATATCATTCAGATCATTCACAGGATTTGCCAATATTGTATTTAGCTGCTCATTTATTCTTTATTCCTACCATATAGCCTACAAAATTAATGTTTAAAAAATTTTTGTTGCTTGATTCAAAGATCTAGAGATCAAATAAATATAATAAAAAATATCATCATGCACTAACTTCGTTTTCTTGAGCTATACTGTAAGTTTAAGCTAATTTTTTCCACCTTCATGTATATGCCAAGAAAAAAAACAAGTACCGGTACTTTTAAAAATGCGTCTACATCGCTTAATAGCCCATTTCCGAGTTCTTGCCTGCCTCCTCTTCAAAGCGAGTCTAAGTGCTAAGTTTTTGTTATGAAAATTAGTTTTCATTCTTATGTAAAGTCGAACTAATTACCATAACAAAAACTTCGCACTTAGACTCGCTTTGAAGAGGAGACAGACTTAAACTCGGAAATGGCCTATTAAAGAAAACAAGGCAAGATATGTTGACACAATGTTATTCCAAAATGGTTATAAGTATCAACTATAACCAGAAACCCATAACACAAGTCTGTGTAATAATAATTATTATTGCCATTCTCGTTCCCAGATCCCATCGTTTCTCTTAGCCAGAGGGGCCTTTGCACAAGAAAACAAAGGGCCCTGGAGAAAAAGGAAATTCTATTTTTTCCATTGGTTAGCTTGCAAAAAATAAAATCTTGAAGCAGAAGTAAAACTGGCCGATATGGCATGATGGGGTGAAATGATCAAAGTGTTTTTGTTCAAAACTACGACATTACTTGTTGCCCCTTTTCGGTCAATACGAAGGGAGATGTTCTCCATGTCCAGGCCCCTTGGAGCTTCACATAGAGACTCTTCAAATGTAATGCTTCTGAGCACCGCCATGTTTTGTGAGTACTGTTGAAAACTCATATATTAACTCTGGAACTCTAATTTTCTTCTATGTTGACCATGTAACATACGTTAACATGTTACATGTAAATAAGTTCTTCCTTCCTTTTGCTTTTTGCTTTTTCCTTTTTTTTTCCCTTTTACCTGCTATCTAGAACCTAAATTAGCCAGGGAGCTAACAAGATAACCAAATGGTTCATTTAGCTTCCTTGCTTGCACATCATTATTTTTCACTAATAATTAATTAAATTCTATATATTTCCTTTACAAGATTGTAAACATCAACCAGGTACACCAAAAAAAAAAAGGATAATAAAGATGATGATGATGATTATTCTTATTATTATTATGATTATGATGATGATGATGATGATGATGATTATGATTATGATTATGATTATGATTATGATTATGATTATTATTATTATTATTATTATTATTATTATTATTATTATTATGGAAGTCCTAAAATCTGGTACTGCAAATCCAATATCTCCAGAACCCTTCGTTTTCTCATGCGAAGGCCCCACCAGCTAAGAGAAACGATGAGATCTGGCAACAAAAATGTATAATATTGCATAATTGCATTGAACACTTAGGCCCCTTAACAACCTACATGTGCTCTGTTTTCACACAATATAAAACTATAACACTAAACTGTGCACTGTCTTACAAATTTCTGTACCTTGATTATTACTCCCAAGTAAGCATATTTCTTTGATGTTCTATAATTCATGTAGGTGGTGAAAAACAGGATGACATTTATTGTCATCCATATGACCTGAAGAAATAAAGACCAGTAAGTAACTGACAAAATTAATACTCAACCAGCTGGAATAAAAATCAAACTTTGATCCCTGACTGGGAAATTAAGATGGAAAGTATAAAGGCAGAAAATAAATTAAGGAGGACACATACAAGACTGCTAAATTTGTAAAAGGAATTAAAATCCATTGTTATACCTCCCAACTCAAATACGTTTCCTGATTGGAGGAGAACATGTCACGTGCCATTGGTCAAAACTCAATGACGCCCTAGGGCGAACAAAACTCAATGACGCCCTAGGGAAACATTACCTTGAACTTTGGACTTGCACGTGATCAGGTCGTGCATCTTGAAACCGCGGCAAATTTGTATGCCAGCCGCGTCAAGCAAATAATTTTTACGCAGTCATGGCAGCTAAACGATTTCAAACTCTATATTTTGAGTTGGGAGGTATAACAAAACACTTAATGACTGGCCCCTCGGGAAACAGTGAGTTTTGTTTCCCCTCGAGCCTCAATGTTCCCCTCGGCTTCGCCTCGGGGAACATTGAGGTCTCGGGGAAACAAAACTCACTGTTTCCCTTGGGACCAGTCATTAAGTGCTTATTGATTCCCGGGAGTAAGACTTTTACAGATTTTACTCTGTCCAACGCCAGACGATTTTACTCGTCAAGTGGGGGCATCCTGGGTATGTAGCCTGAGCAGTGAATGGGTTAAAGATGGCATGACTATTCTGGGGTGGGGGGTAGGGGAAGAGGGACAGCGGGAGAGGGACAGGGGGTGAGGGATGAGGGGTAGGGAGTGAAGGGTACCATGACTGAAACAACTCAAACCCTTACAAAAATGCTAACCTTAGGCCAAAATCATTTTTGTAAAGGTTTGGAGTACCCTTTACTGGCCCCACCCCTTACCCCCTACCCCCCCCCCCCCCCACCACCACTGGAATATTTAGTCATGCCATCAGTTAAAGATATCCAAATGCAGGAAACCAAAATATGTTAATGAGAGTGTCATTAAGTTTTTAAACTTGTGATGCATAGGTATCAGATATGCTTCAACGAATTTCTCCTGTGTAGCGAAGTGACACACTTCATTTATCTAAGCTTTCATTTTACTTAAAAAATTCCATGGTTAATATGTTAGTTTCCATCACATCGGATATAACTTCAATATTATAAACAGAATACATACTTGAAAATGCTTTTATACTTTAGAATTAATGATGAAAATAATTTGATATTTTATCTGCTTATTAATCATTGGACGGTATGCAAATTTAGTTATATACACTTATATGCTAATAACAGGTCCCGTACACATGAATGATTCTGAATGTAATATATTGGACTCTGAAGAAAGAAAGAACTAACCAACTTACTTCCTTGAAAAAAATGGCATTAATGGACCATATATAGTAAACTCTGGTTTCACTCAAGCAGAGCAAACATAAACATAATTTTATTTGTTGCTAATTATTGTCCTTTTGTCTTACAAAATGCTTTGATGATCAATTCACTGCAGATTTTGTGTTATTTTGCTGGCCAATGATTTTATTGGTAGTGAAAAACAGCATTAATGCTGTCATATTTTATGTTTTATTTGCCACTTGAGACAGTCACCAAATTTGACTTGCTAAAAATGACAGCTTTTGCTGTCCTGACTGTCACTTCGACCCCATTTTTTTGGAGTTACATAATTTGTGTGTAATTTAACAAAAAAATGACAATTATCTTGAGCAGGTTATAATTTCAAAGTTACAAGATTTCATTTCCAAAATCAACCTTTCAAGCGTGACTTCGTACCGCAAACTGATCAGGAGAACGACACATAAATTTAGCATGCATTTAAAAGGAAACTATGCAGATAAGCTAGTCATGCCTCTGATAAAACATTAAACAAACAGACAGGGAAAAGTCAGCACTTGACCACATATTTAGGTAGACTTCACAGTTACAGACTTCAACTGAAAGGCTTACCACAAAGAGATATCTGGGAACGTCGTTCCGCGAGAAACGCGACAAGAAACCAGCCATTATTTTTGAGTAATCTCTGGCTTAGATCGATCGTCCTGGATAAAGAGATAGCGAATCAAACAGAGCACAACAGAGGACAAATCACCATGTTTAAGCATTTGGGTTACATGATATATAAGGGGCAGTACTTATCGCAAATTGTGTGGCAAAGAGTTCTCGCGTGACCCTGGTTTTGATTTTCCAAGTTGATCAGAACTTAACTTATATTTTTAAACAAATTTTCTGCGAACCGGTTTCTTGTCAATCAATTTACGCCCACGTATTTTAAAAATAAACTCCCAAAAATAAGCTTACTTCTGCGCTTGGCTGCCGGGTGTCTAGAAAACTTAAAGACCTAAGACCTAAGACCTAGAAACCTAAGACCTAGAAAACTATAGAATATATAAAAATCATTAAATTTCTTATGTAAAATAAAATCCCAACCACTTGCCAACAGTGTATTGACGGGTTTTGCTAAAAGCAGGCCCGCGGCCCAGCGGCCCAGCGGCCCACAGCCCACGGCCCGCCACAGCCTGGCGGCCCGGAGGCCCGGAGGCCCGGTGGCCCACTCCTCATTTTCCACAGTTTTTCTGTCCAGCGGTAAATCCACGCGCATGCACAGATCTGCATCGGGTTTGGGTGTGCAAAATGGACGACAGTGAGTTTGAATTCGTTTACCATTTTAATCATTTGAATCCTTGTTTCTGTTTGTTGTTGTAAACAGATAAAAAAACAACAGAGAATGACAACATTTTTCACTTAGCAACACGCAACGAAAGAAAGGATCGAAAAGGATTGAAATGATTATTAAAATGGTAAACGAATTCAAACTCACCGTCTTTCATTTGCGCGCCCAAATTAAACCCGATGCAAATCTGAGCATGCGAGTGGATTTACCGCTAGACAACAAAACTGTGTGGGCCTCCGGGCCACCGGGCCGCCTGGCCATGGCGGGCCGTGGGCCGCGGGCCACTGGGC
Organism: Montipora capitata; assembly: GCA_949126865.1. Taxonomy (NCBI): domain Eukaryota; kingdom Metazoa; phylum Cnidaria; class Anthozoa; order Scleractinia; family Acroporidae; genus Montipora; species Montipora capitata. The sequence continues at coordinate 6,878,704 of OX421446.1, forward strand.
CGCGGGCCTGCTTTTAGCAAAACCCTGTATTGGCTGCCTTCTTGTCTGAAATGCACCCAAGGTGGGAAATGAACCGTGACTCACGTTGATTCCTTGCTAATTTTTCTTTTCTTAAATTCTGTTTTCTTTCTTTGCTTTCCTTTTCTTTCAAGTGATACAGAACTTATAAAAATAATTAAATTGAGCAAGCTCCAGAAGCCACAACGTGAAAGTTGCCCATAAACTTACCAGACGCTAAGTCATTACTTTTCTATCTTTCGGCGACTGGTACACTTTTCGTACGTTTTCCTTTGCAAAAGGAATGCTCTCTCAAAACATGCTAGCGAACTAACGACACTGATGACCAACCGGCGGTACAATCGTTGTTTGGAAGCTTGGCCCCTCAGGCTCAATGCTCTCCCATGCAGCTCCTGTGAACCGTGACAATGGTGGCCTACCATCAACCGCCCCAATGGTGAGGGGATGGGATATCCTCTCAACACCACTACCACCTGCTACCACCACCACCACCACCACCACCATCACCCCAACAGGAAAATAAAATCGTTCGTGTTCCAAGGCGGGAAAACGAAAACTGGGAGCCTGGAGCCAAGCCTGGAGCAGGCTATTTTGTAAGTACTCCCCAGTACACTTTCGGGAAAGGAAAGACCGCCTGGCGAAAATGTACATTGTGAGTTCTTGCTGGGAATGATGATAAGGCGGTATTCCGTTCCTCGGCTAGTTTCTAGAGATCTAATGGTAAGCCTGGTAAACAGCGTTCGAAGGTTTGCTTCCAAAGAAGTCCACGATTGGAGTGACGACAAAGGAATTACAGGGAGAAAGAGAAGATCTAAAAAGAAATCAAAACGCATTATTCTGGACCCTGATGAAGAATTCATGCAAATGTGGAGTACCACGGAAGGATATATTCAAGATCAGATTGAACAGGCTACAACTGGAGTAAAAAAGTCCAGACGACAATATGTGAAACTTTGGGGCCACAATGTAAGCACACTTCCATTAGCTAGCGAGCTGACAATGGAAGAAAGAAGAGAGTTATTGGATGACGATATGTCTGTCGAGTTTAAGATCCCAAAGGCAGGAGACTTTGTAAGTTTATTTCCAGTATATAAATCTCTCAATGTCGATGAAAATGAGGACAATATGGAAAGCAACGAAGAAATGGCCGAGGATGGAAGTCGAAAAACATCAGAATCAGATGAAATGGATGATTCAAACATATCGTCATTCCAAGACTTGAAAGTTCATTCAAAACTCGTGGTTAAGCTAACACAACGTGGAATTGAAACACCGACACCGATACAAAAGATAGCGATACCAATGATCCAGAAAAACAAAAGTATCTTGATTCACTCCGAGACGGGATCTGGTAAAACATTGGTTTTCTTGCTGCCAGCCATCCAGGATCCCGGCAAAGGTTTTGGTACAGTAATTGTTGTACCCACCAGAGAACTGGCAAGTCAAATGCTGTTTGAGGCACATCGCCTTTTGGGGAACAAAAATGCTGTGGAGTCATTTGTAAGTTTCATAATTTGTTACGTTGTGACTTGCTGGTGCAACATGTTCATTGACAACACAAGAAGCCAATCATCATAAGAGTGATATTCATTAATCTTAGAGATGTCTAGAGCAAATATCTAAAGATATATCACAGACTGAATAGCAGTAAAAATGCCCATATTCTCACTGGTTGTGGTTGCACTACAGGGTTAAATTTGTGATTAGGCATGCTAGCTAATCACGCTTTCGCTTAAGTTTGTGTGTGACCCCAAAAAAAGTTGATTTCAGAAGCAGCAAACCTGAAAGAGCTAATGCATGATCTACATGTAAAGTGTGTGAAAAAGTAGGTTTTATCTTCGTCTCATGCCTAGCGCTTGTAAGCTCAAAAATTACTTCCGTCTGGTTATTGTTAGCATTGGCAAATAAGAGAGAAGAAATCATAAAGAAATCCTGAATGTCAAGTTGCGACACCTTCGCAATTATTGGGAAGGTGTCACAACTTGTTGCAGGCTGTCAGCCTGTAACAACTTTGACTTGTCACTCGCGAGCAGATTGCTAAATCATGATTACAAATAGGGCCTCCTGATGGATGTGCTGAATTTTCCAGGTGTCTGTAAGAGACCATAATAATTGTTATTATTGCTTAAATCATGTGAGGATCACTTCTCTCTTTCATCTATCGCAGGCACTTCAAATATATACACTTCTTTCAAAGAATAATAAATAACAAATTTTAAGCATTTGCCTTTTTGTTTGTTTTATTTTTTTACTGAATGAACATTTATGTACATGACAATTACACTATAGGCTTCCTGAAATCAGAGGTGTTATGTACTAAGCATTAGTTTGTTTTTAAACTGATTAAGTGCCTTATTGGTTTGATGAAAACAAGGAAGGAATAATTATGTATAATTATACATTTGCTACCATGCATACACCCACCATGGGAGCAGTCTCCATCTAGGAGCTTGCTGCCTGAGTGGTGGAAGCTCCTGGATTTCTCAGGCACCCAACCTCCATTTTGTGGGAGGCGCAGTGGCCTCATGGTTAGTGTGCTCGACTCTGGATCGAGTGGTTCGGGCCAGCCTGATGGGCCTTCTGGCTCGTAAGCAGTGACTTTACCTTATACAGTAAAAAGGGAATTGCAAACTGAAGCCACTTTGAGTTTCCGTGGTAGGTAAAGCAGTTTTTACATTGAGAGTACCCAGGCATCATTTTTTTTCAGCAATGTATGGCCAAATCCCCAGTATATCTCTTGCATATCACTTATTACATTGCCATCATATCACAATAATACTGGTATTTACTAGGTGAGTGGTGTGGACTTGGCAAAGCAAGAAGCAAGACTTGAAGATTGTGACAACAGACCATTGATTGTCATTGGCACTCCAAAAAGACTTCTAGAAATTGTTGAAAAGGATCCTTTACTTGTACATCGAACAAAGAGAATCATAATGGATGAAGTTGACAAGGTTCTTCTTCCTTTAAAAAAAAGATCGTCAAGAAAGAAAGTTGTTTTGCGGGAAAATCACCCCAGACCTGCCAGGCTCTTAGTGGAAAAGATCAGAGAGCACTCAAGGGTTTGTACTTTTGATAACCCAGCCTTTGATTTTAATACCCTTAAGGACGGTGCCTACTAATTCAAAGGTATTTTTGTGCGATTTACTGAATATGTGGGAAAAGCAGATCTTAACAACTGATATTGAAATCCAAAAAGAAAATTGGGTGTAACCACGCATTTTTTGACGATAATTACATTGTAATCAACAATATTTGTAAATAGCTTTAAAGTACAAAGCAATGTATGGCATTCTTTTGCAAATTGAAGCTTAATTATCTCTGAAAAATGCATGGTTTAGGCTCTTTTTCAAGAGCACTTGCTAAGTTCTGCTTTATCAGAATAGTTTTGAACCGCGCAAAAATATTCCTGTATTAATAAGCATCGCCGATTGGAAATCCGAGTGTCTTGAGATGCGCAGAACATATGCGCAATAACAATAGTAGGCACCGTCCTTAATTAAACATGATTTGACACCAAAAAACTCAGAGAGTGGCTGCCCTGTTTTAAAAACATTTTCAGAGAATAATAGCTCCAGAACTAAATTAAAGTAAATAAATATAACAAAGTGAAAAACAGGTGGAGGGCTTTAAAAATTATTGATACCTTGGTCACCTGGAAGGGCTGTCAACCCCCAAGCTCTTCAAATATTGAGAATTGATAGCGATGGGATGATAGATGACGTCATAACACTTGTGACGTCATTTCTGATGACGTCATATTGCGTCTTTTACACAAAAAGAAAGTACACTGTCACACAACCTAGGCAAACATCAAAAAATGTGTGAAAAAGATGTCATAATGTGATTGGTTTATTTCAGACCAATCGCATTATTGCTCAAATTACAATCCGTCAATAGCAACGCTTGCAAGAACGTTTTATCAGAGTTTATGAGGAAAATAAACATTTGAATTTTGTTATCATCAATGTTAATTTAACTCAAAAAACACAAACTTCGGCGAATAATCAGGAGATTTCAGATCGTAATCTTGAGATCAGGAGATTCACTCCAAAATCTGGAGTCTCCCGGATTATCCGGGAGAGTTTACAGAACTGACCTGGGTCCACAGTAATTGGCTCGGGCCATTGAGGGTTCACTGCCACATTGTTATTTTAATATTTACTTGTTTACTTATTATTATTATTATTATTATTATTATTATTATTATTATTATTATTATTGTTATTATTATTGTAATGTATGATCTGTTGGCGAAGCTACAGTGTAATAAAATAAATTCTTAAAAAATATTGTAATAAACCTCTTGTATTGGTGTCTTTCAAATTTGGTGCAGGTGTGCAATAAGAAATGAATGCTTAACCTGGATTCAGCACTTTTCCTTGAAAGAGTGAGCTTCTTAAATTTTTTTGACAGTTGTGATATTTTTTGTATCATGATTTTCTTGTTTAATCTTAGGTTAGGCCAATTCAGCTAATAGCAGCTTCAGCAACTGTCAATGATGAGCTACAGGAGGACTTGAGCGAACTTGGTTGGGGAGATCATGTAACAGTCATTCAGTCACCTTCATTTGTTGGAAAGCAACGTAACATTCCATCCTGTATTAAACACCAGTATGTTGTTTTTGACGACTCTTTTGGAAGAACCAAAGCCCAAATTCTTGCAAGGTATTTCGATGTTGACTCAAAAATGATAAATTTATAGCCCAGCCACATTCAATATTATTTTGTTGTCTGACACACTGCAGAAGACCATTTTGGTAGAGCATTGGCAAGAACACGACTCACACTCAAAAAAGACTAATAATAGACCGATTGCATAAATGGCGGCCAAAAATGTATTCTTTTGTTTATGTGCTAATTAGACTCACTAGCCTCGCTCTCGAACGACATTTCTATTGTATTTTGTCCATGCAAACAAGGCTAGTGAATCTAATTAGCACATAAACAAAAGAATACGTTTTTGGCAGCTATTTATGCAATCGGTCTATTTCCTTCTCTTTTCAAAGCTTGTTCACTTAGCCTTGTCGTACTAAACAATATCCTAACAATTTATATAACCAGGACCATTATTGTAGAACATTACTTGTATACGGTAAGCATTGTTTCCAGTTTCTCTTGGGACTTACAATGCTTATGGAAAATTTTGGAGGGCAAAGGCCAAACAACGAGTATTGTCATGGTATTAATTTTTTGAAAGTGGCCTATGGAAATTCATGTTACAGTTGTTTGAAAAAAAGAGCCACATGTTCACTGTAAAGACAACTGCCAACAAAACGTTAATGTATGGATTTATTTAATAAAGTAACGATGAATCAGTGCTATCCTCTTGTTTTGAGTCTTCCAACAAATGCTTGCAACTGCTGAAATTTTCAACTTTACAAAACTCACTGATTACTCCTAATAATCTGTTCTAGAATTTTCCGAGAATCAAAGCAGAAGTCAGCACTGGTCTTCATTCACCGACTTCACTCTGTCGATAACTTTGTTTGGGAGTTGAGGGACCTAGGTTTAAATGCTGTAGCTCTTTACAAGAAAGTTGCAGACCAAGATCCTGAAAAATTTAAGGAATTTCTTGAGCACTTTCGGACTGGAAAAATAGATATTGTGGTTGGAAATGAGGAAACTGTGAGGGGTTTGGACTTCAAGGAATTAGATCATGTTTATTTGATGGAAGTTCCCAAAGATCTTGATGAGTATCTGCATCTTGCTGGAAGAGTTGGTCGCCAAGGGAGACCAGGAACTGCGACAACTATAGTGTCCACAGGGGACCCAGGAGACGAACGCAGAATCAAACTGGAATACAAAAGACTTGAATTGCCATTTGAAGAAGTCATTTTGGATGAAGATTTTTAACGCAGCTCTTAATTTTCATACAATGTATTTGTGACAAAATGTTGATTTAACCCATTGACTCCTTGGTGTGAGACTTGATCGATTTTACTCTGTCTAACATATGATAGTTTTACTGGTCAACTGGGGGTACCCTAGGGGAACAATGGGGTAAAGCAAAATGAGTCATGTAATTCAGGATGGCTGCTAAAAGCCTTGTGTTCTTGCACGTAATTGTGACTATAATATTATTGTATCCAGTAAACGGCAAAGTAACATGTATGCCAGTCTGATCAGTTTATTAAAAAGTACCGGTATCATCACTAAAATTATTGTTACATCACTTTATGAGAGTAAATTTGAAATGCCAAATACGGCCTAACATTCTGGTTTCACCTGATATATAACTAACACATTTTTCGATTGTTGCTTTATTTCGCTTTGCCTGAAAAGCTGCAAGGTCTTTACAAGGGAAGAGGAGAAAGAAAGCTGCTTTTGCAGTTTAAGAGTGAGAAGGAATGCAAATTTAAAATGACTATTTTCAAAGAGATCTAAATGTAATTTGTACCTCTTACATTGGGTAAAGGATGAGTATTATGTAAAACAAACACCAGAATATTATCGTTTCCAGGTTAGTCAAATAACTGAAGCACACCACTAGCTATGATTAAGTATGATTCCAAACATATCTAAGGACACTTTCCATTTGACAGAACTGGCCAGCCAGACCTGGCATTACTCTACAATGCCTTGAAATTAACATGAAAAATGAAAATGTTCCTTCAACTTGTTGCATTTTCTTTGCAAACTGGATGGGTCTGGCTGGCCAGTTGTGACAAAAAGGATGCCCCAATTCCCCTAAGTATGACTAAGTTGTTCAATCCCTTGTTAAAAGCACAAGCATTAAAACATGTATCCCCTTTAGACTGCAAAACAGTTGTATTTTTTGCAAACGCAAGCAACGCAGTAAATATTCGAACGAAAGGTCTGAAGCGGGCGTGTGAGGCTTGCGCACTTCACACGCGAGGATGACGCTTACAGCGCTTCGCGTCTTCCAAAAAGGGAAGAAAACGACTGTTTTGCAGTCTATATACCCTTGGAATTTTTTATTTCTTCCATGTTGTCCAAGAATAAACTCTAGTGGGCTCAAAAAGTCAGCGTTATTTAGACACTATTTAAATTTTACCCAAGTTTTCAGTTTGGTGAGGATCTGTATGAATTTACAAGGCTCACTTAATATGAATTGCCATTTGTAACAATTAATACTCTCTATGACATTCAGATCTCCCCTGCCAAATATTCATCATAACTTCCAAAATCAGAAGCACTAATGGAAAAAGTTCCACTATCACTTCTTTCTTTTTCAGTAAGCTGTTGAAAGCTTTAAAATATGACAGATGATTGCTGTAACACATGACTCCTTAATTGCCAGTTAAATTATTGGTACTTTCATAGGAAACCAATTGAAAGCATTTTGGCCTTGCAACTGAACAGCTAGAGAACATGGACTTAATACCAATCTGGTAAACAGAAATGCACATCACTAAAAAGCTGTTTTGTTGGGAACAACCACAAATAATAATATTATTTTAGGTTAAAGTTGTTGAAGATTCTAACTGGAACATACATCTTTTACAATCCATTTCTGGTGGCTGGGAATCCTGAGAATAGTCATTACAGAAGACACTCTTTAGAGCTTGTACCAATGAATCTTTTAAAAGCCAAAAAAGAAGTAATCATGCTCTCTCAACTGATCTTTCACACAATCCAACCTCGGCAGATGTTGAGGAAGGAGGATTGCCCTGTCTGGTAGGCAAGTCAATACTGCGGCGTGGATAAGTACCAGCAAAACCACCTGAGTCATCAAGTGGAAAGAGGATCTATAGCCCTATCCACCTACCAGGCAATTGATCTGGTTTAATGCTGATAGAAAACGTCGGCCAACCAACCCAAAAAGCTTGATCCAGGACCTGAATTTATTGCCTTGAGTTCTTTTGTTTTCATACAAAATTCTATCGAATTACCTTTCATGACACTTTGCCGATAGAAATACTACTTGCTTCTTGCAAAAATATCTGGAACAATAGTTGCAAAAAATTGACTTTGATCTCAACGTTAATTATTTTGAGACATTGTACATCCATCCTTGCTTTCTTCTTGGAAAGAGATATGACTTTTATAGGCATCTAAGTTGGACCAATTCACAGCTGTAGAAACTACATTGTATGATTGACCTTTCCATCCCCAAGAAGAGATTTTACACTGGTTAATTCCAGAAAACTAACTCCTCAATGGATGAAAAGGCTAAATTTGCTGCAAAAACACATTAATTTTTATTTTGTAGAAAAAAGAGCTATTCAGAAAGGGGTTTCCATTTAGACTTGATTATATTTTACGTGGATCGCACTTTTCCTGGAACATAATTCTTATCTATTATCGGATCTGTGAGAAACATGTGCAGGCAACGCTCATTCTGAGCAAGAGGATGTCCAGATACTCTGGAAACAAAAGAACAAAAAATATATAATTATATTAAACTTTATCAGAAATTCAAGGTGCAAAGTTAAAGCACAATCACACGATTTAGAAGTACCAAAATTGCTAAGTTATCACTGATTGACAATCAAAAGAAACTACCAACCAAAAGGGAAGCAAAAGGCAACTTCTCACTGACCCTTCTTGTATTCCACTGAGAAACTTAAGTTCATCAAGCAAAAATTAATATTTAATAGTCTCCCAAACCTAAAGGAACTGAGGGTACAGTGACAGATAGCATCCAGGCCCCAGTTGTTCAAAAGGTGGATAACGCTATCCACCAGATAAATCACTATCCAATGGAAAGCGCAATTGATTTCACTATTAGTTATCCACTGGATAGTGATTTATCCAGCGGATAGCACTATCCATCGTTCGAACAACTGGGGCCAGAAATTTTGCAAGTACTGAGTTGCACACGGATTCTGGAGTTTCACTTAGGTGTCAGTCATACCATACTCCTCAACTTAAACAATAAACATGATCACAAGTGTCCTCCAAACTCTATTCCTCAAATATAAAAAATAGTTGCAGAAACCTTAACTTAAGATTAACACAAACAGTAATGTTAACTTCACTGTTATAAGCAAAATGAATATATTTAAGAAATTAATGTGAAACATACCCTGGTCCCAGAGGTTTTCCTTGAGCCTTGAGAGAGCCGTGAAGCGGTGAAGACAAGTCGCGAAGCAGCAGGAAGAGAAAAACCTCGGGTTACCTGGGACTTAAATTTCACTTTCATGCAGACCCCAGGGTCAGGATCTGACCCTCAGTCTCAGATTGGTTGATATTTTTACAAACACGCAAATATGATTGGTTCATTTCATTGGTAATACCATGGGGACGTGTGATTGCTAAGTTGCCATTGGTCCATTTAGTAATTATCAATTTTCATGAATTTGACAGCTAGCGTCTGCATGAAAATGAGATTTAAGTCCAAGGTAACCAGAGGTTTTTCTCTTCTAGCCGCTTTGCGGCTCTCCCGTGGCTCATGAAAAACCTCTGGGACCAGGGTGTATGAAATACATTAACTTTTATAAAAATCAAACGTGTATCTCATTGCTTGCAATCCTGGAATACATTTATTTATTAGTGTGTTGTTACTGCCCGCTGGGGGAATGTTAGTTCATTAGAAGGGTTATTCTTCAAGAGCACTTTGTAAAAAGGCTGCATGTATGCTATTTTTATGTGAAAGATACATGTATATAATTATAATTATGTACATTTGTTATTCCACTCTTATGCCATGTTACCATATTGGTCAAGAGAATGAGCAAAATATGAGGCGGTAGTGCAATGTACAGTAGTGGCTTATTTTCAACAGTTTAGAACAGAGCAAATACAGAGGGAACGAAAGTTTGTCAATAAAAGAAATTGTTTCAACACGATGCAAAGCACGATAATTTAGCTTGTCATCACATGTCACTCATCGTTTAATTTACCAGTCAAATAAAGGACATTTGAAAGGTTTCATCTGAGTTGTTTTCATCATCCACATCCACCTTTTTATGCAATCAATACCATTCTCAGTCAAAGCAGGAAGAAGCCAAAATACCAGTATTACAAAATGGCATAATGGTGGAATAATAAATCCCTTCTTGAAACGTTCAACATATAAAAATTATTGGTCTTTGCTCATATTTTTCTTCACCCCTTCAGGCCTTGGAAAAATATTAAACAATTCCATAAAAGTGGATGTATTATAATCTTCAATCTTAACAGAGTACATTAAAGGGGCTAGGTCACGCTGTTTTAGGTAATTTTGTTTAATTTTGTTAGTTATGAGCTCTAAACGTCAAAATGGCAGAGCAAGAGTCTTTCATTCATTTGCAAAATCATGGCCACATAACAACGGAGAATGATTTTCCAGCAGTTTAAATGACATTTCGATATAAACTGATATAAATTTGAAAAAAGGTGGGCCGACATTTTTCAAAATTTACCCAAATGCAATCCATTGCAATCCTCCCCAGTTTTGTCCATCCTTGTCCCTTCTTAGCTTTCCTGTGTTTTGTTTGAGTTCTTCTATAGTTTTGAGCCGTTATTTTGTTATTTCAGTTAATTCTACGACCATTTGATCAATGCTGAGATTGCCTAAAATTGCGTGACCTAGTCCCTTTAATTTACATGTAAGTAACCACAGTAATACAATGTACCAAAGTGAGGAGGCATTTTAAAATTAATTGTATTGCTTAAGAAGTTTTTCCCTTTTTTGAAGCCATTAAAACAACAATTATTGACTTTGAAACAAAAAGTTTGCACAGCATCAAAATGCACTAGCAAGAGGCAGAGAATGTACCAGAGAAGTTTTTTTTGAAATGACAAGCATGTCAAGGATCTTTCTGTGCTCTTTTTCCTGAGCTCAATGGCTGAGCCTTCACATATTTTGAGAGTGTATACACTGTCAAAACGGCTGAATCTATAATTTTATCTTCAGCAGCAGTTTTGTCTGCTTTCACCATTAGTTCTTAACAAAGTTTACATGTAAAATAACTGAGAAATGTCCTTGCTTATACACTCAGGGGTAAGCGTTGAAATATTCCTCTTGATTCCTTAAATGAAGAGTCATAATTATAATCTTGACAAGCAGTTCATGAAAAACTCTTGACTAAGTAACCATTAAATTAAGCGTTTGTCACATCTCTAACTATGTTGACACCCCTTTTTTGACTCACCTATTAATGAATGCTTCCAAGCCTTGTCTTCTTTCCTCAATAAAATCATCTTCAAAAATCCCTAAAGAAGAGTTCAGAGAGATACCTCAGTGATTATTTGTATTGGAAAAGCTCTACTATTATTTTCAGGATCCTCAAAAAACATATAAAACCACGGCAGCAAAACAATAAACAACATTCCTAAAAGGTTTAAAAATGCAATGTAACTTGGTTACTGACGATGAATTAGTTTGCTCATGCCTGGCATGGCATCAACATTATTTTATAGAGGGTTGTGTGGTATACAGTGTAGTGGTGGCCTTATTATTCTGGTATGGGAATGTGTTGGCTGCTGTTCTCGCCCTGTCTTCAGGGTCTTTTCAGGGTGGTTTTGAAATGTCAGGTCAGAGTTGTTCTGGTGCACAAGTTCTGTACTTTATGCAAGCCCCTTCACTCATGGATTACTTTAGTCGCTTTGCCTTTGGCAGTTCATTCAAGGTACCTGGTCTAGATCCAGCACAGGGTTTGGTGTGATGGATCTTGGCTGGGTCACAAGTAGTCATGGATCATGGGATGTATCGACCTTGTTTCAGGTAGACAACAGAAGTTCCCAATTCCATGGTCAACTAACCTAAATTTGTGACCAAGAAGTCAAAAAATGTGAAACCATAACACACACAAAAGATTATCATATCCATCATACAATGTCAGTTGGTTAACCTACCCATTTTTACTGATTATTCATCATACAAAAGTTTAAACAAATTCTCAACAGTTATTTCTCAAACAGCCCAGCCAAGAGCTCATAAAACAATAAAAACTTTGTTAAAACAATTCAGCAAGACTGCAATGATAATGTTCTAATCTTTGGCAACTTTCCTATGATAAATAGAATGAATTAAAACAATCTTTCATTTCAAGGTAAAACTCTCCCTTACCATCATCTCCTCTGAACGGTAACTGTTTCTTCAGTGCATCACCAGGAAGTGGAGGGACCACAATCTAAAAAAATGTCCGTTACAGCATTACACAAATGGGCTAAAATCTTATCAGTGTTCTTATCTATCAGATCTACCGTATTTACCCATGTATAAGTCGACCTGTTATGGCCTCAAAAGAAGCTCCAAAAATCGCCCTCGACTTATACATGGTTCAATGACTTAGTAACTGGCGCAATACCTCGTGTTTGCGTGCAAGCATCGTCACTCGTGTTGCGTGAAATGCTGGTTGGTAATGAATGTTTTTTATTCGTTATACAAACCTGGCTGATTTAAATGCTTTTGCAAACTTCATATTGTTTGGTTTATGAGTTTTGTTTTGTTTGTCATTTGAGAAATTATAAGTCAAGGACCAATTAAACCTTGCACATTTTCGCATCGTTCGCAAGTTATTTTCAAAGATTGACTCCTGCTTCTGTGATGTTGCATTGTGCTTATCCTCTAAAGCCCTTTATCCTTGAACAACGAAACAGGTGTGTTTGAGGTTTACATGTTCAATTTTCTGAGAATGTTTTCGAAACTCAAGGACAAAATGCCCGCATATACAACAGCTGCTGAACAACAAAACCATTAAGCGCTTGAACAATACAAGATTAGTGTCCTATGAACATTTAACAAAGAAATTAAGAAATTGCGTTTTTTGCCATCAAAAATGGGGGGTCGACTTATACATGGGATCAACTTATACATGGGATCAACTTATACACGGGTAAATACGGTAGGTATAAGAAAAGGCCACAGGTAGCCCACACTCTGTCTTTCAAATTCCCTAACCCTACATGTAACCCTAACCCTTCATCATCATCCATATACTGTATTATATTGAAATTCTACAATAAAGATTCTAAAGAATTCTATGAAATAGAGATTCTTTCCCTTTTAAGGGTCAACCTCTACTCCTCAAAGAATAAGTGATGAAAATGATAACAATTATGTGTAATTATATTTGTTTTTTTTTTTTCGAAAAAGAAGTGTTTGTAACTGAAAAGAAATAATACATTTTATAATTGCTTAGCTTCACTTTTAAATTTCATGGCTCCTGCCACCTTGAATATTTGTGATGTTCTTGGGTTGCCCAATTGTTTTAACACAAAGGACTCTTGTATCAAAACAAAAGAGCAGCCATAAACCATCACAATAACATATTTCAAGATGGCAATGCCTGTGGAAATTGAAAAAAAAAACCATTCCTTAAAACATTGACCCCTGGGAGTGAGACGAAACAGATTTTACTCTTGTCAAATACCAGATGATTCTGCTCGTCAACTAGGGGCCATTTGAGGTGACAATGGGTTAAGCAGTGAAAAATGATGTCCCCTCGATTAACCCATTTACCCCTGGGAGTGGTCAAGATGCAATTTTTTTTTCTCTTGTCAAACACCCGACAATTTTGCACGTCAACCAGGGGAGTCCTAAGGCTTTGAGGTGTCAATGGGTTAAATCAATTCATTTCTGATACAAGTGTTATATTATTTTGAAAAAATCTTTAAACAAAATCTGATTGAAAACATCATTTTTCTGTGGGTTTAAATCATCTTTCACTTGGAGTGGGGAGTTCCCTTAAAGTGACTTCTAGTTCAAAGGTCACTAATGGCCTTCCCAGGTCAGCTAATTCAACCATGTTCATTTGCACTACATGTAGGTGCACTGAAAATACTGCAGACATTAGAACCACAAAACATGTTAAGCCAAAGCTTCTGGTGCCCTTATGATTTGACCAAAAGCTTGGCTTGAGTTTAACCATTTTGGACTGGTCATTACCTTACTGTCCCTCTCCAATTCAGTTCTTAGCCATTTGAAGTCACTATATCGTCTCCTTACAGTTGATTCTTTCACTTTAAATACTGGAAGATTTGTCTATAAAAAAAAATATCCATTATTATCATTCAACACATTGTGACAATGTCCAAATATGGTCATAGCACGCTCAATTCTCGTTGTGCGTACTTAACAGTCATCCAGTGATATACGTAATTTTGTGTCGCAGAGAAAATTGGTAGTTTTTCCAGCTCTTTTTCCCAATAAACATAGAAAATTGTGCTTTGTCATCAATGAGTTGAATAATAAAACAATTATTGTCCTGCTCAATTTCATTATCCTGCAGAATTTCATTGCCTGATTTTAGCCCACTCGGCCTACGGCTTTGTCCGCTAAGTATCAGGTGATATTCCACACGATTTCGCAGGATAATAGTTAATTATACAAAATGTATCTCTCAATTTTTTTCCCAGCCAAGTAGGTATTCAATTTGGAATTGGGGAGGTACACATGATGATGGACCAATCAGATGCCTGTTAATCCATGTAGACCATTTCCGTGCATCACAAACACAGGAAGATTTGTCTGTCACAAGAGAGAATCCATTATTGTGCCTCTTGAATACTCACCTAGCCTGTTGGGATTTAATTTGGAAGAGAGGAGACACTGCTCTTAGAGTAATGACCCAAGAATCCATTGACACAAAATTCTAAGACCATTAAGTTTTATCCCTTTTGTAACAGTTTGTTCCCACTTTAATTTAACAGCTATCCCTAGACTTTTTTTCTTGGGAATGAAAATAATAATAATAATAATAATAATAATAATAATAATAATAATAATAATAATAATAAGAATAATAATAATAATAATAGTAATAATAATAATAATAATAATAATAATAGTAATTATTACTGTTATTATTATTATTATTTTTGACTTTCTGTAGAGTGACCTCCTTGAACAAGGTGTTCTGTCTAATTTTTGTACAGTTGTCTACAAACCACCAAATTTTCATGCTCTCAGACTTGATCTTAGTCTTCAAAAACAAACTCTCCACAACCATCCCCTTCTTGTCAAACTGACACCTCCTAGCTATTCAACCGATCCATCACTTTCCTCCCAAGCCCAGTCCCCTTCCTCATCTCCACAACCCGTCCAAATTCTCCTGCCATTCCATAATGCTCTTCTCAATCCTCCTTTGCCACCTGCCTGGGTTTCTTCTTCTTGAACTTGTTACCTTTCTTCTTCCCCGTCAGCCCCAACCTGTCCACCACTGCAAACAACGCAGTATACAAAAGTCTACTGATCTCAGACACTGACATCCCATCCTTTACAAGATTATGCATCAGCCCTTCCAAACCTTCACCTCTCTACTCACTTTCCTCCTATCCTAAGCCTTCAAACCAGGAACACCAAACCAACTGCTCACTACCAAAGACTGCTCTCATCTTCTGAAGTTCATGTACCTCCTTCTCCTCCTTGCTCACCACACTAAGGCCATCATCATTGAGAAAAGTAACCAACTTCTCCACAACCACTTTAATTTGACCTCTCCATTGATGCCATCCATCTTCCCCTTACCATGCTGTCCTCCAGCCATCTCCTCGCCCTCAGCACCAAAACAATCCAGCTCCTCCACAATCACCTTGACCCCTCTGTCGATACCCTTGACCACCATATGCATGTCTTACTTCACCCCACCTCCACCTTCAGCAACCTTGAAATCTACCTCACTATCGGTTTTGTCTCCTTCACCCACAGCCTCTGACTCTGTAACTTGTAACACCCTCTGCCTTCCCCACTTTCAGCATCAAATCCCACAAACTCTTCCTCGTCATCACTTTCCCCAAACAACTCATTCCACTTGGCTTCACTGATCACTATCTTCTCCTGATTCGCACCATTCTCCTTTCAGATCTCATCCTTTACCATCTTCTCGATCTCAATCCTCTCCATCTTAGTCAACAGATTATTCAGTTTGATGCACTTTAACTATGAGATCAAACTGGGTTCTTTCCACACACTAAAACCTTCTTGGTCCCACAATTAAGCCTTCACCTTCTTGATATACCCTTCCATCTTCTTCCCACCACTCCTGACAAAACACAATCTCGACCCCAGAGCTCTTCTCTTCACTGAGGGAGAGAAGAGCTCTGGGGAACCCTGAAACAAAGTGTCTTCTCATTGTTTTTCGCGAAGAACAATCAAAAGCCTCTCTAATTGGTGCATTCATGTTATCATGAGAGTGAGCAGGTGCCGTATTAAGGTTCAAATAGCCAAATTTTGGCTACAAGAACCCAGGGCTTTCAATAAAATTTTGAGTAGGTGGCTGTGACAATAAGGCGGCGGTAAGGCTGCCTCTCCAAGGGGGTATGGGGGCATGCTCCCACATAAAATTTTAAAATCTAGAAGCTTGGAAACACGATTTCTAGCTTTCTGGGCATCAAAATCAGCTAACATAACGACAAAATATTTTATGCACAAAAGGAACAGTATTTTTAATTTTTCAAGACTTTCACTTCATTCAAAGGCAACGAAAGAGTTAGTAAAATATTATTGGAAAGCAAAAATGTCACATTATTCATGAGAAAACAATATAGAAAGTAAAAATTTATTCAAAATACCTTTTCTTTGGAAAGAATGCAAACAATTTAGTCTGGCCACACTTGGCCGCCATCTTTGTTAAACATCCGACGGGAAAAGCGATGCTAACTTTAAGTATGATGATACTGTTCTGACAACGGTGGAAAGCGTTTTGGTCGTGATTGATCGTGAACACACACAAGGTGAAGGAACGTATGGTTATAAAAAAAATTCTCAAGACAAGTGTAGGCAAATTTTGAACAGTTTTTTTACTATTGCGTGGTTAGGCTGTGAACATTTTAAGAGGTTTGTTTTTGAAGAAGTTGTAGACCAAGTAGCTAGTGACTTAAAGACCCACAGCTGCCGGAGCTCCGGCGGTAGCCCGTTTCTATTGAAAGCCCTGTAAGAACCCTATGGCGCATGTTCTCCTACATAGAGTTTCCCAGAGCCTTGGGTCGATCCAAGGCTCTCGTGATGGAAAAGGACAAGACACTCCCACAACAGATCCCTTTCCACATAACTCCACTTACACCTGTTCTTCCCTGTCTTTCTACCTTTTCCAATCACACCATCAAGCTTATCACCTTTCCTTGTCAAACATTTACAGTCTGTGGTCCCTTCTTCCTTCCCACCACAAACTTTCAGTGACACTGGCCTGGTGCCCAGGTATAGCTTTTAAAAAAGCTCCTTCCTTGTCAATGGGGTTGAAAGCAGCCCCAGGCTCGTCCACACTTCCGGAACCTAGCCTCTTCTAGCAGCAATAATTGCTCATGCTGGATCAACCTCGTTCCCAGGGTCTCTGGAGCGAGGAGAGACCCTGGTAGGGTCTGGTCACGTGCTTCCGTGACAATTGAAAACACTAGGGAGGGGTCCTCTCTAAACAAGAATTTGTCGCATTGAGCTTTGTCGAATTCAATGCAAGGGTAATAGGCTCTTCAGAGTTCGCGGCGCCGACGGTGACACCTCAATGCACCTTTTCACTCTTTCCTGCCTTTCGCTTCTTTGGAAGTGACTTTGGCTCTCCGTAATCAGGGATCGCGTTAACGCAGAAATCGTGCATTTTTACGCAAATAAAAGCCAAAAAATGCATCATCGAAATTTTAATGCGTCCCGGGACGCAAGGCACTGACTTAAATAACTCACACAACTTGCTTTGATTTGTCAGTATATTCTGTTGTTTGTAAAACCGTTGGAGCGATCTGTGATCATAATTGAAGTTCTAAGAAATGGGGTTTAAAACATCTGAAAAGGTTAAAACTAAATTTTCAACCGCCTTCTGTGGTCTTCTTCAGAGGAATGTCCTCTGCAAGTCACTGAATGCACATATATAGCAAAAGACGTCACTGTTCGTTGCTCCTTAGGGAGGAAACCAGTGATGCGTAAACCTTTGGAAAGGGTGCTCTTTCATTAACAGAGTTCTTGTCTAGGAATGAATGTAACGGCTCTAGAAAAAGCCTTTGTCGGCCGGTCCTATGCATATGCGTCAATATTAATTCCAAGTTGGTTACTCTCTTTTTTTCATAATTTAAAACATACTCTTTTTCTTGCAGAGGGTCACCAAGATTTTGGGACCCCCAAAAAATGCATGGGACCCCAATTTGGCCGAACATGCGGGTCCCAGGACCCAGATTGAAAAATCCTAGTGCCATCCCTGCCGTAATCATTGCCTTGAATGCTCGAAAATTATTCAATCATTGTTCACAAGGCCTACATACCAGATGTGGCCTTAATTCATGGCGTTGTAAAGTTCCTCCAAACACAGCCTCAGCTAAGGCGAGCAATTCTTCAGTGGCCTTCTTGAACAGATTTTTACAATGTAAAACGTCTTTGACTGAACCGCACAATCTACAGCAACTTATGACAGACGATGTATATGTTTTCTTCGGCGTTTGCAAACTATTATCGCCGGACATAGCCGCAGAAGGACATATGTTCACATACCGCAGCACGTGAAACTTGGTTTGTTTTGGTGACAACACATTCCGCACTCCTGTAGTCTCAGTATGGATAAAATTCTTACTAAGCCGCCCCTCCCTTCATTGGATAAATTGTCATCTCCCAGATTCTGGGAGACACATGACCAGACCCTACCAGGGTCTCTCCTCGCTCACCCCAGGCGTTAAGATGAGAGACCCTGGGAACGAGGTTGATACTGGATAAGTCTCAAGAAATGGTATAAAGCAATTCAACAGTAATTCTCTTTCGTTCAATTCTCTATCAAATCTCCCGATCGTACGTTCAGTTCTCCCAGTAGGGATATCCACTGACACCACTAGGAGCAGTATGCTCACTGGCATTTTCCTCTTGAAAAATTAATTATGGGAAGCTTCACCTTCCAGCCCCCAAATCCAAGTCGCACTCCCCAGCAACATCCCACCACATTTTGTTTAGAAACTAACACCTTCTTCCCAAATTTATAATTCTTAAGTATAAGCGATTTGAACCCAGGAGTTACACACCTCTATGGAATTTGATCGTCCTGGTGAAAATAGACCTGAGAAGGTCTGTTGACAATGTTTGACATTTCAACAACCTGAGAGGAAGTCATCTTCAGAATCAAGCGACAGTTGGAAATTCAAACAAATGTAGTGATGCTCTGGTATGTGTTGGTAAGTGTTGTAATTGGTAGTAGGAAAAGTAATGGTGATTGGTTTGTGAGGATGTAGGATGTAGAATGAAGCATCACTACATTAGTTCAAATTTCCAACCATCACTTGACTCTCAAGATGACTTTGATTCCGCTCCGGCTGCTGAAACGTCAGTGACTGCCAACATTCCTTCTCGAGCTCAGGACTCCTTTCACCCAGACAATCTAATTCCATCAAGGAATAAAAACCAGCAATAAATTTTCAAATTGCTTGATCTAATAGCAAAAGACACTCATGTTCTGACTACACATGCAAGTCAAAGTGCACAAAATAAGCCCAAATTCAAACGTCCTTAGTAATTAGTCAGAGGAATTCACTGAAACTTACTCCACCATGCATAAAGTGCATGGAACAAATTATTATTATATTAACTGTAAGACTTGCATATTTGCGTGACTGACACTTTTTTGCGAAACAAATCTGTGGCCGGGTATTCTACGATAATAGAACATTGTTTCAAAAAAGAAACGACAGTTTTCAATTTACAAAACATGTTTCGACATACTCATGTCATCTTCAGTTGCAAATGAGCTTTTCAACGGTTGTACATTTGAATTTATGTTAAGGTATGTTGCAAAATTACGTGTGTACAATTTGAATATGAAGTGTGAAATGCGCAGAAAACAAAAATAGCGCACATAGCAATAAAACTTCTACGCACTTCTATAAACTCCCTTATGTTGGCCGGTTTTCTGAAATTGCACAGACCAAGTTAAGACAACTACTCAAACATTATTGCAAAGCTGATTTAGATATTAAGTTGGTCTTTAGTACATTTAAACTTAGAAACATGTTCAGCGTGAAAGATTCAGTACCGCAAGGTCTACATTCGCGTGTCGTTTATAAATTCTCGTGTGCTGGCTGTAATGCCAGCTACATTGGCGAGACCACTCGCCACCTACGTACACGTGCTCGTGAGCATCTCTTGTCGGACAAGTCTTCGCATGTTTACCGACACCTGCAGTCATCTAGGGCCTGTCATGACTCTTGTAACACAGAATGTTTCACGATCTTAGATTCTGCAGCCTCAAAATTCCAAATTAAGATCAAAGAGGCATTGCACTTTAAGTGGGAAAATCCCATCCTTAATCAGCAGTTGAGGCATTTAGATTGTCTCTTTCTTTTTAATTACGTTGCTCTTTTGTCTTTTATTTTATTGC
Source organism: Montipora capitata (assembly GCA_949126865.1). NCBI lineage: Eukaryota > Metazoa > Cnidaria > Anthozoa > Scleractinia > Acroporidae > Montipora > Montipora capitata. The sequence continues at coordinate 6,898,892 of OX421446.1, forward strand.
TATGTGCGCTATTTTTGTTTTCTGCCCATTTCACAATTCATATTCAAATTGTACACACGTAATTTTGCAACATACCTTAACATAAATTCAAATGTACAACCGTTGAAAAGCTCATTTGCAACTGAAGATGACACGAGTATGTCGAAACATGTTTTGTAAATTGAAAACTGTCGTTTCTTTTTTGAGAGTTATTGTTACTCTGCTATCTTTACGTCCGTTTACAACATTGTTTGGAGTTAAGTGGGAGGTCGTGTTGCAAAATGCTTTCAAATTTGATTTATTAACAAAATTAAAAGTGTTCTATCTGTTGATGTGTAAATAGACTGTAAGTCGTTAATCGATCCTCACATATGGTTACATATGGAAATCAAGCACAAGAAACAATCAAGTGACTACATATGCAAGCTGAGCCATTATCAACTTTGTCCTGAAATGTTCATGTCTCATTAATAATCGGACGCATTCCGGTTCCGCCAGCTAATATAATGCAACCTAAAACACGATCCAAATTTATACTATACCAACCCTCATACGAACTTCGTAGTCCGTGTACCGCTTCTTCCCAATGCCATGCGTCTCGGGATTGACAACATCGATCTCCAGAAAATTAGCCGGGGCTGCATAAGCGTCATCTAGCGTTTGCTTCTTTGATTCCAGCCGTTTTGTATCTTGTCTATCTCCTATTTCGCCCACCGAGGCCATCTCTTCCAAACCAAGTTAGTTACGTCCGCGAGGCGCGACTCAGGTCCTTTCGTTCACGCTAGCAACCAGTCTCCACTCGATGGATAGGACACAGACCTCGTATCCAAGTCTATCGAAAACGAGGCTGTACATGTGTTGTTTTGTGACAATCGGAGAGTTTCCAGCGAAAAAACAAGAAAATGTAACGCTTTGCGTAAGGAAATTTCTTTCTTTTGTACCTTTCCTAGACATAACTCATGCCTCCTAAGAAGAAATCCGAAAAGAAAAAGTCTTCTGGAAAGAAGAAAGCCAAAAAGAAGAGCGGTGCATCTAAGGAACCAAAGTTGACTGAAGAAGAAGCCATTGTAGCCTTTCAGTGAGTAATTTCTGATTTTCTTCGCGAAGGGTTTACTTATTGGAGCGTGATCTTTTCTGTTCATGATACATATTGTCTACAAGATATGTGAAACAGTCCGTTTTCAGAAATTATTGACATCCATTGATCCATTTAATTATGTTTCAACCTCATTGCTAAGCAACAGCTTGGCAGCGTTCGGTTGTCTTGGATGCAGATGTAAAACAGATGTAATTGAATTGAATTTGAAGAATTAGAAGTCAAGTTTGATCAAGTCAAACTGAAAGTTTGCAGTGGTGGGAAGATGACAACTTCAATAGCTGCCTTATTGCACTTTCCTTTCGCCAGAACATTAACTAGGCAGCGAGACCTGTCAGTTTGCAAAGAAGATGCAACAATTTGAAGGAACACTTGCATGATATTCCCCTCGCATTCTTCTTGCAGCGAATATATCATACTTGAAGTGTGTTAATTGATGGTTTGCATCTGACCTCACTGCAGCCATGTTGGATGACAAGAATAATAACATGTGTCTTTGCTGAAACTGAACTTTATTATTATGCAAATTATGCAAAAATAAATTGTATTGTATTGCCATCCAACATGGATGCGGTGTCACGTGGGTGCAAACCAGGAATTTGGAGGTGCTGTAGAGAATATTAGTCCTTCCAAATGTCCGGTCTGGCCAGTCATCTGTCAAATGGAAAGCGTCCTTAGATGCAGAACTAGATTTGATATTCAGGTCTGGTGTATTTTTTTTCTGATTTCATTCTTAGGATAGAGGTAAAACAAAGAAATTTTGAAGATCTTATGTATGACTTGCAATCTTTGCAGGAGAAGAATAGCAGACTCAAAGATCGAGTAAGAAAAGTAGCCTATATTCAGGGTCTGGAAGGGGGGGGGTCTGAATTTCGAATCATGAGTGCATTTTCCCTACATTCAAGTATCATGTAGTTGGATAATTAGATAAATGATCAAGTCTATGATTATACGGCTTTCTTTGTAATGACTTTACTTTTACACATGACTACAGGAAAGAGATGGTCTTATTTGACCCCGTGACGGGAAGGAAATAAAATAAAAAGTATAGAGATCAAATTGAAAATTCTATGCTCTTTGTTTGACTGGGATAAAGTAAAGGCAATGAAGTTCATTGCTATTACATTGTAGCTGTACAAATTATTCTTCACTTTCACATTTTTTAACTTCAAAACTAATCTGTGGTCCTTCTGTGGTCCTTGATGTTAAAAACCTGTCATGAAGTTCAAGTTAGTTTAGACGGTACGACTACTCAGCTGACGCTCACCTTTGCAACAATTCGCTTTTGAAAATGTCTAGGCGACCCGGAAGTGAACAATTAGTGTTACAAATTTGACAGGCAGCTTTTCCTTCATTTTCCAACGAACCAACCTCTGATTGGCAGTGACCTGGACAGATGATTACGATATATTGTCTCTCAAAGTCTCTCAGTTCATGTCAACTACAAATGAGGTCAGAGGTCAAGTACAGAACATGACAATGGCAGATTATGTTACATAACAATGACAGAAGACCTATACAGACAAATTAAATGTATTTGTGTAGGGTTGGTTGATGTTCATGACATTATAACGGCAGAAAACTCGATTCACGCACTACAACTTCAAAGGATCATGCATCAGGGTTAATATACTATTCATGATTCCCGGCTGTATTCCTTCAGTTTTCCCGATTCATGCTCTGTTTTCGGGTCAATTCACAGATCACTCGAAACCCCTTCCAGACCCTGTCTATTGTATGAACTTCAAAATACAGGGCCACATTCAAATTATTCATTTATTCTAACACAAAACTTGAAAAAGAAAAACTAAATTAACCACGTTTCATCCTTAGAAACTAACCTCTTTGTTCACCTTAGCAAGCACACCTTAAAGGCCCCACTTAAACCTCTTCAATGTTTTGTCATGCCAGTTGCCATTACCAATGCATAATGCTTAAAATATGACCCTTCTTTTTGAAGTTGCTCTGCAGCATTTTAGTTTGCTTCATGGCAGTCTTTCAGAGGTTTTATCTCCTTCCTTACCCCATTGACCTCAGAGAGTAACACAATATATTTTACTCTGTCTAATGACCGTCAGTAGTCTACAGTTTTCAATCTTTGACTACTAGAACAAAAGACTGAAGGAAGAGCAACTTCTGCACGTCAAGACTTTGTTGAAACAAGTCAAAGAAAAGGACAAAGAAGTGGAGAAAGCAGTAGAAGTTGGACATGATGAAGTGGAAGCTGCTCTTTTGGCAAAATTTGATACGATGAAGGCTGAAGAAGCGGAGGTTCAAGGTATCTGTGACTTGTGTGAGATGGTACATGGTGTACATGTAGTTGGCAATATTGGCCTAATTGTTAGGGTGCCTGACCTGGATTCTGGGGACCTTAGCTCTTACTGCCCAGTCCTGACCAATCAATAGTGAATTTAATTTTTATATTCTATGACCAACATTTTTGGTTCAATTTGCCTCAAAACGTTTTCCCAAATAGTCTGTGCATTACCAATCATAAACTAATATGCAGCAAAACAATTATAGCCTTTTTATTACTTGTAATATTATATTTTCTTTACTCAAAGAAGAATGATTGAAGCAGTCCATTTAGCACAGACTATAGAATGTAGCTAGTAGCCCACATCTTTTTTGGAAAATTGTTTCAATTTTTTACATGTATTTGTTAAGGCTGAGAAGGTTGAGGAAGGTGCTATGATTTTTGCCAAAAACTTTGAATACAGTATTGGACTTCAAATTTATTTGTGTTCTATTTTTTTAACCTTTAGAACTTAATGTTCTTATTGAAAAGAAAAAGGAGGACATAGCAGCAGTAAGGAAAAATATTAGAAAGCTTCAAGATTATAGGGTAAAGTATATTTCATCTTTTTGTTGCACAGAGCAATGTCATAACATCCATCCATTAATAATAATGTGGGTCGATACCAATGGGTCTTGTAAAGAGCATTTTCTGAAGTATTTTCATAACTCTCCAAACCAGAGTGGCCTGAAACTGTGTCTTGTTGTCTACCTGATTTAGGTGTCAACCTTAATCCATGGACTCCTGGACCCCCCCCCCCCCCCCATGCTCCCCCACGCCCAATGGGTTAACTTGCATCTGGCATCTAGATTATTGTGGCCACCCAATAGTAACCACTTTATTGAAATCTCAATCTTATCCGTATGAGGGGGGGTGGGGGAAGTGGAGTTCGGGGAGAAAAACCTCTCAGAGCAGAGAAGATAACCAACAAGCTCAACCCACATACATGTATGACATTGAGTCCAGAAATCAAACCAGTGCCACAATGGCGGAAGGTGAGTGCTCTGTAACCATCTTACTAACTGAGTTTGAGGTCCGTACTGTAAGTTACGGACTGAGTTTTTCCCCGTTGATTTATGGCCCAAGCGCGAAGTGCGCGGGCCATAAATCAACTGGAAAAAAATGAGGATCCATAGCTTACTGAGTACGGACCGAGAAAAGAAGGATAGTAAGATATTTATTATATCTCTGAGGTTAATCCAGTTCGCAGGCAAGGAAACTAGGTGAGGTCAAGCAGAAGGTTCTATTACCACAAAGATTGCTGTGTCAAAATCCGAAAAACTAAATCTTCCTGGCTGTTTGAAATAGTTGCTTGCAAGATTCAAACAGTATGGCCCGCCAATCACAGTATGCATACTATCTGAGAGATATAATACTTAATTGATCAATTGGCTTGCAGGAGTAAGACTTAATACCTAGATCTTACGCTGTCTAACACCAAACGATTTTACTCATCAATAGGGAGTGATTGAGGAGTCAACATCCACTCAAAAACAATTACATGAGTCAAATTTCTCACCTTTCAGGATATTGGTGCTGAGGAACATGCAAAACAGATAGTGATATTGAAACAAGATCTCAAGGAAATGCAGGACTCGCATAATGACATTGCAGGCAAGCAACTACCATAAATTCATAATGCAAATTGACATTGCATTTTGAGCCACACTTTGTCTTAAATCCTACCTTTTACCCCATTTTTGGTGACAGCTCATCTGGAAAGGAGCTTGAAGATTGCAAGAGATGAAATTGAAACTTACACTGAATCAACAATATCAAAACAGAAAGACATTGCAAATGAGGTACAATAGATAAATACACTGAAAATAATAGTAATAATGATTGTATTACATGATGATAAAGAGTTGGGGAAGAGCAAACAAGTTGTGTTAAATTTAAACTTGAAACAAAAGATAAAGCTATGATAATTTTTGTTATTCAGGTATAAAAGTTAGAGCAGTTTTCAATTGAGTGTCGAAAGTAGTTTATAGCGAATTGCTTTGATTTTGTATTACTTCAATCAATGATTGGTTCAAAGTTCTCGCGCCATTTTTTCAACAATTCAGAAGTGAAACCAAAACCAATTGTAACTTGTACATGCACATTTTCCCGCGCTTTGTGTCGGCTACGTGTAATTACTTCAAGTTTTGATTGGACTTTACTGGATTGTCTCTGTCCTTTTTGATTTAATTACTTTGGTTTTTGTTTTAAGACACTTGGTTGGAACTCGCTCTTTGAACTAAGTTTTTAATTAGTTTATTAGCATTCTAGGGGTGACGAATGGTAAAATCCAAGACTCACCGAGACGCCGATACTTTTGTTTGCGAATCTGGGACTGAGACCAAAACTTGCAAGACTAATCACACCAAAATAAATGGAATATAAACAATACTTCAAGACCCTTCACAAAGGTTGTCGAGATTTCGAGTTCGGATGAAACGTTTGCGAGTGCCAAGATTTTGCAGGTACCATTCGCCTGACCCCTCATTCTCTCTTTTCTACTTTATCTTCTTTTCCATTCTATGTTTCTTCCAAACTGGCTACACCTCACAGGGTTTTCATTTGAGGCCAGAGCTGGCTGGACGTTTCGTCCAGTTGTTTACCATTTCACATCTGGTACTAATTGACGTTATAAATTTTAAGATTCATTGGCTTCATTTTTTTCTTTATTTCCTTTTTGGACTTGGGTATCTCAGAAAGTGATGGCTAAAGAAAAACAAGACAATTGTGCAATTAATCCTTCAAAGTAACAAGAAGTCAGACTTAACTGATTAGAGTGTAATGTGAAGTGCTAAGTTTCTACCCCATATGAACCATGTGAGCATTAGCCCTACTGATGGAAATGGGCCCACACAAGGACAGAGAAAAAGTCTGACCAAGGTAGGAATTGATCCCACGACCTTCCAGTTAGATCACTGCTGCTCTACCAACTGAGCTACAAGGTCAGACAGGAGCAGGCCATGGAAACTGAAGATGTTAAAGTCACGGCAATGAACATGTACAAGTACAAGGAAGGGTTACGTTTTTCCAACCTTTAGCCGTGTAGCACTTATATTTGTCAATGAACAGACTTAACTGATTAGAGTGTAATGTGAAGTGCTAAGTTTCTGCCCCATATGAACCAGTGAGCATTAGCCCTACTGATGGGAATGGGCCCACACAAGGACAGAGAAAAACTCTGACCAGGGTGGGAATTGAACCCACGACCTTCCGGTTAGATCACCGCTGCTCTACCCACTGAGCTACAAGGTCAGACGGTAGCAGGCCGTGGGAACTGAAGATATTAATATCACGACAATGAACATGTACAAGTACAAGGAGGGATTACGTTTTTGCAAACGTTGGCCATGTAGCACTTATATTTCTCTGTCCTTATGTGGGCCCATTTCCATCAGTAGGGGTAACACTCGCATGGTTCATATGGGGTAGAAATCGAGCACTTCACATTACACTCTAACAAGAAGTCACAATGCCTTATTTTGCTTACTAAACAGAATAACCGATCTGATGGCGTTTTATTCACGCGATAAGTCAAGTTTTCTTTTTTTTCTCCAATCTCAGGAATGTAAACAGCATTTCTGAGAGTTCCAGACCTCCTTGCGGGTTTGCTCCCAATGCACTTGCATGCAATCGGCCTCACAACGGAAAGTAACCATGTCTGGTATTTTCATCGTTAAATTCGGTCCTTTGTAAAGCTATCGAAAACCCTGCACCTCATCTCTCTCTAAAAGATATTATGTCTTTCTTATAAATTTCATTTCTGCAAGCCTGTGGCTCATCTTAATGCATTATATCATAGTTTTCATTTCTCATGCAGTATCTTTTTGTTTCTTCCTAGAAAGCAACAAATGAACTGGACAAGGATAGCTGTGGTGAAATACTGGACAACAGGTGGCTGAAAAAGGAGGTAAGGGAATAAAAATGCACCTTTTGAAAATCAGGAACCTTAAATATTAGACACTTTATTGACTGAAAAATGCCATAACGCCAACTGCGCAAAATATGGATGTATAAAAAGCTTGTGCAAAGTACAATGTGTTGCAGAGCAATTGCTTTTGTTCTTGTGGATGTAGCCATTAATTTTAAGCTTACAACAGCAACATCGGTTATGGTTTCAGGTTTCTATTCATCAAGAAGGTCATGCCCACTTATCCAAGGCTGTCGAGGATCTTGAGCGAAAGAACTTAGAAATTATGAGCGAGATGTTTGACTGTAAAGTTGAGGACCTCAAGTTCACAAGGTTGGTCCAATTAAATTAATTCCTTTTTGTCAGAAAAATATCCTTTTAACTTTGATGGTTCTATATAATTTGATGAAAGAAAATTCATAAACAGACAATTTAAAGCCACTGGTTATAAGGGCCTGAGTTGTGGATTCCTTGAAAAACAAAGGTGCCAAAAATAATTTTTGTTTAGCTGTTGCATACAGCTCCTCATTCATTTCTCCATTTGCCCTTCATTTTTTTTAAATGATGCCAACAATGTGCTCATTTTATTATTAAGTAAAGTATGATCGTCCGGGTGAGTGTAGTCCTGAGAAGGACTGTTTGAGATGACATTTTCTCCAATCTCAAGAATGTAAACAGCATTTCTGAGAGTTCCAGACCTCCTTGACTCCCCTGAGAGTCAATGGGTAATAGATTGTTCACAGAATTGAAAGATTTGAAATACACACTACCACTTATTTTTCTTTATGCATTAAGGAGGGATAAAGCCCATAGAGAGTCAACATATTTTATGACACTGAGTCCATTAAAAGAATTGTACAACAACTTTATTCTACCCTTATATCATTACAAAAGATTTTACTCTAGATAGAATTAAATACCTACTTAGATAAAAGGGTATTGGCCTCCTAAAATAACTAAAAAGTTAACGAACTTGGAAACCAATTTACATTAACAAGAGTTAATTAATTAATTAATTAATTAATTAATTAATTAATTAATTTTTAACCCTTCGACGTCCAAACCGGCCTAAACCGACTTAGCATTTTACTCTGTCTAACGCCAGACGATTTTACTCGTCAATGGGGAACCCCTGAGAGTCAATGGGTAATAGATTACAATCATACCTTACACACAGACACTTGGGTGACCCTATTTGACGGAATGATGAAATGGAATGGTGGAACGGCCGAATTGCGGAATGCACGGAATATACCAAACATTCTAAAACACGGATATACGGAATATTCTAAAACGCGGGATGAGAGGAAAGTCCTTTAAAACGGATATAAATATTGCATTTTTTGCCCGTGGGTAGTCTGGGTAGGATAGCATAACTTCGGATGATAATTTTACATTTCCTCGCCACAAAAGATAAAAAGATGTGTTACACAGAAGAGTTCACCCCTGGGTGATATGTTTCCCCGCTTCCGTTTTGTTCCTGTCCCTGCGCCGAAACATCGCAGGCGCGCTTTCCTACACTCAGAGAAGGAAAAATGGAGGAAGACGATGGTAAGTGTCTCAATTGCCTTAAAAAGGTACGACATGTTATCGTTTCTTTTTCAGGCTGATTTGCTAAGTCAATGCCTTTTTGAAGTCTTCTTTACAAAACCTGCTTCTTTCATACACGATTTCCCTAGCAGATGTTGTTATGATCGGTCACAGGCGGACCACTTTCTATCGATGTTGTTGTTGTTGTTGTTATCTTCCGCATATTCCGTGTTTCAAAATACTCGGTTTTTTCCGTGTTTTAGAATATTCCATATATTCCGTATTTTAGAATATTCAACAGACAGATCACAACACTGCAAACTCCATAGGCCTGCTGTGGGGCTGGATTTTAGAATACCCCCTTACTTACAATTCACTTCCAAAAAGCTGAAAATAAGCCCCCTGAAAATAAGCGTACTTTTGATAAGTTTAAGTAATCGCATGGGCCCGAGGGCGATTAAGGATGAATTTCACGCGTATTTTCAAAGTTTTTCAAATTGCCCTTGACTGCCCGAGTCGCGAAGCGACAAGGGCAATTTGAAAAACTTTGAAAAAACAAAAGTGAAATTAATCCTTAACTACACGGGGGCACATGCTTATCACAGAAAGGGCAAAATTATTGTGGGAAGCCCGTTCAGTGCATATTATTTTTTGAGTACGTTGCAAAAAAGGCAAAATGAAAATATTAGGTAGTTTTTTTCTTAGTGTAAAAAAGAACCTCCAACACACATTTTGAAAACCAATCTTTCTCAACAATAACTTACAATACTTTCTATGCTGTAACTAATTTAAAGCGAATTTTTAACAAGCTATATGAGAAAATACGAGACATTTTACGAAATGCCGCAGCGCGTGCTTTAAACAACTTTTACTGAAACTCAAGTCTAACTCCGCCTTTTCTCCTTATTGAAAATTAATAAGAGAATTCATGACTTGACAAGTTTGATTATAAAAAAGAAAAAATCTTCTGAAGCCTTGTAATCAAGTAAACTTCTAAGAACGCGTCATCCAACCAAGAGGTGTTACTTCAAAAAGTGGCACCTCCTTTGTGGAAGCGCCGCCCATTCAAACTATCAAATGGAAGAAAAAGCAACGCTTTACGAACAAGCCACAGCGCGTGCTTTTAACAACCTTAAGTGAAGCTTAAGTCTGACTTTGCTTTCTTTTTCCTTATCAAAAAGATAACACGACAATTCTATGAATTCCAAGTGCGTTATTTAAGCGTCTGTCAGAAAGGAGTTAAAATTCGCATCTACATACCTTTATACGAAATGTCGCCGCGACTGCTTAGAAACAACAAATTAACTGATCTATGTCTTTTCGTCAGGTTTTCCCGATCCGAAATATAACTCTGTATCGATAAGCAGTTAAATAAATAAGCTGTAATATGGGGAGTTCAAATCCGCGAAGGGGGACTAAATCCGCGAGCGGACTGTAGACCGGGCGTCCAAATCTAGGGGAGTCCAAATTCGCTAGGACAGCGGGACTCCGAGCGCCATATTTCGTCTGTGGGAATGTGGGACTACGGGAGCAACAGTTAAATAGCGCCATAGCCCTCAATAGTTCTCGACTGCATCAGTGCGGGACTGCGGGAGCGCTAGTTCTGTACTCCCATATCGTTCAATAGTTCTCGACTTCGGGGGAGCACTAGTTCTGTACTCCCATGTCGTCAACCTCGTCCCCAGGGTCTCTTTTTCAAAAGAGTGATGGGATATTCTGAAATTGATACTCTACTCTTTGTGAATGGTGTGTGGTCCTTTCACATCCCACAGGGTTATGAACATTGAAGGGTTAATGTGAGACGGGGCCGACGGTTTATCGCCCTTATCCGAGAAGACTAGGGAGTCGAACCATTTGCAGATGTCTGTCATTACAACGGCAGCACTTTCTCCTGAGTTATTTACAGTTGAGCTATGTCACGCGTGAACAGTATCCACCAGATTGAAATGAACATCCGAATTCCTCTTTGGAGCTTCCGAGATTTGAATGGAATCTTGAAGATTTTTCCGAAAGTTGGTACGAAAAAGGCACAATAACTGAACAATAATTCATCAAACGCTTGAAACCCCGTTCACTTTGTGCGATATATCAAGGAAATATCTACGGGAAATTCAGAATCACGAGAGCGAAGTTCAAAACTGGCACGTAGATTTGAATACTCAGTCCGAATTTCAAAATTACTTGTCATGCGTGACGTAGCTTGACTATTAAGACCGTGAGTGTTGGTCTGGCAGGAGCTTTGATCCTGCAACCTCCCGTGCAGTAGTTTGATGCTCATCCAACTTAGCCGACCAGTAGGTGCTCGACTGTTTTCCCCGCGATCAATTTTCTTTTCAACACGAAAAACAAGAAAACTTGACATACAAGGGGCGGCAGGTAGCCTATACTCTGGTTAACTGGCACTACAATTTGTGTTTACTTTTGAGAGCAGTTGACTTAAAACTCAGAAATTGAAACTGCAGCATTGTGTTTGTTTTTGTGTTTTCTTATGCTCTTTATCGTGGAAATGTTTGTTTAGGAAGTTTTACCTAAGTTGCATTGGCGATGAAGAGAGCTCAGAGGAAGAAGATGACCATGTGGACGAAGAGGAAGTGATCGCATCACACGGAGTGCTGGCTGAACAACACGAAAAGCCTGATGATTTGCTAGATAACTACTTCTTATTAGGGGAGGATGACTATGAGGTTTGTGTCCTGTCAACAATGGTTTTGGCCTTAGGTCTTGTAATTTGCAAAGGAGCGCTCGGATTTTTTCCCGATTATCCCTGAGTGAACATCAGAATATAAATTTCTTCGTTTCATTCACTGGAGTTAAAGGGGCTTTGTCACAAAATTTAGTCAAATTCAGCGACTGGAAACTGGCAACCAAATCAAGCAAAACATAAAAATAACTGACTTAGAACATTGAAGGAAGGTTTAAATATAGTAAATACAAAAGGAGGCAGGGAAGGGTAAAATTGAAAAAGATTAAAATGGATTGTGACTGGAATGTTTGAAAACTGATCAGCCTAACAGTTTTTGAAAGTTGATCTCCGTTGTTTGTAACTTTAATTATGTTTTTTCGACAGACATTTTTTCGTCACGAAGCTTTGGTTTGTGTTGTTTAAAAGTAATTCTGAGTTAACGTTAAGTTGTAAAGCGAGAAGGGGCGAGTAAATGGTAAAACGACACAAAATGAACTGCACTGCCCTCACACATCCCCTTTAACATTTAACATCTCTTTCAGTACAATCGCGAATGTTCTCCATTTCCGACAATTTCGATCCTATCCGTAATGCCTGATTTCAAGCCGAGGGGGGACAAGGTACGAGTCTGCAAATTATGAGATTAGCAACTATTCATCCACACCAAGCTTTACAAAATCCCCAAGTTTGGTGTTAATAGACCCAATATTAAGCGAGATACAGCGATTTAAAAAAGTCAAAATTTACAAGAAAATGTATGGATATGGACACCCGAACGCTCCGTCCGGATAACCAACATTTCTTTGTAAATACTGGCGTATTTAAATGGCTGTATCTCAGTCAGAATTGGCCTGATTAACACCAAACTTGGTGATTTTGTAAATCTCAGTGGGCCCTTTCTGACTATGTGAATCAATAGTTGCTAATCTCATAATTTATAGACTCGTACCTAGTCGCCTTTAGTTTGAAGTCAGGCAATTGTTACATGAGCCCAGTTTAAAGGCCCATCTCCCACGAGTCTCTTGTGGCTGCATGGTGGAGCAGCGGAACTACTAATCGGAAAGTCGTAGGATCGATTCCCGCAAAGGAGCACTCGGATTTTTTCCGAGCATCCCCGAGTCACCATCGATTTTTCTTTTTTTTGCGTTATCGTTGAAGTCGTCGTCGTGCACGCTTCCCACTACCAAGTAACTGCCTCTGTTTGGTTGCCGGGGTCCCTCGTTGGACGACTTCCAGCCGAGCTCTGAATTTTTCGTACTGTACAGTACTGGTACATGTATATGCAACTCTTGAGAGTTTCATAATTTTTGTCAGGACTCTCCTCGCCTTGGACCGATGGAATTACAGCTTCTTTCAGTAATGGGAACAAGGAAACCAATCCTTCCTCACCCAGTTGACTTGCAACTTGAAGAAAACGCCCTTGTTCCAGTAGAGGATGCATCCAGACCAGAATTTTACACGAGTCCAAGAAATTGGCCTGTTACCAACAACATGCTTCAGACATTAGCCATACAATAGAGTGATTTCTGGTTGAATGTTCTGTAGAAGCAATTAAGGAATAGAACTTCAGTTTAATCTGCATACAAAGTCGGCCGGCTTTTTCCATCTTAACTCTTTAAATCCAAATCTGAATCCTCGGAGAAATTTGAGTTTTGGACGCCTGGGCCCGGTTGTTCAAAAGCCGATTAACGCTAATCCCAGATTAAAACCAAGGAGTTCATTTCTGTACTCCCAAGTGCTTTTCAACGCTGATATTCAGAAAAATTTTACATTAGAGGAGGTCAATCTTGAAAAACAAAAATAAGCAAAAGGAACTTTCACCAAAAAGTTGAAAACATGAAACAAATGTTTACGCTAATCCTGGATTAAGTTAATCGACTTTCGAACAACCGGGCCCAGAGTTCTTCAGCCTGTCTGTTTTACCAATGATACTGGTGAG
>OX421446.1:6922321-6927321 GCA_949126865.1 Montipora capitata
TTAGCTAAAATGAAACGTGCGCTCGTGTAAAAACTGTAATTGGTAAAAATAAAGTAACGCGGACATTAAGTTAATGTGACGTGAACTTGAAATGTAAAGGACACGGAAGTTTGAATAAGCATTATCATATTGCTCCATGTAAAAGTACCAACCATTTTTCCGTGGATATATAAATATTGAAATAATTGTGCCGAGATACCGGATTTAAATAGTCACATAACACATGAACACAAATATTTTGTAAACCTACTACAAGGAACCTACTAATAACTTAGTAAACTTGGCACGATCAATATTCGCCTCGACGTTTTCGGGACAGTACCTAAACTAACAGTACTTATGTATCTTACCAGATTATTTGAGTTACATATCTATTCTACACATTTTTTTTTTGTATAAAACCCTCCAAGAATTCGGGCAGTGATGAGATCCAAATAAAACCGAATGGGACCGAATCAAACCCAACTAGCTCCCTCAAAGTTTGGTTCTACTCACTATTACTAAAAGGGTTTCCCACTTTACGACCCAGGGTAATTTTATAGGTATGGCCACAGCTTGTACAGCAAGGCAAAGCTTTCTCTTCTTTCTTGGGAATGTACCAACATCTCAAGCACCGAATTCTGTACTTTTTGTACCTGATTCCACAGGCATTACACAAATGCGTGCCATCTTCAGCATCACGCCACAAAGGAGTTTTGAACGTTCCACACGAAGCACACTCCTTCTCGACTTGAATGGGGGTCATCAAACCCAGATCCACGTCAGAAGGGCTCCTGTCGTTAAACAAAGAATCTGGAGAGTTCTGGAGCTTGAAAATGGAAGGATTCAACCCTGAGGGGGCAAGCCTCTGCCTTGAGGGCTTGCCGCAATCGAACTCTGGGTTGGAACAACGACGTTTTTTCCTGGAAGTAAAGCAACAATCGATCACCAACTGCGCTTCGGAGCGCGCTTTAAGGCCACGTTTTCCTTTCTTTAGTGTTGTTTTCATGTGCAAAGTAACGCCTTTGAAGCTTGGATCGCACGGATTTACACTTTTCACGGGTTTGAGTGGCTTTCTAGGACTCACACGTTTCGCTGGTGTCTTCTTCGGCGTCTCGAGGAACGCTGCTTTGCTTCCATCAAAAGTGTCATTAGACGTTTGACTCGATCCTGTGCTATCATCACTACTGCCAAAGAAACAAAACAAGTACATTTGTACCAAACTGTGACGATTCCTACTGTTCAACATTTGAGAACCACTATCGACAGCAAAAATAAACATTGTCTTTGATAATTTTAATTGAGTGATTGACAACAATAATTACTCTAGGAGACTGTTGTCAACCGGCCAGAGTTTTCTTCCATGTACAAGTGTAGTATAATATAAATGACCAGGAAATTTAGTAAGTTTAGAAATCACGTCTCATTGTCAAAAAAAGAAAACAATTTATTCGCTCCGATGCTATATGCTTTGAAATGCTAATCACTTCAAAATCGGTTCTCAATTTGCTGAGCCTCGGAAGGGAAATAAAACTGAACATTAAGTCCCTCGTTTCTCATTGTGACTTTACTCAATTTATTTGTTTTTTTTCCTCTCGGATAAACGAGGCATCAAGTAATGACCAGAAAATGGAAATAAAATCAACAAGCTTGAAGACAGAATATTTATGAGGTTTACTGACGCAAGGTTGAAATTCACACTCTTTACTTTCCACGCTATTCGTTCAAATTTGTAGAAACATTTGTAGTAGCCCTTTGAATGCAACTTCATGACATAGCATTAACAAAATCAGTACCTTGAGAACGGAAACGCAGTGTTCGAAAACATGTCATCATCGTTGGAAGTCGTCGTGGAATCTGAAGAAAAACTAACGCTCGTTTCGCGGCCAAGATTCTTCTCTTCGTTCATTAGCGAAATGGGATCATAAGTTGCTCCAGTCATGTTAGGAAAAAAACCCTCGTATCTTCGAAGATCAGTCATGGTCTTGGGAACGCCGTTTGATGGATAACTCAGCTGTTTTTTTAAGAAAGAGGCCATGATTCCAGCTGAGCTGTCGTTCGTACAAAGGATCAAAGTGAACTGCAGACCGACGTGCAGCGAAACAAGTTTGAGTTCCGCGCCAGGCAACTTCCCACCAATCAGGTTGCAGCTGTGTGGCGGGCATTTGTCCTGCGCACGGTGGCTTGCCAACAATTTTTCCCTCCTTGGACACGATTTTTTCGCACCTTTCGTTGCAAATGTGCTATTCTGCTTTAATTTTCCAAAGAAAGTACGCCTAATTGTTAGGCTTCACAAACAAACAAGTCATCTTTTGTTGGCTTTCTTTTTCATTCACTCGATAAGTTTAGTCAGTTTTTTTTTTCTCCGGACTCAAGAATGTAAACAGTGTTGAAACATGTTGAATCGAAGTTGTTGAAACGGTTTGCTCACCCCAGAAGTCAACATCGTCCGACAAAATCGGATAGATGTTGAAGCAAATGTTCAAGCCGTTTACGAATATATCCCCCCTTACATACTTCCCTTCCTTCCCCTCCCTTTACATGTAACGGGATGAGGTTCAACCAGTCTAAAAATGGTCCAAATACGTTTCAGTTTAATTTTAATACTGAATCAAGTGACGAAGATAACAATATACTTTTTTTTTAAACTAACTCGGGTTTAACTCGGTTTTCCATCTCTACTTTCAGTGTAAGCTGTCAAAATAACTGTGCAGGCAGGACCGGTGTAATAAAAGAGAAGCATCGGATCCTAGAGAAGGTCTAATCAGCGGTACCCGATATAAAAACAATGAAAAAAGGGAAGAAGCTAAAAGCTGATTGAACAACAAAGGAAATATAACGTTAAGTCAATATGTAGAAAGTCACTGTCTTTCTTCATCAAGGTTCTACAATCACTAACTACCGTTATCTGAGACTTGCGTGTTGAAATATATGTGGTGTGAATGTGGTGCAACAATAATAATAATAATAATAATAATAATAATAATAATAATAATAATAATAATATTGATAATAACATGTTAAAGAATTAAATCTTTTACTGGAAATAGTATACTGAAACATAGAACGTTTCGGCCATAAACCATGGCCTTCATCAGCTAATGCTGGAGGTCACGTGACCTGGAAAGATCACGTGACAGGCGACTAGAAATTATGTTTACTTACTAATAATAATAATAATAATAATAATAATAAGAGCGGTAAAACTAGCAAAAATATTATAATGTGTAGCACTGAAAAAAATTAATAGGGAAATAAAAGCTTTACATTTCATCTTTAAAATTTAAATCTACAGCTTAATGGTGTTTCTTCTCAGAGTTTCGTTTGTTGATAAGGTATGCCTCTTTTAGCTTCTTTTGCTTTACCAACGCATTATTTTGATTGGAAGAAATCGGAACAAACCCCGGGGGTTTTCATCAATGTGGCAACAAGTCTTATACATGCACGTATATTGCGGATAAACTACTTCCCCATTGCACCCTACGAGTGAAACCTGAAGACGTATAACGTAATTTCAAAAACGCTATTTACATGATACAATGAATCGTTGTCACAAACAAACAACACATTGAATGGACGAAACGACGACTCAAAGTTCGTTTTCAAAGAACACCGTAGACCAGTCGACGATCAGCAAACTTTCCAGCGCCTCCAAGCCTACCCGCGACAAACCAGCGATGAGGCGTACGTTTCTTTAGGAACAGCCTCAAACCACTTCCTCACTGATGATCACACAATCAATGAAATTTCTCTATTTCACTCAATCTTGCCCACTCTATGTTTGAATATAGTGTATGCATGGCAAGAGAAGCATACATCAGGGAAACGGCACCATTGAACCAGAAGTTTTAATACGAAATGTAAGATGTAACGCTATTATTTCCAGTTGTCAATATTGTTATTGTTTTACTTCCATTCACGGATTCCGTCATACATGTTGTATCATAAATACCAATTTAAGGCGGTTTACAGTTACACGAGCCCCTCAACAACTTTTTTTTCATTTTTGAAACCATATTTTGTTGGACGTCAATCAAATGTATGGCAATTGTTCTGTTCACTTGGCGCAGCAGTCAAATTCATCAACGGGAACAATTGATTGACGTCCACGCAAATTAATTTTCGAAAAATCAGAAGAAGCCGTTGAGGGTCTCAGTGAGTCGGGATGAGTGAAATTGTGGCGAGAGCGAGAAACACCACCCCCCCCCCCCCCCCCCGCCTCCTCCGCTCCACTACCCGAGTCTTCGCTCGATTTTTCTCGCCTTCGCTACAATTCACTAGCCCCTACCCACTGAGAACCTGGAACAGGCTAGTAACCGCTGTAAGTTGTAACCGTCTCAGTTCATAGTCTGAAAAACCCTAATGAACAAATGTAGTGCCTTTCGAAATTTGGGCGAAAGATTATATATTCCTTCACTGTTCGTAAGGAAAGGAAAGGAAAGAAACTTTATTTAAGGGTCTAGTCGTTCTAGCGCTGGAGCGCTAATTGGGGACACTGTAAACTGAGTAATGATTCCAAGTTCGCAAATCAAGTCAAATGTTGGTTTTTGAGGAGAGGGGAAACCGAAGTACCCGGAGAAAACCTCTCGGTGCAGAGCAGAGGACCAACAAACTCAACCCACATATGACGCCGAGTCTGGGAATCGAACCCGGGCCACATTGGTGGGAGGCGAGTGCTCTCACCACTGCGCCATCCCTGCACACTTTTTCGTTTTTATTAAGTTCTCAAAACGAATCTTCAATATTTCATAGACGCCAGCCGTGAGTGTTGTGAGAATGGCCGTTTTTATACTAGAGACTCATAATCTGTCCAGACGAATCATGCGTCTCTCATGTTATCCGTCTAGTGTAAAGACGGCACGAACTATATAAGACGTACAATCCATCTGGGACACGAACTTGGGCCACATTTTTTCTCTGTCTGTTAAATTCTTCTAGTCTAAAGACGTGAAGAAGACGGAAAATGCTTCTGGACAAACCATCCAGTTTGGTGAGTCTTCGAAGACGTACCGAAGTGGATA
>OX421446.1:6932321-6954821 GCA_949126865.1 Montipora capitata
TGCATAAAATTAGCCAATATCAAAAATACCATAATACTATTTATTTGCCCTCCAAAATTATGCATAAGCATTGTTTTTATTTTATCTTGGGACTTATAATGGTCCCAAAAGAAACTGGAAACAATACTTATGCAAAATTTTGGAGGGACAAACAAATAGTATTGTGGTATTTTTGATATTGGCTGATAGATGAAAGAGTTCTAGGTAATACATGCAAAAATCGAAAATTGAGGGGTCTTCAATTGAGTGTCGTGAGTGATATGGCTTGGTGATTGGTTTAAAATTTGCATACCACGTTCTTAGCCAATCACAAGCAAGAACAAAATCAACAGTGACTTGCTCACAAGCATTTGCCTGTGCTTAGTGTCAGCTCCACGCATTTGCTATGATTGGTTCAATAATAATAATAATAATATTTATTATTGACTGTCTGTGGCTCTTGACCAATGTAATTCTTTGGTTTGGTTTACGACACTCAACTGAATGCCCAATGACAGGGATGGTCCAGCCATGTGTGAAATATTAACCTTTAATACAATAAACGAATTCGCTTTCTCAGAAAAAAATACATGCAAGTGTTTGAAACTACCTTAGTACGTAAAAATTATGCCATAGGTATTTTGTATTCTGAAAATTATGGGTTGTCTTTCTATGTGCATAGTACTTCAAATTTGGATGTGGAAACCAACCAAACACAATAATTTGCAATAAACATATTTTGCAGTGCAGTATGAATGCACTTATTCAAACGGCCTGAGTCACCAGGCCTCTCCTCAAAAAGGAAACCCAGGGAAGGTTGTTTATGGATAGGATAACAGATTGACGAACTGACTGACAGATTGATTGATTGGATACATGATTGACCAACTAATAATCAATCAGTTGGTCTGTTAGTCAGATTACAGATTGTTTTCTCAATCAACTGATCACATATATAATGATAATGATAATGATAATGATAATAATAGAACCAAAAAGTTGAGACAGCAGAAAGCAAATCGTGACTCTTAAGAATATTACGACATGTTTCGATGTTACAAACATCATTGTCAGTTACAGAACATTTGGAAGAAACCGTTAGGACTACACAACAACCACGCAAAACATGCATAATTAATTTGAAACTTTCGCTGTAGGCTTTATACTCTTTCCAACACTTTGCAACTACCTCAAATACGTTATCAATTTTTGTCACTTAATCATAATTAATTATGCATGTTTCTAAATATTCTGTAACTGATGATTTTTGTAACATCGAAACACGTCTTACAAATTAAGAAATGTCGTAATCTTCTTAAATAATAATAATAATAATAATAATAATAATAATAATAATAATTGCCAACGAGTCAGGCCTTCTGAAGACAGAAGGCCTGGAAAGGCGGCAGATTATAGAGCCGCGAGAAGATTTTTAGGAGGACGAAATCTCAGAAGCGCTGCAAATTTGAGTGTAATGTAGACCAAAAGCTGTAATGTAGACTAAAGCGATGAAATGTTGACCGTAGCGATAGCCAATGAGAGTGCCGCACGAGTACGCCGCATGATGTTTGCAGCCGCCAGGCACCAGGTCACGCAAGCCTGGCTCGTTGGCACTTTAGTGACAGCTATAACTAGTAATAATAATAATATCATTATTATTATTATTATTATTATTATTATTATTATTATTATAATTATACAAAAGCACTTTTCACAACAGTTTACTTCCCGTTATAAATTCACTCTTCTCCCTCACAACTCCATAATGATTATTATTTTATTGTCTAGCCTCATCTTAATCTTCATGTTCATCCTGAAAAATAAATAAATAGATAAATAAAAGAATGAAACACATGTGAAAAAAAACAACAACATTTGCATCTAACCACAGAAATAATAATAATTATTTTTCAGAATCATTAAAGGGCACTGGGGAAACTGGAAGTGTGATGTTTTCCTTTCTAAGAAATCTTGATGTCGGCAAGAATATTAAAATTAATGTTTATATTGTTCAGTGTCCATACTCCTATGTTAAAGATTTGCTCCAGAATTTGGTTATGATCTCTCTCTAAAATTAAGGAAAGTATACTTCCAGAACCGGTTTCCTCAAGTTTTCTAATAAATCCTAGAGCTGAAGACACAGCTTGTTTTAAAGGTGTCTCTGCTAATATTGAAATCTCTCATGCGAAGAGAAGAAAGCATCTTTAAAATAACTTACCTCTCCGAAACTGGGTTCTCTAGACCTGTGACCAGCCTTTTTAACTCGCAATTCAATTCTGAGGAAAAATGGAAATTCTACGTACAAACATCTCAAATGGTCATTGTCACAAATAATCAAACTTGTTTTTACCTTTGGCAGCAAAACCTGAATTATACACAGGTCTGCTATTTTAATGCCAGTAAAATTAATAATAATGGATTCATGTGAAATATGCCAGTTGCAAATATGTCAACAAATATTTTACATTTGCATGAGATTATAGTCTTATGATATGAATTGGGCATATTATTTTGATGTTTTCAAAATAATTGACTTCAATGTTACTGTTGGTGGGATTGCTGTTTCCCAGGGGTCAGTGGTACTGTGATAATTTCTCATTAGTTTACTGGATCTGAGATTGGTAGAGGGTCTGTTTTACCCTGAATGGAAAATGAGTGTGGTAAATGCTTCACATCCTTTAAAGGGGTCATACCTACTAAGTGGACCTAGATATTGTCAGCCCATTCACAATTAAAGTGGCCTCAATTGAAGAGTAAAATTGTCTACTAGTCGAGAGAATAAAATAGTAAAGAAGTGTACAGTCTATTTAGTCTCATTCTCAGCAGAGAATGAGTATATGTTTTGGCCTAGCCAATTTTTATAAAACTAAGAATCAATTCATTCAACTACATGTACAATCATGCTGGATACAAAATTGGTTCTGGCTAACTTATTGCTTTGTGCTTCACTGGCTATTAACAACCTTATATCCAATGCACACTGGAGGAAAATCTTAAAACATGTGCATCCTTAATTCAAGAAATTACATAAACAGAACATTTACCTATGTCTTTTATGCTTTCTTTTCTTGTGGGAGCCTAAGGGGTGCAAAAAGAGCATAAGATAGGATGAAAATAGGATATTTTATTAATAGTATATGCAAAAAAGGAGATGGCTTGGCTATTTCAGGTGAATTGTCAACATTATGTTCTCTTTTTTTTCCCTCTCCTCAAAAACCAATATTTGACTTGATTTGCTTTCGTTGTTAATTTCAGTTTACAGTGTCCCCAATTAGTGCTCTAGCACTAGAACGACTAGATACTCAAATAAAGTTCCTTTCCTTTCATTTCCATGTCAATACCATTAATAAGATAATCTCATTTATAAATGAAACTTCAAGTATGTACATTTCTTTCATTAATCTCATTTATAATTACACACATTACATGTTAAATCATCCAATAATAACAAAAATAATTATTGTTTACTACTTGTTTTTATTGTGAAGTGAAATACACTGTACACCTGTACGATGTGTTGCACATTATTTTTTAAAACCAATGTTGCAGTCAACTTCAGTTCATTTTTGTAACTGCTGTATTCTTTGCATCTACAGGAGATAAGAACATACCCTTGTGAATGCGTCCCATGTGACCATGCTGATGGTGAATTGGGTCAGAATGAGAAGGCTCCTCTGCAGAAGCAACATTGTCAGAAAAATTCAGGTTCTAAACAACAGCATACAGTACCGCTCAGAAATACGTTAACTGCGCATACGCAGTGTATACGCACATACGCGTATGTTCATACGCGCATACGCGTATATGTATACGCGCATACGCGTATATTCATACGCGTATGAATGCATATACATGCGCGTCTGCTTTTCCTTTGTTATTCAGTACCATAAATTTCCTTTGTGTTGCATTGTTGTGTAAAACAAAGCACTTTTGGATCTAAATAAAGCCACGAGCCGATAACAGAAAATTTACATACTCCAAAAGCTATCATGTTACAAACGCGCAAGTTGCTTCGCATCGCGAATTTACTGGATAACAAGTAAAAGTAATTCAATGTTTATGAATCAGAATGTAAAGAAAAATGTGTCTTAAGTTTGGCATTTAAATATGTGTATCATTTGTGGCCCTTCATGCAAAAAGGGGGTTTATGGATTTCATTGAAAACCGTGAAATTTTTTCACGGTCGCGGTGCATGAATTTCAATTTTCACAGCGTGAATACGCCGTGGTCACTCTACGAAAAGAAACTTTCACTCTTGGCGTGAAACTAATGATCGGTGAATGATCGGTGAAAACTTTCACGGCATGAAGTTAAGGGTAAAAATTCACACGGTGAAATTGGGAGTGAAAAATAATATTCGCGGTTTGAAATTGATCCGATTGTTCAGAAATCAGTCACGCCATGAAAATAATTTTGCCTCTTTTGTTTACCTACGCTGTCGCCGTCTTTCGCTCTCAGGACAAAAAGAATGCCTGATCGCAGGGTACGAGAAATCTGTGAAAGCTCATCAACGCCAAGAAGAAGGAAAATTTTTAATTCCTAGAAAATAACGTCGCATTTTAAAGAAATTTCTGATGTCCACTTAATTGTTAAGCTACAACAAAGATAAATAATGCTACACGACTTATTATGTCGTAATTTCACCATAATCTAATCTTTTCAATAGAGCTTGAAAGATTTCATTCTAACCACTTTTAAAAAAACTGTTTTTTGTGTCTGGAAGGGAATGTAGCCGGTTTATACGGTGCGACTTGTCGGCCCGATTTTTGGCGGTGGCTTTGAAAAAAATCGGCCCGACGTAAAAAAATCTGTTGCAGCAACAGAATCGGGCCGACAAGTCGCACCGTGTAAACCGGCCTTTAATTTTTTACTGAACCCATAAACTGCAGCGCTCAATCAAGTTAGTGAAATTCAAAGAAAATGACAACACACCATCTTGTTTTATTGAAGACATTCAAATAGAATTAAGAGTAAACAAACAAATATGCCGAACGAAAACAAGCAATTGTTCTAGCTAAATTCTAAGTAGCGCGAACGAAAACAAGCAATTGTTCTAAATTCTAAGTAGCGCGTGCCTCTGAAATCTTTCTGTTACGTAAATAAGCGTCTATCGCTTTGCGGCATTCGCGCCAAAGAAGTTCTTGTTGGGCCAACGATGACGGAAAAAATTTAAATATAATAGCCCTGATCTTTGCAATTTTCTCGGGATCTAGGGGAAGCCATAGTGTCTACTGTCTCCTGTTGAAAAACTGAGCTAAATACCGGCAAACATAACAATCGAAAGATAAATCAACAATTCATTTTCATTCTACCTTTCCAATTTATTTTAATGTTACCTTTCTGTTGAATTAAAAACTTTTTATGAAGAGAAGCGGCCAACACACAAATGGGACACAATCTTTTTAGTATCGTATCATTCGGTTCTATCAAAATTTGCATACAACTCACATCAAGAGGAAGTCGTGACAGGTAATGCAACACCTTTCAAATAGGAGTAGAACGTGTTCCGCGAGGTAAACTCGAACAATTTCCGAGAATTGCATGTTTATTGATGGTGTGCCTTTTCGTGGAATCAAAGAGTTTTTATGAAAAGACGAGACCGTCATAAATGCAAAACGCATCTGTCGTCATGTGCCGACGCACGGACGCACAAAGTCGTGACAGCAAACGCAACACCATGAACTTTAAAAACAACGAGTACAGTATTCGTTTATGCATCACAGGCGAGGTCATTCAAACAATTTCCAAGAACTGCAACGAACACTAGCGCCGGAATCAACCCAACAGCCAGATTTAGGTCCCGTATTTAAGCTTTGTCTATCCATAAGAAGGTGAGCACGATGAGCGCCAACTCGAAAGTACTCGCTACTTTGGTCGCCACACTCTCTTGTAACCCATAACCCTTATTATAGCTTACTTGCATCTTTGTAAACATTACTTTAATTCTGTATTTATGTGTATATTATTTTCTCTTTTAATAGTGTGAAACAAAAAAACTCTGAACCCGAACTGCATGTTTATCGATGAAATAAACATCCTTGCGTGGGTTTGTATTCCGAACACGACAGCTGTTTGTGAAAGTGCGTCTTCGTCATGTAGTTCGTAGTCATGTACTATTGTATTGCTGTCAAGCTACGTGTATTGTTTAGAACAATAAGCAAAACAATAAGCAAGCTAATGAGGCAGACGCGTATATCTGTATACGCGTATACGCGTATATATATACGCGTATGTTCGTATAACCATACGCGTACTCGCGTATGGTAATACGCACATACGCGTATCGATATACGCGTATTATGCGCATATTTTGGTTAACGTATTTCTGAGCGGTACTGTATTTAGCCTTATGCCTTAACTAATGCCACAACAAAGTTGTGTTGTAAATGAGGGTTAATCGTTACCTCTCAACGCCAAGTCACATTAGTATTGTTGATCTGGCTATTTGGCCCCAATACTGCTAGTCTTCATTAGCCCATGGTGTGTAATACATGTACGGTGGCACCCTTGTTTGTGGTTACTACTGTGTTACCCTCACTGAGTCCGTTTTTGATCGGAGAATTTTTGTCTTTGCTGTATTAGACAAGTACTTAGACTGATAAATGGCCTGTCTGCAGTATGGTAGTCAAAACATAGGGATGCGGATACTATCTTGGCACTAAATCAAGTCAGCCATTATTTGAAGCCATGATGACCAACATTATAACTAATAATAATAGAGTGGATGGACATTGACCTTTGTAACCATTTTTATCAAAATTAAATTGATTTTCACCTCCTTGACTCTTTGATTGCATTCAAAAGATTATTTTTCACATCTTTTTTACATGATTTTAAGTGAATCTAAGACCAGAAGATTCCCCAAATAGGTTTTTATTGAATTCATGCTAGTTTAAGCATGAAAATTCGGAAGGGTTCTCCTACAGTGTAGTGTCTTCAAGACCACACACAAGCCTGTCTTGGCCATCCATCAACAAAAACTAGTACAAAATAAATGTAGGTAGCTTATGCAATAAAAATTATAGGTGTTTATAGGAACAAGTTTTTTTCATTACTTTGCAGCTACTGTAACATCAAACAGACAGCATCCTTTGGATTTTTAGTTTGCTAATAATAAAAACAGCACGAAACAACAAACATTACAAAACTCTTGTTAAATAGTTTAACTAAATATAGTTAAATTTTGCAAAAGAAACTTACTTTTTTCTGGAAGAGGTTCAGTAAGTCCACCCCCAGCTGCGATTGCCTACAGTACAGTGGACAGCAATAGAATTTAAGCTCCAAAAATTATTACTACAGGCTTCCTTGAATAGCACTTATTTATAAGAGTAACGGTAACCACTCAGTTAAAAAGAACCGCTTTCACAACTAGTCACCTTTTACTTACTGGTGAGATATCCATACTACATTGTACTGACAGGTTGAATGCTAGTTGCATACTTGGCACTTTTCATCTGATTAATCTGCACATCTAAATATCGGGTATCATTGAAGGTTTGATTGGGGGGTCATCAGACTTTTGCCTACATTCTTCCGCGCATACCATGGCTGGATCACTGGTCCAGCCAATTGTATTTTCCACCAATCAGAAAGTTGCCTGCCTGCCAAGTACAAAATACAATTGACTGAATACAAAATACAATTGCGACGGGTGCTATGTCACAATCAAACGATGCGAACCAGTGATCCAGCTGTTCGTTGGGCGAAGGATGTTAACTGCACTCCCAAAACTGCTGGAAATCGAGATGACGACAACCTGGCAGTGTCATGTTAACAAGCTGCCAATTTGCCCAGTGCCCACCCTATATGTATGCTGAGCCCCTTGAAATATCATTTTCACCACAAATGTGAGCAATGGCAATCTGGACTTTGTAAGCAAAGTGCAACTTTATTCTAACTTTCAATAGCTCTTGCAATGGGAAGTGCAACTTCCATGTAAAGTCTACGTGCACACAGATTATGTTGTGGTTCAAATAATTCCTTGGTACATGTACACTTTTGGTTGCCCTTGAGTACCTCTGTACATTTTAATGTGCTTACTCTGAATGTATTAATTTTACTCCTTTAACTTTATTTTGTCGTTAGTTCTGTTAAGCACTAACCTGCCACAAAAATGGGAATGGGCCATTCAATGCAACCTAAATTATGCTTTATGCTACATAAAAATCTTTTATCATAAAAAAAAAATGCAAGGTAGTTCACTTACAGCATGTGATGTGATGGATGATTTTGAGAATAACCTCTCAGCATCCTTAAATTTTCTGTTTCTTCTTTCGACTTTTGTGTTGGTTGTTCTGCACGGAAAAAGTGAAAGTAGCTTTTGAAATTCAAAAAAGTATTCTGGCATCTGGAAAATTTCACAATACGTACATTATATTCATATATAAGTAGGGCTGTTTGTGATAGTACACTATTGGAGAGCGTAAGCCAGGCAAGAAATATAGACAAAAATATTGTTTATGAACAACAACAACAACAACAACAACAGCAACAACAACAAAAACTCTAGTTGTTTTCAGTCGCGAAGCAAGGAGACCTCATAACAAGTCTCTTTTTACAGTTCCTCATGCAAATTAGCCTAACTGTAACTATACATGTAAGTCTTGAGCTTCTCTACAGAAAATAAGGGAAAAAGGGCAAAAAGGTCTTGACAGGAGCTCATCAAGGAAAGTCTCTTGACTATCTTCCGTACTTGGCCAAGGAGTCAACACATTCCCGAGTAGATTTATTTCCAGAATGCCTCCCTTGGGAGGTTCAAGACACCTACTGTTGTAAAAACAAATCTAAACAGCGCTATCTCAGCGTCAAAGGAAATACATGTACATGTGTGATACTTTCCACGGGAAAAACCTGTTCCTAAAACTAGTAGTAGCTATCGCTAAGTGCCAACGAAACAGTCAATATAATACATAGTATACAGATTTGTATCAAAGTTCCAAAACACCCAACAGTAGTCGTAATTTTTTTAATTTGAAAGTACTGCAACTCAACTTATCTAGTTAACAATAATGCAATAATAAAAATTGCACACTTTGTATTTCCAACAACAATGTAGATGTCAACGTGTTTTGCAATAATATGGAAAGTACTGCTGTAATTTCTGAACGCCATAATTTTAACAGGAATAATATACAATAATTAAGTTGAATAAAATCAGGGCCATGTAAAAAATCGCCAAAGCGTTTTCAGACTTTTCAGTGTGGAGCATGTACATGTAACGTAACGGGCCAGTCAAACTCTCTCGCACATGAAAGTTGTTTCACTTGTAGAATTTTTGTTTTGCAAGATGCAGCTATGAATTACAAGTCAAATTGATCGGTTAATTTTGTACTTTGCAGAAAACATATTTTCTTTGAAAATTAAATTAAAGTGTTCATGACTCAATGGTTACAAAACAAAAAACAAAGTGCTCTACTTGCGGGCCGAAATCTGAAATTGACAACAGCGGCCGATAAGAACACGTACGCCGGTTTAGTTTTGAGCTCGTTCACTCAATATAGAACACGATGGTTCGAAAATAAAGTAATATTAAAAAACTCTTAAAGCAAGTGTACACAACACATTGGTCAGGGAAATGGGAAAAATGTGTTTTCACTCACCTCCGCGTTCAAGATCATCAATAGTCGCACGCGTCGTGCAAGTTTGCGTAATGACATCACACATCAAAACATGCGCTTTCATTGGCCCCTACTAAAATCTCCAGGGAATCTTACATTACACTAACGTAGCCTTACATTACACTTTTCACACAACGATCGCGAATTTTTCTGCCTGCTGCAATACTTTGTGCGGCATTAAGCTGGCCGCCTCGCAAGCCTCGCGTCTTTGCTCGGCTTGCTCGTTGGCAATAAATTTAATCGGGAAAAGGTTGACCCAAGGAATTAGTGGAGATAGATGCTCCCTTTGATGAGCTCCTGGTCTTGAACAGATTAACCCTTTTGCCCCTAACGAGTGTCCCACTGACAGGCAAAGTCATCTGGCATTGGACAGGGTAAAGTCTTTAAGTGCTGCTCTTGGGAAAGGAAGGTTCATAGAGCAACAAAAGTACATACCAGCCTTCCTGGCAAACAGTGACTTTAAACTCCAGAATGGTACAGTATCTTATTAGGTATTAAAATAAAGGTAAAAAAAGGTAAAAGGTCCTTGAGAGTGAACTAGAGTTACTGATAAACTTGTGGCCCTCCACGCACACCTTTCACCCCACTTCCTCCGTCAATGTTCTCTTTTACCGATATTCAAAGCTACAGCTACATTGTAAACAGATCAGAGGAAAGTTGAAACAAATGTCGATCCAGTGAGGCAGGGATCGAAATGGCAATCTCCAGCTCAAGAGGCTAGGCACTAACTGACTGAACTATGCCTGTCTCTGAAAACCAATTGCACTGACAGTGGCACAATGGCACAACAATGGCACTGACAGTCGCACAATGGCACAACAATGGCACTGACAGTGGCACAATGGCACAACAATGGCACTGACAGTGGCACAATGGCACAACAATGGCACTGACAGTTCTTGTTGAGATTTTAACCCCTTCACTCCTCAGGTGCCCAAGGACGCCCCCAGTTGACAAGTAAAATTAATTGTCTGGTGTTAGACAGAGTAAATAGAGGATATTACACGGCGGGGATGCGAAATTTCTCTTCAAGTGTTGAAAAATATTTCACAAGTGAGCGCAGAGAATGAGTGAAATGTTTTTCAACATGAGAAGAGAAATTTCGTATCTCCAAGCGGCCATGTAATATTCTATTTATTATATAAACACCAATGAAATACTAAATCATTTCACGAAAGCCATTGAAAAACGCCATTTTCATATGTAACCATAGCAACAGTGACCTTTTCATGAGTGAAAGTTCACTTGGTGTTTCATTTTCACGCTATTGAGTCTCACTCCCAGGAGTCAATGGATTAAGGAATAACAGGGGCATAGCGTGAGAATTTGAAGGCGTACACACGCAAAGAATTTTCAAGAGCAAAAGGTGCTCCAAACTATGGGGGTCTGCTCTAAATTTTGAAATTTAGGGTCTTGCAAATGCCATTTCCGACTATTTCTGAAGGACATTTCACTAAATAGATGCAGAGGAAAATGCAGTAGTGGGGTTTACAAGAAAAGGGCAAGATGTCGCGAACTCTCTTACGACATCATCAGCATAACCTTCCCTTCAAAAATAACCAGGACATGGAGACTTTTGATGAGACTGACCTGTGTAGGGGCCTCAGAGGGCTTTTACTTCGAACAGAAAATTCTTTTAAAAAAATCCTACCAATAATTCAAGTGCACACATATGTACCGGTATTTACATAAAGGATGCTACGGCCTGAATAAAAAATAGGTCCCTCGGGGGACATGTGCTTACGGGTAACGAATGTTACACTATTAACATTGTCTGTGTGATTGTTGACATGTTTTTGTAATGGGCGTTGACAATGAATGCATGGAGTGCACGAAGAGCATTGCAATTAAGTTTTTCGGATAAACACTGTATGTGGCTACTGTAACAGTTACAAAAACTGAGTGAATTTCTAAGGCAGAATGGATGCATTTATAGGGAAAATAAATAAAAAACGAAATAATGATCAAGAGGTAGTAAGGTGTGCAAAGAGTCATGATGGAATCCAGCAGAAGTTGATCTGTTTGAAAATCAAGGTCAATGTAGAGTTCCTTTCTTGGATTTGTTTTTTCTTTTTTGATTCAAGAAGAGCACTGGTAATTCTTAAGGTTTAATACGTTTGTCAAATAATTCTGTATCGCGGGCGATGTGCAAAGAGAGAAAACAAATTATGAGCACATCACTTGATAGCCTAAGGTAGCTTCATTTGCGTGAACGATGTTAATAATACCTATACCTCCCGATTTTCCGGTGAAAATTCTTTGGCTTGGATGAAAATCACAACATTTTTCCCAGAAAATTATTTAAAGTTAATTTCGTGACCTTTCTGGTGTTACATGTAGCTACCAAAATCAGATTATCAATTTTCAAATTTCAAGTTCTTTTACCATCTCAGCAACTTTCAGTCTACAAAGAATTTTCATCTAAAATGAAATTTAGTACTTCTACCCCACAGGAAATTTCTGTAAAATTTCGGCATTAAACATCTTGATCTCAACATGCCAAAAATATGCATATCCCTTCTATTGGCACATGTCAAAGTATAAAGTTGTTTATCAGATGAAGAAATTACAAAATGTTTCAAAATTCGAAAATATCTCCATCTTATGGCTGGAAAATAAATCTGAAAGCTCACTGGAGAGGAAGGCGAGAGGTAGTAAGGTGTGCAAAGAGTCATGATGGAATCCGGCAGTAGGTGCAGATACTGTTTGAACATCAAGGTCAATGCAGAGTTCCTTTCTTTGGATTTGTTATTTCTTTTTTCACTCAAGAAGAGCGCCGGTAATTCTCAAGGTTTAATACACTTGTCAAATAATTCTGTATCATGGGCAATCATGTACAAAGAGAGAAAACGCATGATGCCTTACTTCCCGATTTTCCTGTCAAAATTCTTAAATATCAGACATCTGAGAAATTTATATTTTCAATTTCAGCAAAACAAAACAAATGGTCAATTGATTAAGACTTTTTTGACATAAGAGATCTTGACGTGACAAAAATATGCACATCGTGTCGGCAAGTGTCAGAGAGCAAGTTGCCTTTCATGACAACTGATGAGATTTTAAAAAATGTTTCGAAATTCGAAAATATCAGACATCTTATGGGAATATCAACATTGGAGAGGCTTTATGGGCATTTTGACTCCAAAGGCTGTTTTTCTGCTCAAATCCTACCAGCTTCCCCAACAGGTTTGCCAATCAAATTGTCATTCGATTGTCGAAATCTTGCTGTAAATTCTTTAAAATTTCTCTTTACATAAGGAAAATTAAGAAAGAATAAGGCAAACAAGAAGGCCGCAAACAGAATAACTGTAAAATGGACATCAATTGTTAAAATTAAATAAAGACCTCATTAGTTTAGTGATTCATGCAGGCGATCTTACACTCACTCACTCAGACAGACAACCCCGATGAAAGTGTGTATTACAGGCTAGCCTGTAAGCACAATAAAACTATTTAATTCACTTATGTCCAGGTTTGACCCTAATTAGATGCACGCCCAATTTTGACATCCAACACAAAGTGTCCCTTTAAGTCTAAGCATTTGCTACCTATTTTAAAAAATAAGGTAAGGGTAAAGGTTAGCATTATTTTTAGCTTTGGGTAAATGCAGCAGTTAATCTTCACTTAAAGAGCAGCATTTGGGGGACACTTTGTGACATAAATTGTCTGTATTCTGAGACACAAGTGATGTTGAAGTTGGCTAGAAGAGCAAGGGGACACTTCCTGACGCTTATTGAAATCTGTGTGCATCTAATTAGGGTCAAACCTGGACATATCTCATTTAATTTGGGTGTCCATGTAATAAATTATCCCTTTTGTGCTTTCCTGCATCAACTCAATGATGCATAATAATATTATGTAAAAAAAATAATAATTGTCTCATTCTACTTCCCTAACATAATTTCCTTTTCTAAGTGTTACTTTAACTTACTTGTTAGTTAAAAGTCTATCCCATCCTCTGATGATATTGCCGTAGAGCTGTGTATCCTCTAAATAGCTTCCCTCAAAGGCATAAATCTGGCGTTCAAGGTTGGCCAAACTTTCCTATCATAGGAATGGTGACGGATGTCAGAAAGAGCTGTCTTTACGTCCAAAGTTTGTTTTATGCCCAAAACTAGAAATATTCAGGGTTGCACTCTTCAGGAACAGAAAAAATTACCTGATTCCCCCTGGCCTCTAAACAATTTTCACTGACCTTGTACAAGGTGACAAATCACAAATGAAATAACATTCATGTTTAAAACTCATTAATAATTCATGAGCCTAATAAAACCTCACATGCATGAATTTTAAACCTGATAAAACACTCCCCATTAAAATTCTTTAGATAAAGAATAGTAATGAGGCCTGGCTTGTTTATCTTGCATGCTAATATCTTCCCCTCACAAACAAAACACTGCTGCTCGTTTTTAAACCTTACAGAACTGTACATGTACATAAATTTTGCTTAAATTAGTACTTTTTAATAAGTGTCAGCACAGGAGGGCCACCCTCTGTTGGTGTTGTTGTTGTTGTTATCAATCTGTAGGATAGATACAAAAGAATATTACGGCAGTTGTGATTTGCTCGTCAATAAAGTTTGAAATCAAATAATTCAATGAAGATCAAATAAAGGGTCCTGTGTTATGTTATTTTGGTCATTCCGAGCTGTTTTAGGCGTCATTTTGTGAGATCTTTTCTTGACTGCCGGTTAGAGAGTCAAGAATATTGACAAGGCAGGCAACAGCGAGCCTCTCGCCTGTTACCTTGCCTTGTTCAAGCTGGAACTGATGCCAAACCAGTGAAATTCTCACCTTAAAAACAGGAGCATCCAATGGATATTTTGGATGTCCCCATGCCTTCCCCGAATTTGAGCTTCATCTTTCAAAAAATCACAGAGAAAGGCAATCCTGAAATCCATAATAAAGCCTTCTCAACATGATCGGTGCAAGAAACCAGACCAAAGGAATTCTAAGCATTTGAGTCTATTCGAATCTACCAATCAGTGCAACACAACTGCTAGCTGATGCCTAAAACAGTTCAGAAAGACAAAAAGTACTGATTGGTAGATTTGAACCTAGACTCAAATGCTTCAAATTCCTTACAGTGTCTGGATTCTTGCACCGATCATGTGGAGAAAGCTTATTTATGGATTTCAGGATCGCCTTTCTTGGTGAATTTTCGAAAGATCAAGCTTAAATGGGGATATCCCTAATCGATCAGATGCTGGTGTTTTGAAAGTGAGAAAATTTTCACTGCTTTGGCATCAGTTCCAGCTTGAACAAGATGAGGTCACCGGCTGGCGGCTCGGTGTTACCTGCCTTGTCAATTTTCATGAATCTTTAACCGGTGTTTGAGAAAAGATCTCGGAAAATGACGCCTTAAACAGCCTGGAATGACCAAAAAAACGTAAGACAGGACTCATTTGACACTAGCACTTTGTTAAATCTTTCATTGAATTATTTGTTCTCAAACTTCATTGCTGAGCAAATCATAACTGCTGTAATATTCTTCTGTATATATTTATCCTTCTACAGATTGATAACAACAACAACGGTATCAGGGGTGGTCTGCCTGTGGCGTGCGTCAGATTCATTCTTTTTAAAAGATTAGAAACCAGCTCACTAAGGATTTTGCAATGAGTAATTGTGCGGCCATTGCATTTGATGATTATGCAATCTCTGCCATCGTCTCCTCCTCTTTCCGGATGGCGAATGCCGGTAACTACACCATTATGTGACTGCCAACACCAAGTAGTTACCCGAATGCCAATGAGGCCATTTCCGACAAGAACCTAGAATTTAGTTTGTGATCGTACTAGCACATTTTCTGGCAGTTTTAAATATTATTAGTAACGCATTTTACGCTTAACTACGGCAAAAAACTGAAATAAATACTTTCTATGAAAGACTTGTCGATCGATTTCCTGGGAATCTGTACATAGACTTACGTATTTGGCGCCCAAACATTACTCGATGACGTCATCGATTTAGTCAAGATCGACTTGTTATTTTCGAGAAATTGACTCTTAAAACGACATAAGCCACGATCGGAGACCACCTAAAGTTTATGATTACGAAAATGTTTACCGATATCAAGGGAACTTACTGCTATCTCTGCCCTTTTCTTGATGAGTTCCGCTAATTCTGTTCTCGTATCTGTCACTTTATTAGGGGCCGCCATCTTGTCCTGCATTTTGTTTACTGAAACTCCCGGATGTTGGATTTTCTCGGGGCACTCTGGGTAGTAAAAAAAAATTGCTCGAGAGGGACACGATGCGAGCTTTAGCCAAAAAATCCGGAAATTTCGGTTTGGGGTCAAATGGAAAGGCAATTTTCGAGAAAATCTTTTCGGAAATTGTGGATAACCTTCAGAGGTAGTCCTCTTTTTCCGTTCGGAATGGAATTCGGGAAATGCCCTTACCAGAAATAACACACAAATAGCGGTGACAAACATCAGATACATTACAAACGCATACTTGAAATTATCTTTTACCTGACATTTCGTATGATTCTGCATACATCTTCAATTGGACTTTAAATATACAGGATCCCTAACTTATTAACTATACACTGTATTAACTGTCACCGTCTTCTGAAGAGAGGACTACCTCTTACCATTTGCGAGAATCGTTCCGTTTCCAGGCCCTTTCTCACAAGAGTAAATATGCGGGATGGAAATGGTAAGCGTCATTCTCATCCGGTTGGTCATTAAATTCGGAAAATCGCTTACCTTTATGCAACGATCATTCCATCCGGATTATTTGGCTAAACTGGTAAGCACCCGATGTGTCTTTCGTAGTTCACACTACTATATCAATCGAAGATTCAAAAACAAATGTCTTTATAGTCCAAAATGATTACTTCGCCTTTTTTGTGCAGCTAGTTAAAGACGGCATAATACAACCAGGCAAAAAACCCGTAAAGGAAGAAACTCATTTTACGGAAGTACAATTCTCCCTAGAGAATAACTTAAAAGATAATCTATCCGGGAAGCTAGGATTAGTAGGAACGCTGAGGAAGTTGTAATATCATCATCATCATCACAACGGCCATCCGTGGTGGTCAACGTTCACTGACCAGTCCAGAGAGTTAGCGCGCACAAGGAAAAAAGAGGACGGGCGTGCTCGTCGAAATGTTTGAAAAGGACCCCGAAAAGGTACCAAGATCCTGTTTTGTGGGTGTGGCGTGAAAATTTTCCCACCCCTAAGATGTACCAATTCTAAAACAATACGTTATCTCTTGTCATAATTTTTCGGCTCAATATCCTAAAAAATACCGCAAAAGCTCCCACTGTGGACCTTTGGAGGCTGAACACCCTAAGAGGCACCAAAACCGCTTTTTTAACCCCTAAAAGGAACGACGGAGCTCCCCCGTCTTTTTATAAGGGAGTCCTCCCCCGCCGGGCAGTTAACCAGCCATTTGTTTTTATTATTTTTGTTTTGTGCTGTTCTCTTTTTCTCAATTGGAGAAAAAAAAAAGAAGAAACAAATTTAAAATTAGGAAAAACACAGTATAAATTAATAGAGAGGTTAAGCGTGTCGTTTACGGCCAACGGCAAACGGCAGGCTCTTGCTTGTCACAAAAGCGTGAAAATTCTCTCATTTTAACTTGTCTCTTTCCTTTGGGAACTTGGGTTCTTACATTTTTGGTAAAACCCTAAAAACTCACGACGTTTGACGTTTGCCGTTTGACGTTAACGTCGTGCTTGTTCACCGATCAACTCGAAGTTCAACATCCCCCTCCCCACCGGGCAAACCTTTTGAAGATTGGATCGTTAAAATTCCCGCCCCCACGGACCAAAATAGTGTTTAAATGTCCTAACCTGTCGTCGGATTTGTCTGTCTGTCCCCAACTTTTGAAGGCCTTTTTTGTAAGCCAGTCGCTCACAAATGCTATATCTCTTCCTTTAAACTGTTTCATTTCGAAACCTGACTCTTCTGGTTCAATTTTCCTCATCCCACGCAGGCAAAGGTCAAATTCCCCACTCCCCGGGCACAAAAAATAGTCAAATGCCCGGGGTTTGCCCGGGGGGTGGGGTGGGATTGTTTCGATTACTTCCCGTCCTAGCTGGGTAAAAAAAATGGATCACGTGACTCTACAAGGAAATGAAAATTGGGCGTCGACCGTCGATCGGACTTCGTATCTTCCCCGTCGTTGTCTTGCCGAATTTTCTTCCTGCCTCCTCCACTTAAACGCGTGCTACACAGGCTATCCGTATGGTGATGGTATCTGATGCAGTTTTGAGCAATAATTCAACGGTAAGTGTCTGTAGAGATGACGAGGATCTTGCTTTGGGATCTTGTTTATACGGTTGGTGAAAGAGACCCTTTAGCACAAGGAATCCCCCGACAACCAACTGTACTTTTGCCTAAAATTTACATGTCATTGAATTTGAATGTTCCTTTTGTTTCTATATGCTTCTTAGAAGCGTTAAGGGATATGTCAATAACTGGCCCGGTTTTATAAACTCTCTTCGTGGGGGTTTTTGGAGCTTCCCTTGAAACAGACCAAATGCGACCAAAATATGATTTTCGACAACCTATTTTAGACTTCATTCAAAAGCCGAAAATCTGTTTCAGACCTTTAGGAATAGTGTATGTGCCTTGTGCATTTTTTTTATTAGTTATAGTACTAGATTGTGCACAAGGCAAATAGAATCTTGGGTGTCGTCTATAGAACTCTTGCGGCCTCAAATGTACAAGCTTTCTCTACCCTGTATAAGTCCTTAGTGCGACCTGTTCTCGAATATGCCGTTCCAGTCTGGTGTCCATACCTAGTCAAGGACATCCTAGCACTCGAAAAAGTCCAGAGGAGAGCATCGCGCCTTGCATTAGGTCAAAGAAGAGGAGATATGGAGTATGAAGACCGTCTCAAAATTCTAAAATGGCCCACTTTAGAGAAACGCAGACACTACATCTCCCTTGTAGAGTGTTATAAAACCGTACTTGGCCTAAATGGTTTAAATTTTAGTGACTTTTTCGAACTAGCTTTAGATACCCGGACACGTGCTAATCATCCTTTTAAATTATTTGTGAAAAGCGCAAAAGTAAATCCTTATAAATACTCATTTTTCGTTCGTATAGTAAAGGATTGGAAGCTGAATCTTTTAACATTTTTAAAACCAGACTGAAGTCTTTCCTTAATTTGTAAATTTGTAAATATGTAATTATGATGCTTGTTTTAGTTTTTAATTTCAGGAAACGTTATAGGGTCAACCTCGTGTTTCCTTTTCATGATGTATTTTTATATTCTATTTTTTCATCATGAATAAATTATGCTTATGCTAGATGAGTGACAGTAGTGATCGGTGGTGAGCAGCTACATTAATATCGATATCAAAACCTATTTAATTTAAGGAGGCTCGAAATGGTTTCTCCTTTTTTCAAACAAATAAACATACAGTATTCTGTCCCTAGATATAGTTAGGGTAATCATATCAAGACGAAATTTGGCCAGGGTATTAAGTACCTATCGTAGATTTCTCACATTGTATTTTACTCCAAAATACGTTACCATGGCAATGATATGAGGCATTTCTTTGAGCCTTAAAATCTACATATGTTGTCTTTTTTGAAGAAATGGGACGGTGAAATTAAAATTCCCATTCAGCGTCACCAGATAATGGTAGAAATACTCTCTAAAATATTTAAAATTCAACGAAATCTGTAGGCCAGTTTTTCGGAAAAATAAGTTTTTTTGAAATGTGTCTCCAACTTTTTTTTTCACCTACAGAATTTTTTTAAATTTGCAAGACAAACGGTTGAAATTAATCTAAGCTAACATGCAAAAAATGAAAAAAATTCACCATCCGGAAGCAGAGATATAAACGAGTAAAGTTGCAAAATCAGGAAAAATGAGGGGGTTACAAGATCAGCGTTTATGCATGCGTCACCCACGCATTCGAGTCCGTGCGCAAGTGGAGCTACAGGCCAACACAGATGGATTTAAGTGACAGTTAAACCGTTTGTGTAGAATTTTCATAATTTTTGTGAATAGATGTCTATTTATATTCCTCATTTATAGGAATTAGGAGAAAGGTGAGCGAAAATAGTGGTATTTGTTTATTTCTGGTGACCCATTTGAATCATGAGCTGATGCGAGCAGCATATGAATTGCGTGTGTGGCTTACGCGCGCGTGCTCAGCTGAAAACCCTTTCGAGCCTCCTAGCCTTGACCAACACTCAGGGTCTGGAAAATAACTGAGGAGAAAGTGCTGTCTTTCTTTGTAATTACATCTGCAAATGGTTAGACTTTCAAGTCTTCTCGGACAAGGACTGTAAACCGTAGGCCCCGTCTCACAAGTATCTTCTATGTTCATAACCTTCCTGTGGAATGTTAAAGAACCCACACACTAATCGAGAAGAGTAGGGGATGAAATTCCCGATGTTGTGGCTGCCTTTTGTGAGTATATGGATGGGTGGGTGTAGCAGGTCCACATCAGCTGAATAGCTGCCAAAACTTCAACCTGCTGAAACAAATAAAGAACAAACAAACAATTAGACTACTCAGCCAATCTCAACCTGTAGTAAAACCAAAACCAAAACCAAAACCAAAGAAGTGGTCTAATTACTTTCAACACTCAATATTGAAAACCACTCTTAGTAAATACTAAGTAAACCTCGCTTGCTTGTGCTGTACATACTAAGGAATATTGGCGGAGGGTCAATATTCCTGAGTAACTGGCCCCGGCACTTGGTTTAAGCAAGAGGTTAAGTATAGTGGACCCATTCTGTATTACAGTTGATCCATTCTCAGGCTGTTTTTGGCTTATTGCTGGGTTGCCAGTATGGCAATCCCAGTCAGAAAGTGGGTGGGATTCTGAGCGTATTTTCTTAGGATCGAGAGGGTAGTGGAAATGCATATATTTCTATGGTGGACACAGTAGAATCATTAACTTAGCCTGCAATGGCATCGAAAGTCATGTAACGCGAATGGTGTTTTAGTGGATCCTTAAACAAAATATACCCTTATGGAGCTCAATAATGGAAAGTCAGTTGGATAAACTAGGCAGGCGGCGAAAAACAAACACCTGGAATCTTAAAAGCAACGAGTAATGGACTTCGACGACAATCTATCGCCTGTCGAGCCGAAATCAAAGTGAGCTGTATTTCAAATATTTTACCAAGTGTGCCATATGTAGAACACTGAAACCAAATGGAAAATTCTCTGGTAACTTATGGGTTCAACAAAGACAGAGAACGAATCTAACACCTTACGTGGATCTGTGATCAACTCTGCACAGTCTTCAGTAAAAACATAATTGGAAATGTGACAGCCAAGAATTATTTGAAAGAAAGCTTGTCATCTACTTTGTTCTTCATTATTTAATGAAAAGGTT
Source organism: Montipora capitata (assembly GCA_949126865.1). Lineage (NCBI taxonomy): Eukaryota > Metazoa > Cnidaria > Anthozoa > Scleractinia > Acroporidae > Montipora > Montipora capitata. The sequence continues at coordinate 6,953,237 of OX421446.1, forward strand.
CTTCATGGAAACGGTTTGATCCTGAAATTTAGTTTGTTGCAATATTGCGCACATTTGACACGACTGAGTTTCTTCTCTTCACGCACGTAATGAAATAGAAGGGGTTTTTGCCTCTAATAGCAAATATCATATGTTGTTTGCTTCAAAAAATTGTTCGCTGGAAAAGGTGGCCTTTATGAATTCATCATGTTTTATGATATGCGAGCTTAACTGGATAGTTTTTATGGCAATAGTAAAGCATTTTCTTGTTATTCAAGGAAAAGGTTCTTCAGGAAACCTGAAGTACATGGTAATTTGACACGATTGAGTTTCTTGTCTTCACGCACACAATGAATTTTCGCCTCTAAGAGCAAATATGTTGTTTGTTTCAATTAATTTTTCGCTGGAAAAGGATTCTGTGGTATTTTCTGCCTTTGTGAATTATATTATCATGTTGTGTATTGAATTTTCGAGCTTACGGTTGAAATGTGATATGGGAGAATTTTTTTAGTATTGCTCTGTAAGCAGGAAGGTTTCACAGGCCTGTTGAAAGCATGCTTGAGATTCAACAAAACGAACCCCAAAATCAGTGAAAAATTGTGACGCCGATGAATAATAAAGTAGCTGCTATTTCCAAAATGATGGAATTAATTACCTGGTGATAAATAATGTACTCGTCTTGGAGAGTAAATTTTGACTTTGCATAAACAAATGGTCAACCTCAAGAGTTGGGCGATTGTGATCTTTGTTTTGACTTTGCTCATTTTATTGTCAAACTTTATAGCACTTGACAGAAAAAGAAACTTACAAAAACCCGGTATCTTGCCATCATTTGACACAGATGCTTCACTGTTTGGCGAGTAAACATGCCGCGGTAACTTAATCACGGCGCCCGCTGAATTCCGGCCATGTCACTTTCGATTTTGCGATTTATTTGAACGTAGCAAAAATCTCCCAAAATGTTTGTTGCTGATGGTAACTTTTATTCACAGTTCAAAATTAATGTTGTTTTCATGTTGTAAATATTTTATTCTCGATCGAACATCCCGGAAACTTCCTTCTGCTCTTTCTAAAAACTGTAGTTATTTACTTTTGCATCAATATTTGTTTTGCATAAAGCAAGCTAACAAAATCTGTACCTTGCTGAGTTCGCATTTGTTAGCGTTAATAGTATTTTCGGTCCGATGCTTGTGTTTTGTGAGGGGTATATTGTTTTGATCTCCCATCCAGATATAGGCTCGATTACCAGCCGCTGTTTCGGGAATGAGCCAGCGCTCACTCCCGAAATCTCGGCTGGACGCGTGAGGTGAGCCATTGTTAATCTCCGCCAATCAGAAACTCGCCTGCACAAATCCGTCTGGCATAAATTATATGTTTTGGCTGCGTTGGTATTCTTTGACCAGGCCTGTTGGAGGTTTACAGTGCTTTAAGATAGGAAACATCCAAGATTGCGACAACGAATAGTGTTCGAGAAGCTGGAGAATGGGAATTGTGTCGTTTTCTACCGCCTGAGTTCGCAAACTTCACTGATTTTCCAGATGGCGCCAAGGTCAAACTACGGCTTTCAAATCCATTGCTATTGCAATTTTCTCCTCATACTTCGCTA